>JGVQ01000065.1:0-522605 GCA_001007845.1 Nigrograna mackinnonii | reverse complement strand
GACTCTACTTTAAGCCCTTTATTAAATAGATATTACTATAAGAGAACTATTAGTAGTAATTTATCTCTCTTATATAATCCTATTTAGAATATATCCTATTCTAAGACTCTATTTAATATTATACTATAGTTATAACTATAATCCTTATATTTAAATTACTCTAATTTAGTACCTAGTCTTAATATAAACTTTATTAAAATAGTAGACACCTAATTCTAGTTATAATTTATAGCTATAAGAGAGTCTAATTAGACTCTAGGAATACCTATAAGAGTAATAAAGAGATAGAAGAGACTACTTAATTAACTAAGAGAGTCTAATTAAGAGCTATAATAGTCTTCCTAACCTACTCTAGAAGATCTAAAGCTAAGTAGCTCTTAAGAAGAGTAAAATAAGCTATAAAAGGCTATAACCTTATAAGAGCTAGAGGAACTCTAAAAGTAGTTCTATAAAGCCTAGAAGTAAGAGGAAATTTAACATCTATAAAGTCTCTATTACTAATATAAGTAAAGAGACCTAATAGTAGTTAGTCTATCTTTATATTCTATCTTAATAGTAGAAGTATAACCTACTAAGTAGCTTTAGTCTACTTTACTATAACCTAAGCTACTATATATTTATAATAAGAAGAATTAAGTAGATTATAACTATTAGTAGAGAGATTATAAGTTATACTTTATAAAAGTACTTATAGAATTTACTACTAAAGAGCATAAAGTTAATTTTAGCGTATAATATATTAAAGAGTCTCTTAAGACCCTTTAGGAGACTTATTATAACTAAAAGAAGTATAAAGACCTATTATAGAGACTAACCTAGGACATACTTAAAGAGAGGATATTAGGTGCCCTTAGTACTCTAGCTAAGCGTAGGTAAATAGTCTATAATCTAATTAAAGCTAGTTAATAAAAGCCTAATTAGACCCTAAGTAATCTCCTAAACTACTTTTAACTCTTATAGGAAGAAGTAGAGGAGTAAAATCCTACTTACTAGATTAATAAGTTCTATTCTACTTTATCTAACTATATCTAGAAAGACTTAGRTATTCTTCTTTATAACTAGTAGGATATAATCCTACTATTAGAAGAATAGGCTAATATAGTCTATTAACGTTATAAGAGAAATAAGACTACTATAGTTAACGCTAATATAAATAAAGAAAAGAAACRTTAGAGTAGTAGCTCTAATAAATTAAAAAAGGAGCTAAAAATACCTAAAGTAGGCTAGAAGAAGACTTAACCTCCTAAAAAAGACTAAATAGAAGAAAGACTAATAATCACTTACTATAACTATTATAAAGAAGGACATAAGAGGCTAGACTACCTAGAACTCTAAAAGGAGAGTAAGTTAGATAATAAAAAGGACGCCTTAAGAAAAGCTAAAAAGTAGAAGTACTAGGCTCCTACTTTCTTACCTATATTAAGCTTTTATAAGAGTATAAGGAGTTAAGATAACTTTATAATACGTTATACTCTAGGTAGTTAAGACTTATAATAATTAACTACTAATTAAATAGTATTTATATCTCTATAGTTTTAGATACTAGAGCCTAATTAAATCTCTTTTCTCTAATACTTATAAAAAAGATAGACCTAAAAGTAGAACTCTTAAGTAAACTAGTTACTAAAGTAGTAAATAAGTTAGAAGTAACTATCTATAGCTTTATAATACTAGAATTAGTTATTTAGGATTCTAAGAGACGTTAGTAAATACACATAGTCCTATATATTATTACTAACCTAAAGAAGTATTAGATCTTCTTAGAGTTACTCTAGCTAGACGTCTATAATCCTAAATTAAACATTACTTACTAGAGGATGCTATTCTAAGAAGAAAAGTACTATCTAGCGCTAAAGTTTACTAAAGTAGCCTTTAAAGATATAGAGGACTTTATCTAAACTATCTAAAGCCTAGACGTAGACTTATATACCTATCTAGTTACTTTAGTTAATAAAGATAGTTAAGAGAAGAAACTTCTATTAGAGGTTTCTCTTTAATACGTAGAAGAGGCTAAGCTTTTCTTAGAAAAGGAAGCATCCGCGTTAGTAGACTATAGGCCTTAAGATTTAGTAATTAATCTTAAGCCTAGGACATCTCTACTTTATTAGCCTCTATATAATTTATTAGTAGTTAAGCTTTAATATCTCTATAAATATATTATAGAATATATAGAATAAAGTTAGATATATTAGTCTTACTCACCTACTAGAGCGCTAATACTCTTTATAAAGAAGAAAGATAGCACGTTATAGCTCTATATAAACTATTATAGCCTAAATAAGATTATAGTAAAAGACTAATACTTATTACCTCTAATTATAGAATCTTTAGAGTACTTAGTGTAAGTAAAGATCTTTATAAGGCTAGATGTCTATAATACTTACTATAGAGTCTATATCTAAGAAGAAGATAAGTAGAAGACTATATTTAGAACGTAATATAGTTATTTTAAGTATATAGTAATACTATTTAGACTTACTAATACTCTAGCCTAATTTTAGGCTTATATTAACTAAACCTTAGTAGGTTTAATTAATATTATCTATATTATCTATTTAGATAATATTCTAATCTTCTTAGGTAATAAGAAAGATTATATACGCTATATAAAGTAGGTTTTATACTAGTTATAAGAAGCTAAGCTCTTTATTAAACTATTAAAGTATAAATTCTACGTATAGTAAATAGAGTTTCTTAGATATATTATAACGCCTAAAGGCGTATCTATAGATCTAGAAAAGACTAAAATAATCTAAAAGTAGCTAGAACCTAAGATAGTTTATAATATCTAAATCTTTTTAGGATTTATAAACTACTATTACTAATTTATTAATAAGTTCTCTAGGATTATACTACTATTAACTAAGTTAACTTAAAAGAGGCTAAATACTACTAAAGGTAGCTATACTTAATAGAAAGAGGAAAGCTAACACCTAGATATAGAGGAGAAAGATAGAGAGTCTTTCTACTACTTTAAAGAAGTATTTCTTTATATTCCTATCCTAGTATATTTTAAGTAAAGTAGAAAGATAAAGGTAGAAGTAGATGCCTCTAGAGGTATAATCTCTAGAATCCTAAGCTAATATAAGCTCTAAGAGGGCTAAAGTAGCTAATAGAGACTAGTAGATTTCTTTTTCTAGAAGTTAATCTAGGTAGAGTATAATTATAACACCTATAATAAAGAATTATTAGTAATTAATATAAGCCTTAATTATTAGTATTATTACTTAGAAGAGTTATACTTTAATTTATTTTTAGACTATATAAACCTTAAATAGTTTATAGAAATAAAAACTCTAAATTACTACTAAGTTAGAGTATATTAAAGGCTAACGCGCTTTAATTTTACTTTAATCTATAAACTAGGAAAGAAAAACCCTATAGATAGTCCTTCCTAACGTCTAGACTATATAGAATAGTTAAAGCTAGACGCTTAATAGTAACATTCTTCTATAGCTTCCTCCTTAAGGACGTTATTTATATTACGCGTAGTTAGTAGCGCCTTAATATAAACTATATAGGCTCTTTAACCTACTTCCTCTACTAGATAGTCTATAGTAAGACGTAATAATAGATTTTATTACTTTTCTCTCTCTAAGTAAGTTCTTTAGCTAAGTATATAATTTAATCTTAGTTATTATAGATAGGCTTACTAAAATAGCCTATTATATACTAGYATAGTCTATATAGAGARGAACTAAGCTAGCTTAGGTTTAGATAARRGAAGTAATCTAATTATATAGTATCTCTAAGAATATTATYTCTAATAGAGGGCTAATTATAAATTCTAAAGTCTAGAAGACCTTTTACTACTATTTAAATAGTTATAGTCTTCTCTCTTTAGCCTATTATCTATAAATAGATAGGTAGACTAAAAGATAGAACTAAACTCTAGAATAGTACTTATGTTATTACTATTACCTAGAGTAAGATAACTAGGTAATATAGTTACTAATTATAGAGTTTATATATAATAATAGTATATATGCTATAATAGAGATCTCTCTTTTTAAAACTTACTATAGAGTAAACTTAAGAGTGCTAAATTAGCCTAGAAATCTCTTTAAAGATAGAGAAACTCCTCTTATAAAAGAAATTATAGCTAAAATTATTATACTATAGGCTAAATATAAAATAAAGATTACTATAGTAAACTTTTATTAAAAGAAATACGTAGATAGACGTTATATATACTATAAATTCTATATTAGAGATAAGGTCCTCATCTTAAATAGATATATAAGATTAACTTATCTTAAATAAAAGTTAGACTAGAAATTTATTAGTCTAAGAACTATAATAGTGTAAATTACTCTAGTAATGTTTATAGTAGACCTACCTAGAATAAATAATATATATCTAAACTTCTATGTCTTATTACTTTAACTATAGAAACCTAATTCCTATCTAAGAGATAATAAAGATAAAATTACTAATTACTTTTAAGAAATAGAGGACGACGTCTATAAAATTAACGAAATTAAAGATAGACGTTAAGATAGCGTTAGAAATTAGGAATACTTTATAAAATAGAAAGATTACTTAGAATCTAAAAATAGTTAGGAACTAGGTCTAAATATTTAGGCTACTATAATTAATAATTTCTAGAAAAGGTATAAAATATATAAAAAACGCTAAAATATAATAAAACGTTAAGGCCGACCTCTTAAAAAGAGAGGAGAAAATAAGCTATAAGATTTCTATAAGATTTTAATAGTTACTATATAAAATAGTATTAGAAGATTAGTAAAAATATTTAGCTAGTAGTACTAAAAGATCTTAAAATAGACTAAAAAGACCTAAAGAAGGTAAAGTTAAGTATTAAGATAAAAACTAGAATAAGAAATAAGATTATACTAATTAGTACTAAAAAAACTTAAGATTTACTAATACTAGCTAGGTAACTACCTAAGAATCCTATTTACTACCTAATGCTTAGAGAGCTTATATAGAGTATCTTAAGTATTCCTAAAGACTACTTAACGCTATATACTCTTAGAAATATAAAGTTAATTAGAATCTTAAGATAATATATAGAAAAAAGACTACTATAGAGCTAAGTAGAGCTAAAAGAAGCCTACTTAGTATTATAATAATAATAAGACTCTTTCTATTAATAATACTTATTTTTATAAGTACTACGTTCTTCTTTCTTCTTCTTTTTACGCTTATAGGCTTCTTATAGAGTCTTATAAAGACTAAAGACCTAGTTACGTTATAAAGAAGTTAGTAAGAGATAATTTATACTAAAAGAGTCTAAAAGAATATACCTTCTTTTTAGTAGGTATAAGATCTACTTCTAGATAACTAGCATACTTCTTAGCCTTCTCTTTAGCTTTCTATTTATTAAGTAAACCTATAGTAGACTAATCACGTTCTTTAAGTACTACTCTAGACTAACTACCTAGACCTTTACTATTATAAGTAAAGCATATAGTAGAATACTTCCTATATTAACTAAAAAACATAGTTAGTAATAAATAGTACTAAAAGATATAAAAATAGAGTACTTACTCTTAAATACCCTTAATAATAAGATTAGCCTATATAAAGATCTTAGATAGAGTTAGAATAGGTAAGTAAGTAGGCGCGTAAGAGAGCTTAGTAGTAATATCTAGTAAATTATTATATTTATCTTTAACTATAACTARGTTAGAGCTAATTTATACTAAAAGAACTCTAAGAGGTAAGAATATACTAAGATTATTTTTAATAAGAGACTTATGTTCCTTAGAAGCGTGAATATTAGCCTAGTAGGCGCGAAGTTAGTTATAAAGCACTAAAATCTTACGTTCTTAGATCTTAGGAGCCTAAAAAGGTATTAGTAAGATAATTTATACTAAAATAACCTAATAGATAAACCTTTAAGTAGACTTAAGTAGCTTTAATATAATAGAAATACTTATTATATTAGTGACTTTCTTCCTTCTAGGCGTTAGTAAGAATAGTTATAGTAGAGAAGTAATAATTCTTTCTAGCTACTATTAAGTCTCTATAAGTAATCTTATCTAGGTAACATATATAGAGGGCCTTATATAGGTCTTACTTACTAGTATTAGCTAGTCTTATTAATTTAAAGGTTCTAGACGATATTTTAGTAGATTTTAGTAGAAATTATCTAAAATAAGTCTAAAGAGAGGAAGCTAGATAGAGAATAGATAAACTTAGTACTTTAGAATATTAGTAAGTTTATAGTAAATAAGAGAAAGGAAAAGTAGTCTAATTTATACTAAAAAGCTCTCTCTTAAAATTCTCTAAATAGAGAAATTAATTAAGCTAATTTACGCTAAAAAGACCTCTTTTAAAATTTCCTAAATAAGAAATTTTTAAAAAACTTACTAGAGTAGAGTATAGGAGTAATAGAGTAATTATAGTAGAGGATTACTTATATATAAGTAATTACTTAGAGCCCTACTACTAAGAATCGCGCTAAAATATAATAAAAACGCGTTTTTTTACTACTCTACGTTATTATAATAAACACTATAATTTATTACTTCATCTCTCTCACCTATAAAAGACGCTAGTCCTATTTAGAGAATATAATATTAAGGCCTATTATAGTAATAATTAGTAAATAATAGTAATACTCTACTAAATCCTAGGTTAAGTATAACCTTTTTCTTAGAAAGGAGATAATATAAGGATCTAATTCTTAATAGAGTTAGTTATAAGTAACTTAGTAGACGTTTAGTACGTTTTAGCTCTTCTAGACCTATAATTAGTTAGAGACTCTACTTTAAGCTCTTTATTAAATAGATATTACTATAAGAGAACTATTAGTAGTAATTTATCTCTCTTATATAATCCTATTTAGAATATATCTTATTCTAAGACTCTATTTAATATTATACTATAGTTATAACTATAATCTTTATAATAGCTATCTAGCTAGCTTTATACGCTAGATATATCTTAGTAGACTTCTATATAATAAGCTTTATAAGAGATAAATTTACTTATTTATTTATTAAAGATTTTAATAGATAAGAAGTAGATTATTTTAAATCTCTTTCTTATATAATAACTAGAAAACTACTTAGTATCTTAGCTAGTAAGAGTATATATCTAGTATCCTCTAAAAGAGCTATATAGTATAAAAAGCTATATAATATATCTTAATAGAGATATACTATTAGGCTTCTAGTACTAATCCTACTCTATATAGAAGATCTCTAGTTATATCTATCTATTAAATAACTATACGTAATAGAGAGAGAAGGTTCTATCTCCTCTAGCTATTAGCTATTACGTGAACTAACTTTAAGAGTAATATTAATAGCTTATAAGTAGCTACCTCCTATATAAATACCTTCTTAAACACTACTTATATAAACGCCTTTAAATATTAGGAGTTAGTCTTTAGTATAACTACTATATAAGCTATATACTCTACTTCCTCTACTTCTTCTATAGTAGATCTTATAAGACCTATATGTACTTCTACCTATATAAGAATTTACTAGTAAGAGAGTCTAACTAGAGAAGCTAATTCTATTCTAGAAGATATARAAGAGAGAGAATAACTATACTAGTAAGCTATATAATATCCTAGTAGATAAAATATAGATTTTTATTAAACTATACTACTACCTTAATATCTATAAGTCTTAATATACTAATATCTTCCTAGATATCTTAGAAGGCTATATAAGCTTCTATTATATATATAATATAGGCCTTAGCTATATATAGAAGTTTCTATATAAGTAACTTAATTAATATTTTAATATAATAGTTAACTATAACTAATACTAGATAGATTAGACTACTATATTATTTACATGCTATAGGTAGGAGAATAGTAAAAAAACTCTATATAAAGCTCTAGAAATTATAATTAATAAACTTATACTTACTTAGAGAGTACTTAGTACGTAGTTCTAAAGTAAGATACTACTCTATATAGTAGTTATATAAGCCTATTAAAGATAACCTAAGCTTAAGTAAGCTATATTCTTAGTTAAACTAATATATAAAGAACTCTTTAGTAACCTATAATTAGCTCTATAGATATCTATAGACTACTAAATAAATATATATCTATAAGAGCTACTTAAGAGCTACTATATAGATTAGAGATATAACTTTACCTTACGTATAAGACTCTTAAACTTCTAATAAAGCTACTACTTATTTACTATATAAACTATACGTAGCTTCTAAAAGAGAGATATATATAAGAAGAAGTATTTTATATACTATAAAAAAGGTTATTAGTTAATAAACTACTCTTATATAGACTATATAAGAGCTAAATAGTAATATATTAGCTTATATAAAGATTTCTATAATAAATCTCTATTAAATAACGTAGTTATAGTATATATTATAGATTTTAAAGGCTAACTAGATTATAAGAACGCTATTATTCTATATAATAAAGATAATAGCTATAATAATAACTTTAAAGAAAGTAAGGAAGCTATTAACTACTTTACTTCTTCTATATTTCTTTACTATATAACTAGTAAAGATATATATAGGATAGAAATAGATAAGAAAGTAGATTAATTTATACTAGATAGCTACTACTATATAATATACTAAGGTGAACTATAAGATACTAGTACTATATAGATATCTACTATAGGTAAAGCTTAGCTTAAAGCTTATCTATAGGATAATCTATTAAATAGACTACCTCTTATATAAATAATTAATAGCTTATGACTAGTTACTATACTTACGTATAAGGGGTATCTTTTAATAGGTAATTAATTAATTACTTATAACTATCCTATCTATAGAAGAAAGAGATAACTATTAATACTAAAACATAGTACTATACGTAGTTACATAAGAAGTTATATAATATCTAGATATTAACTAAACTACTATGTATAGATACTAGTAATTCTTTCTTTTTAGTTAATACCTACGTACGTATAGTGTCTCTCTATCCTATAGATCTAATTACGTACGTTAATCCTATATATGTTAATTCCTATCTCTCTACCTATTCTCTACCTTACTATACTACCTATCTATTTAGAGGTGTAAATAGTTAATCCGTGAATAGGGAAACCTATAGATAGTAGAAGTAGCTAGTATTATATAGTATAGCCTTTCTCCTAGTATAGTATACCCTATTATAGAGCTACTAGAAGACGTGCTATTAGGTATTATAAAGTAGGTAGTAGTAAGTTATAATCTAGTAACTCCTAGTTAGCTTAATTAGCTATTTATACTAGCTAGATCTATGTAAGATCACTTAATCTCCTCACGCCTTATAGTTCTTAATAGGTTTATATAGAAGCGTTATATTATAAAGCTAGAAAGTAGTAACTACTAGGTAAGTTATGTAGTAAGCGCTAAGTAGTAGCTAATTAGGTATAAAGCTAGGTCTAGTACTTACTCTTAACTCTCTCTCTTTTAACCTATTAGTCCTCTCTTTATAGTATGTGATTACGCCTTCTTTTTACTTTATTTCTACTATTTAGGCCTATTCCTATGTCTATATAGTGCTAACTTTAGTGTAGATTTAAATCTAAATCTAAATCTAATCTAAATCTAATTTAATCTATTTTATATAATTATAATAGCTCTCACTCCTACTACTCCTACTACTAGTAGTTAACTTACCTATCTTAGGTAGCTTATTATCGCTCCTAGCCCTCCTAAGAAGATCTACTTAACGCTACTAACTAGCTAAGATACTAATTATACGTTCTTCTAGAGTATTTATATTAATATAAGCTCTTTTAGAGTCTTTTATATTTTTATATAATATACTAATTAATTATAGATTAAAGAAAGTATAATAACTATGTTACCTTCTAAAGATATTAATATCTTCCTAACTACTAGCACTAATATATAAAAGTAGGTTACTAAAGTTATCTATAGAGAGGAGTATTTTTATGTGATCTTAGTATAATCCTATAGTTTAGCTATTAATATTCTATGCCTCTATTACTATAAGAAGAGTAGTCTTCTATTTAAAGATTACTATATCTTTATAGGCTATTAAGATAATACGTACGCTACTTATATTTAGTAATTATATAGTTCTAAGTATAAATATTATACTTAGGTAATCTTATAGTATATAAAGTATTTATATAGGTTTTCTTTTTATTTTTCTTTTATTTTCTTAAATATATATAGATAGGAAATAAAATCTCTACTCTCCTCCTTTAATTTATACTTCTAAATATATAAAATATGTATATGTGTAGATAAAGATATAGAAATAGAGTAAATAAGTATGTATATAAAGAATATAAATAAAATATCTTAGTCTTTTTAAGTATAGTTTAGTTTAGTTATCTCTCTATATAGRYTCTAGCTATTTAATAAAAGCTTTAACTCTAATCTATATATAGTTTATTAAAATAAGCTATTTAAGAGCTTAATTTAGCTTCTTCTTAGTTATTACATCTATAGAGTTATTACTACTATTAATCTAGTAAACTTTACTAATCTCTTACCTCTTATATAATTTTTAAAGTAATATAATATTAATTATAAGCCTCTTCTTATTAGTTATACTAAGTTTAATAAAGTATTAATATAAGGACCTTAAATCTATATAAATAATAAGTAGTAGAGGTAGAATCTATAGGTTACGTATAATCTATTAGATTATTATGCCTAGTATAATAGTACTATTAAATCTTATAACTATACTATATAGCTTACTTACTAAAACGCTCTTTATAACTCTCTTATACTTTATAGAGTTCTAGTATATAATATTACTATAGATTTTAAAGTTTTTACTATCTCCTATATAATTCTTAGTTATAATTATAATAAGGAAGCTAAGCTAAGAGCTTAAGTCTTTATTATTAGTAAATAATCTATTAGTAAAGATAAATAGCTTTACATAGTTAAGCTAGATAGGTATATAAGTAATACCTCTTTATAGGTTATCTATTTACTACTATAATTATACGTTAAGAGCTTTAATATCTTTAGGTGATAGCTCTATAGTCTATATAGTAGTTAAGAGATTAAACGCTACYTCTAGTTAATAAACTAAAGTAATATAGGCGCCTCTAGCTTATTATTTAACGTATTCTTAGGCTGCGTTAATTCTTTATAAGTTAATTATATAGAGAGTCTTCTCTTAGCTCTTTTAGAGTATTATAATCCTATTCTATATATACGTAATCTTAGTACTATTAAATTTAACTAGTTAATCCTCTATAAAGATAGTTTTTAGTTTTATATAGAACCTAGCTTAGTATAGTTACTTTTCCTCTCTCTCTAAGAATAAGAGAGTAATAATACTAAGTATATTATTAGTTTAGAGACTAGTAATACTAAAGTCCTATTAGCTTTTATGCGTAATTAGTAGGCATAGGTTATATAAAGATACTTTTATCCTAAGCTTCTCTAAGTAATACTTATAGTACGTTTTAAACTAGTATAGCCCTAATTCTACTATACTATAAAATAGTTATATAATCTTAAAGACTATTCCTATTAGAAACTACTTTTAGAGCTCTTTTAGTAGCTAGGCGTATAGCGTGTAGAGAAGCTTATCTTTAGATTATACGTACGCCTATGTAATATCTCTAAGTTTATATTATATTCTATATAAATTAATTAGTATAGCTCTAATTACTAGTATTAAGTATTAGCTTATTCTCTAGATAGTAGGTAACTATATAAGAATCTCCTCTTTCTCTTTATTTAAATAGCCTATAAATATAAGTCTTAATTTCTTATATAGCTTTATATTCTTCTCTTTCACCTCTTATATAAAGTGTAGGTTAAATATATAGTCTTTATACTAGAGAGGATTATACGTAGTTACTTTAAAGGTTCTATTAGCTATTAGAGCTTTAAACTYTATATAATTAGATTCTTTAAATAGTACTYTAGGTGTTATAATAATACTATCTTACTAGAGCTTAATAGCTAAAGTAAAATTATCCTTTTCCTTCTATATAAGAAAAGCCTACGTATAAGTTTAATAAGTAGATTATCTCTAGGCTAGCTTATCTTATATAAGTAGTAGAGGCTTAAGTAATAGATATTTACGTAGCCTACTACGCTTCTTCTTTAGTATCTACTACTCTAGTTATATAAGAGCTTCTTTAGGTAGTAGATATTTACGTAGCCTTCTAGGCTTTCTATGCTATAGAAGCTTAAGCTATATAAGAGTTAATTTATCTAGAGGCTCTCTAGAATCCTAAGTTAAATTCTTCTATAGGCGTTCTTATTTCTTAGGCTTCTAAGGCTTAATTTATATAGRATCTAGTTTATCTAAGTCTTTTTATTCTTAATTTTCGTCTTTTTCTCTTATTCTTAGCTTATATAGCTCTTTAGGCTAGTTATACTACTTAATTTATGTATAATAGAGGYTTACTAGACTATTTTCTAGCTCTAAGATAATATCTCTATTATTAAAGCTTTTAATTTTATATAGGCCTATCTATCCTTTCTTTTCTCTCTAAGTAAGCACTTTAGTACTAATTAAGAGGTTTAGAACATTATATAATAGACTATTATAAGTATTAATAGCTTAGTTAATATCTACTTTTACTCTCTTAGCTTTAATTATTCTTATAGCCTTACGTATAGTATTAGCTCTTAAAATAATATCTACTAAAAGTAGTAAGTTAGTATTAATCTTTAGATAAGTACTAAAYACTAAGAGAGTAGGTATAATCTTATATAGGCTAGTAGTATTATTTAGCGCCTTTACTACTATTTAGAGAATAGATTCGTTACTTATATAACTATCTAGTTTAGCTCTAAAGATATTATAGGCTCTTCTTAGAAGTGCGTATACACGCTTAACCTTTCCTACTACTTAATATACCTCTATAGGTATTTAATAGTAATCTATACTAATAATCTTCACGTGATTCCTAAACTTATTAGAAGTAAAGTTAGTTTCTAGGTTATATATAATATTATTAGGTAGGCCTAGATATATATTAATCTAGTATTTATAAAGCGCTTCTTAGGTGTCTTATATAGATAATAAATTAAGGAAAGTAGCTACCTAGAATAAAGTATCTACGTTAATTATATATAGAACATCTCTCCTACCTATCTATATAACGTTAATAATAATCTTATAGTTAAAGTATATATTATCCTTAATTATAAACTTAAATTAGCTTAGTATAGGTCTATAGAGTTAATAGAAATAGTAGAACTTCTTAATCTACTCTAGTACCTTAGTATTAATAATATAGCTAGCATTTAATAGTAATTTATATAGGCGCTCTATATAAGAGTGTCTAAATTACCTATAGATTATATAGAGCTATAATTCTATAAAGAATAATATAGCGTCTTCTTTATTAACGTTAAAGAATAGATGTCTCTATTTACGTATAATAAAGATTATAGTATTATCCTTCTATACTATTTAATTTATAACGTTATTAAAATAGGCTCTAAGGTTATTAGTATTAGTAAGAGAGAATAGAAATAGCGTTAGCGTATTAAGGATATAGTAGGTGACTATGCTAATAAGATTCTTAATACGTATAGTGCCTATAGATCTTTAGAGATTCTAGCTACTAAAGCTAATATTAGCTTTACCTAGCGTCTAATTAATTACTATTTAAGGATTATCCTATAGGTAAGCCTCTAGCTAGGCCTTACCTATAGTAGATATCTATATAGTACTAGTATCCTATAGTTTACCTTAGTATATTATATAGTAGTAGCTATTAAGTAYGAATTAATCTACTTACTTATCTATTTCTATCCTATATATATCCTTACTAGTCATATAATAGAGAAATATAGAGGAAGTAAGATAGTTAATAGCTTCCTCACCTTCTTTAAAGTTATTATTATAGCTATTATCTTTATTATATAGAATAATAGCGTTCTTATAATCTAGTTAACCTTTAAAATCTATAATATACGCTATAACTACGTTACTTAATAGAGATTTATTATAGAAATCCTTATATAAGCTAATATATTACTATTTAGCTTTTATATAGTCTATATAAGAGTAGTTTATTAACTAATAACCTTCTTTATAGTATATAAAGCACTTCTTCTTACGTATATCTCTCTCTTAGGAGCTATGTATAGCTTATATAAATAGGTAGTAGCTTTATTAGAAGCTTAAAAGTCTTATACGTAAGGTAAAGTTATATCTCTAATCTATATAATAGCTCTTAGGTAGCTCCTATAGATACGCGTTTATTTAGTAGTCTATAGATATCTATAGAGCTAATTATAGGTCACTAAAAAGTCCTTTACACGTTAGTTTAACTAAGAATATAGCTTACTTAAGCTTAGGCTATCTCTAGTAGGCTTATATAACTACTATATAGAGTAGTATCTTACTTTAAAACTACGTACTAAGTACTCTCTAAGTAAGTATAAGTTTATTAATTATAATCTCTAGAGCTTTATATAGAGTCTTTTTACTATTCTCCTACCTATAGCGTGTGAATAATATAGTAGTCTAATCTATCTAGTATTAGTTATAATTAACTATTATATTAAAATATTAATTAAGTTATTTATATAAGAACTTCTATGTATAGCTAGAGCTTATATTATATATATAATAGAAGCTTACATAGCTTTCTAGGATGTCTAGAAAGATATTAGCATATTAGGACTTATAGATATTAAGGTAGTAGCATAGCTTAATAAAAATCTATATTTTATCTACTAGAATATTATATAGTTTACTAGTATAGTTATTCTCTCTCTTCTATACTTTCTAGAATAGAATTAGCTTCTCTAGTTAGACTCTCTTACTAGTAAATTTCTATATAGGTAGAAGTATATATAGGTCTTATAAGATCTACTATAGAAGAAGTAGAAGAGGTAGGGCATATAGCTTATATAGTAGTTATACTAAGAACTAGCTCCTAATATTTAAAGGCGTTTATATAGGAGGTAGCTACTTATAAGCTATTAGTATTACTTTTAAAGTTAGTTTACGTGATAGCTAATAGCTAGAGGAGGTAGAACCTTCTCTCCCTATTACGTATAGTTATTTAATAGATAGATATAACTAGAGATCTTTTATATAGGATAGGATTAGTACTAGAGGCCTAATAGTATATCTCTATTAGGATATATTATATAGCTTCTTATACTATATAGCCCTTTTAGAGGATACTAGATATATACTCTTACTAGCTAGAACACTAAGTAGTTCTCTAGTTATTATATAAGAAAAAGATTTAAAATAATCTACTTCCTATCTATTAAAATCCTTAATAAATAAGTAGGTAAATTCATCTCCTATAAAGCTTATTATGTAGAGGTCTACTAAGGCACATCTAGCGTACGAAGCTAGCTAGATAGCTATAGGATTTAACTCTAGGTTAATCTTATCTATCTAGTATTATAGCTTTATCTCTTTCTAAAGTATTCCTTCTCTTATATTTATATCCTTTATAAGTTATTTATATAAGTATATCTCTTTAGGCGTAGGGTGTTAGTTTAGAGATTTATTTAGTAGTAGTAAAAGAGTACCCTCTCTCTAGCTTAAACTTTTAGCTATTATTAATTATCTATTATGTTTACGTTTATTTAATAGGTATAGAGTTTTATAGAGTTACTACTAGCTTATTTATATAGCTTATTTTCCTATATAATTACATACTATCACGTTTTTCTTTATATAAGGATCTACATATATGTAGAGAAGAATTTAATCTCTAATTCTAGAAGATCTATATACTAGTTTTAGTATAATATAGAGGGCTTACTTCTTATAGGTCTAGGCTCCGTCTTTACTCTTACTAATTTATAAGTATTAAGAGGTTAGCATCCTACTATCTAATTAATTTACTAATTAGTGTTAAATAGACTACCTCTTATGTAAATAATTAATAGCTTATAACTAGTTACTATACTTACGTATAAGGGGTATCTTTTAATAGATAATTAATTAATTACTTATAACTATCCTATCTATAGAAGAAAGGAGTAACTATTAATGCTAAAATATAGTACTATGCGTAGTCACATAAAAAGTTATGTGATATCTAGATATTAACTAAACTACTACGTACGGACATAATCCTTAAATAGTAATTAACTAGACGCTAGGTAAAGCTAATATTAGCTTTAGTAGCTAAGATCTCTAAAGATTTATAGGTACTATACGTATTAAGAACTCTATTAGTATAGTTACTTATTATATCTTTAATACACTAACACTATTTCTATTCTCTCTTACTAATACTAATAACTTTAGAGCCTATTTTAATAACGTTATAAATTAAATAGTATAGAAAGATAACATAATAATCTCTATTATACGTAAGTAGAGATACTTATTCTTTAATATTAATAAAGAAGATGCTATATTATTCTTTATAGAATTATAGCTCTATATAATCTATAAGTAATTTAGACACTCTTATATAGAGCGCCTATATAAATTATTATTAAACGCTAGCTATACTATTAATACTAAAGTACTAGAGTAGATTAAGAAGTTCTACTATTTCTATTAACTCTATAGACCTATACTAAGCTAATTTAAGTTTATAATTAAAGATAATATATACTTTAACTATAAGATTATTATTAACGTTATATAGATAGATAGGAGAGACGTTCTATATATAATTAACGTAGATACTTTATTCTAAGTAGCTATTTTCTTTAATTCTCTATCTATATAAGATACCTAAAAAGCGCTTTATAAATACTAGATTAATATATACTTAGGCTTACCTAATAATATTATATATAACTTAAGAACTAACTTTACTTCTAATAAGTTTAGGAATCACGTAAAGATTATTAGTATAGACTACTATTAGATGTCTATAGAGGTATATTAGGTAGTAGAAAAAGTTAAACGTATATATATACTTCTAAGAAGAGCCTATAATATCTTTAGAGCTAAATTAGATAGTTATATAAGTAATAAATCTATCTTCTAAATAGTAGTAAAGGCGCTAAATAATACTACTAACCTATATAAGATTATGCCTACTCTCTTAGTATTTAGTACTTATCTAAAGATTAATACTAACTTATTACTTTTAGTAGATATTATTTTAAGAGCTAATACTATACGTAAAGTTATAAGAATAATTAAAGCTAAGAAAGTAAAAGTAGATATTAACTAAGCTATTAATACTTATAATAGCCTATTATATAATATTCTAAACTTCTTAATTAGTACTAAAGTACTTACTTAGAGAGAAAAGAAAAGATAGATAGGCTTATATAAAATTAAAAGCTTTAATAATAGAAACGTTATTTTAGAGCTAGAAAATAGTCTAGTAAGCCTCTATTATACATAAATTAAGTAGTATAACTAGCCTAAAGAGCTATATAAGCTAAAAATAAGAGAAAAAGATAAAAATTAAAAATAAAAAGACCTAGATAAACTAGATCTTATATAAATTAAGCCTTAGAAGCCTAAGAAATAAGAACGCCTATAGAAGAATTTAACTTAAGATTCTAGAGAGCTTCTAGATAAATTAACTCTTATATAGCTTAAGCCTCTATAGTATAAGAAGCCTAGAAAGCTACGTAAATACTTACTACCTAAAGAAGCCTTTATATAACTAGAGTAATAGATACTAAAGAAGAAGCATAGTAGGCTATGTAAATATCTACTACCTAAGCCTCTACTACTTATATAAGATAAGCTAGCTTAGAGATAATCTATTTATTAAACTTATACGTAGGCCTTTCTTATATAAAAAGAAAAAGATGATTTTACTCTAGCTATTAAGCTCTAGTAAAATAGTATTATTATAATATCTAGAGTACTATTTAAAGAATCTAATTATATAGAGTTTAAAGCTCTAATAGCTAATAGAACTTTTAAAGTAACTATATATAATCTTCTCTAGTATAAAAGCTATATATTTAACCTACGCTTTATATAAGAAGTGAAAGAGAAGAATATAAAGCTATATAAGAAATTAAGGCTTATATTTATAAGCTATTTAGATAAAGAGAAAGAAGAGATTCTTATATAGTTACTTACTATTTAGAAGATAAGCTAATGTTTAATACTAGTAATTAGAGCTATACTAATTAATTTATATAGAATATAATATAAGCTTAGAGATATTACATAGGCGTACGTATAATCTAAAAATAAGCTTCTCTATACGCTATATACCTAGCTACTAAAAGAGCTCTAAAAGTAGTTTCTAATAGAAATAGTTCTTAAGATTATATAACTACTCTATAGTATAGTAGAATTAGAGCTATATTAGTTTAAAACATACTATAAGTACTACTTAGAGAAGCTTAAAATAAAAGTATCTTTATATAACCTATGCCTATTAATTATATATAAAGGCTAATAAGACTTTAGTATTACTAGTCTCTAAACTAATAATATACTTAGTATTATTACTTTCTTATTTTTAGAGAGAGAGGAAAAGTAACTACACTAAGCTAGGTTCTATATAAAGTTTAAAACTATCTTTATAAAAGATTAATTAGTTAAATTTAATAGTACTAAGATTACGTATGTATAAGATAGGATTATAATACTTTAAAAAAACTAAAAGAAGACTCTCTATATAATTAACTTATAAAGAATTAACGTAGCTTAAGAATACGTTAAATAATAAGCTAGAGGCGCTTATATTATTTTAGTTTACTAACTAGAGGTAGCGTTTAATCTCTTAACTACTATATAGACTATAGAGCTATTACCTAAAGATATTAAAGCTCTTAACATATAATTATAGTAGTAAATAGATAACTTATAGAGAGGTATTACTTATATACCTATCTAGCTTAACTATGTAAAGTTATTTATCTTTACTAATAAATTATTTACTAATAATAAAGACTTAAGCTCTTAGCTTAGCTTCTTTATTATAATTATAACTAAAGATTATATAAGAGATAGTAAAAACTTTAAAATCTATAGTAATATTATATACTAGAACTCTATAAAGTATAAGAGAGTTATAAAAAGCGTTTTAGTAAGTAAGCTATATAGTATAGTTATAGGATTTAATAGTACTATTATACTAGGTATAATAATCTAGTAGATTATATATAACTTATAGATTCTACTTCTACTACTTATTATATATATAGATTTAAGGTCTCTATATTAATACTTTATTAAACTTAGTATAACTAATAAGAAGAGACTTATAATTAATATTATATTACTTTAAGAATTATATAARARGTRARARATTAGTAAAGTTTACTAGATTAATARTAGTAATAACTCTATARATATAATAACTAAGAAGAAGCTAAATTAAGCTCTTAAATAGCTTATTTTAATAAACTATATATAGATTAGAGTTAAAGCTTTTATTAAATAGCTAGAACYTATATAGAGAGATAACTAAACTAAACTATATTTAAAAAGACTAAGATATTTTATTTATATTCTTTATATATATACTTATTTACTTTATTTCTATATCTTTATCTATATATATATATATTTTATATATTTAGAAGTATAAATTAAGAGAAGAGAGTAGAGATTTTATTTCTTATCTATATATATCTAAGAAAATAAAGGAAAAATAAAAAGAAAACCTATATAAATACTCTATATACTATAAGATTACCTAAGTATAATATTTATACTTAGAACTATATAATTACTAGATATAAGTAGTATATATATTATCTTAATAACTTATAAAGATATAGTAATCTTTAAATAAAAGACTACTCTTCTTATAGTAATAGGAGTATAGAATATTAATAGCTAAACTATAGGATTATACTAAGATTACATAAAAATACTCCTCTTTATAGATAACTTTAGTAACCTACTCTTATATATTAGTACTAGTAGTTAAGAAGATATTAATATCTTTAGAAGGTAACGTAGCTATTATACTTTCTTTAATCTATAATTAATTAGTATATTATATAAAAATATAAAAGACTATAAAAAAGCTTATATTAATATAAATACTCTAGAAGAATATATAATTAGTATCTTAGCTAGTTAATAGTATTAAGTAGATCTTCTTAAGAGAGCTAAGAGTAATAATAAGCTACTTAAGATAAGTAAGTTAACTACTAGTAGTAGGAGTAGTAGAAGTAAGAGCTATTATAATTATATAAAATAGATTAAATTAGATTAGATTAGATTTAGATTAGATTTAGATTTAGATTTAAATCTATACTAAAGTTAGCACTATATAGACATAGAAATAGGCTTAAATAGTAGAAATAAAGTAAAAGAAAGGTATAATTATATACTATAAAGAGAGGACTAATAAGTTAAAAAAGAGAGAGTTAAGAATAAGTACTAGGCCTAGCTTTATACTTAATTAGCTACTACTTAGCGCTTACTATAAGCTTTATCTAGTAGTTACTACTTTCTAGCTTTATAATATAACACCTCTATATAAACCTATTAAGAACTATAAAGTATAAGGAGATTAAGTAATCTTATATAGATCTAGCTAGTATAAATAGCTAATTAAGCTAACTARRAGTTACTAGATTATAACTTACTACTACCTACTTTATAATACCTAATAGCACGCCTTCTAGTAGCTCTATAATAGAGTATACTATACTAAGAGAGAGAGGCTATACTATATAATACTAGCTACTTCTACTACCTATAGTTTTTTCTATTTATAAATTAACTATTCACACTCTTAAGTAGATAGATAGTATAGTAAAGTAGAGAATAGGTAGAGAGATAGGAATTAACGTACGTAGGATTAACGTACGTAATTAGATCTATAAGATAGAGAGACACTATACGTAGGTAGGTATTAACTAAAAAGAAAGAATTACTAGTGTCCGTACGTAGTAGTTTAGTTAACACTAGGTATTACATGACTTCTTATATAACTACGCATAGTGCCGTGTTTTAGCATTAATAGTTACCCCTTTCCTCTGTAGATAAGATACAATAAGTAATTAATTAATTACCTATTAAAAGATACCCCTCGTACGCAAGTACATAGTGACTAGTCACAAGCTATCGATCGTACATATGGATGAGAGGTAGTCCATTCAACAGTTTGAATAGTTTCCAAAAATAGACTGCAATATGCGTACTCTCTGAATCGTGGGTAAAGTTGCCATTCGCTCTCATAGAAAACAACCGGATTGCTAGATCCTTGTTAACGCTGCTTTGCACTATGGTCATGACATTTCCCATTCTGGCTGTAGGTAGGAACTATGGCAGTGTAGCTAGTGAGAATTTCGTCGTAGCAAAAGCCTGAGTTTATTGCTTCTAATAGATGTGGACATTAGCCACATGGCGCCTTGGCTGCCTGTAGAAGATGAGGTTAAAAGTGTGTGATGTTTCACTCCCGGCCTCCCTCACTGAGCGTGCAGTGTTCCGTAGGCCTGGTCTGGTAACGCTCTGCAAAGGATAAGGAGTTGTTTGGAAATGTATTGCACAATAGTCTCGTTTTGGCCTAGTCAACGGAGACAACTATAGGTAATGCGGACTGGCCATCTATACTAAGTATCACACTCCTTTCTACGCATATATGAACTCTGCCAGTCCCATCTCGCCCATCTTCGCGGCGTAAAAGATTCGCGTTATGAAGAGGAAAGATGTAGAACCTAAACAAATCGCCTAAGGTTGCAATCATCGTACTTCAACCATACCCGGTAGAAGGAATGGACCCCACGAATTGACATTGGCCACCGAGACGCAATGTATCTCCATCTTCGACTACGGCTTCAATTTAGCTTTCAGTATTGTAAAAGGGGGTTGAAGCGCATTTCATAGTAAACTCTCACCACGAAGAAGTTTTAAGAAGAACACAATGCTGTGCTACTATCAAATAGGGTCATTAGCTAGAGAAATATCTTTATGCCCAAATGCCAATTGTCTACGGAAATCGAGAACCTTTGAATCTAGGATCAAAACATGGCGACCTTCGTAGAAACTTCTGGCATTACCACGAGAGGTATCTAGTATAATTGACTAATTATAGCTGGACGATCTAACGCGTTCTGAGTTAATGCTTCTAACTATTGACACCTCCGTGCCTATCCGATCGTTCGGAAGTACGTAGCCTGAAAATCAATTCCCCAGCGCACTTTTTGGCCGTTATCGTAAGGCTGAATCCAAATCAACAGTATCTATCCAAGAAGTCTTGCACCGCTACGCGAGGAGACCCGTTCTCCTTGGACGCCTGCGCGTTTCACCCGAGTGTGAGGTTGGCGGTACATCGCACGCGTTTCACATCCGGTCAACCAGACGCGAAGGTGAATCGGACGAACCGCGCACTTGCAGAGTTGCGTGGCTTGGAGTCAATTGGGAAGATCTTCGATTTGGCAATAGAAAGGAGAATTTTTGACTTATGTTAATGATGAGTTGTTGCGCAGGAGATGGAATAAGAGTTAGTGCTGATTAACACGCAATGAGACATCCACCCGTGATAAGCATATGTAAGCAGCAGAGTGACAACAAACACTCGAGCGCCTTGCGGGCTCAAGCACGCAGCAATAACACCGACGATTATGTGAAACAGGGTGCCGGGTCATACGGCTGCGCTTCCCTTCCCCATAACATGGATGCCACTTGCACAGCCCATGGGCCCGGGCGCCTCATTCAGGAACATCAAGGAAAACCGTTATGCCGATCCAAATCACGGGCCGGGAAACTAGTAAACTATTGTGTAGCTCAGAAACCTTGAATTTGTGTTTAAAGATTAGACGATCATCTACGTTTTCAAGACAATGGTGTAGTGATGCGCGCTTGCTTTGCTTATTCGCTCCAAAATTGAACATGGCAAATGCTTATGGGGGAAATTGGGAATCTCCAGACAAAAGAAACTCGATATGGTCTTCGATCGATCGCGAAGGCGGGCGAAAATTAAATCCTCCCAGTGGCATACTCCGTAGTAATAGTAGTAGTAGTAGTTACATTTTGCTTTTTCCCCCCTGAACTTAATGGTATTGCTGCAATTCATTACGATCCTTCCGTACGCTGGCATGTCGCGATGTTGGCATCTCGTAGATTCTTGTTGGTGTTTCGTTGGCTGCCAGTTCTGACTCTCGTCTTGCCATGACGATAGGCTCCATTGGTGCCGTCGATGCGGATGTGCCAGGAAGTTCTTTTTGATCGCTTGGGGGCCCTTGTTTTCGTCTTCGTCGCCATAGGAGGAAAGCCAACCCTCCGATCAATGCAAGGCCTGCTATTCCTCCGACCACTCCGCCTGCAATTGCGCCTGTATTAGTCTTGCTTTCGGATGCGGGTTCCGAAGGTGGTGGGCGAGGCGCCGAACTGACTTCGCCGGGTGTACAGACTGTCTTGAAGCTTGGAGGAACTTCCTTTAAGCTTCCGGAGACCGCTGGTGCAAGATTGAACTCTTTCTTTTCGTAGTCTACCATCAAATAGTTGAATGTCAAGAACATGGCTCCTAGTGAGGCCTCTACGTCGTCGGGGTTGTCCTCGCGGCTATCCGCAATGAAGGCTTCGAGGATAGTATCATTCGTAATTGTGTATCGGCCATTTTTATCAGAACCTCGCAATGGCGCGAATAGCTCATCGTTGGGTATCGTGGTTTCGTAGCCGTTTGAGAGAGTAATGCGCAAATCACCAGTCGGTCGATTTGCTACATCATAGTGCATTTTCCCTGGAAATAGAGTAGTATTTTGTCCCGTGAAAAGGGCAAAATTTTGTGCGACGGAGGGTGAGAAGATGAAGCGCTGCACCGAGGGTTCAATGCAAGCGTCTATTTCGCCATCATTAGGATTTAGCAGAGGGAGATCCGCAAAGGTCAGGTTCGCGATGGTGACTTGTAGAGGACATGCTCGTTTGAGACTCCATTCTCCAACTGGAAAGGTGGTGAATTCGGAGTCGATACGGGATTCATCGTATCCACCGATGACGAGCATGCCATCCCTAGGGTTAACGCCACGGCTTCCAGGCCAGAGTCCGAATACCTGTGAAGGAGCTACTTCGCCAGCAACAGCTGCATGGAGAAACGAAGAATTGGTTCCAAGAGGGAGTCCAGATTGTCCGCCTGGTGGCAGTTAGCATTGTAAATAGCTGTAAAAGGATTCTATGACATACCTCCCCACTCCTCGCTCTCCATTACGAGCGGGTACCCGTTCACGTCTCCTTGGCTTTGAAATCCTACATCATCGTTGAAATAGACGTACGCCTCCCGGTTCCCTTCCTGATCTATCGCACTTCCATTCCACTGGCTTTTGATTGATACCGCATAGGAATTCGACTTGGACGAATCAAAAACACCCCCAAGGCTTCCAATACAGGTGTTGTTGCTTGCTGAACCGCAATTTCGAATGTTGTTGATTCTTGTGTTGTTTAGTGTGGTGGCAGCCCGGAAAGCGAATATCTGATGTGGTGAACCAATACCCAGTTCGATACCACGAGTAACACCGAGACCATCTTGCGTGACGGTGATATTTGACAAGGTCAGGGCCAGTGGAGAGACATCGCAGTTCTGTGAGAGCGCGAGGCTAGAAAACGCAAGGCTAAGCAATCCCAGGTGGGCCGATTGTAGCGAGACCCACGACGAGGCCATTGAGGATTGCAAAAGTATGCCCAAGAGGGCGCACTAGTAGATGGACGTTGCGAGCGATGTAAAGTGCGAGCAAGTGATGCGATTGTAGAAGAGAAGTTGGAAGTTTTGGCTCGCCCACGCAGGAGAAGGTCTGATGCGAGGCTGAGGGATCATCTAGCGACGCGCCCAGTTTGAGGTGATGCATCCTGCATGTCCCGCCATTTGTTCCGCGAGTCGTAGCGTTTCGTGATAGGGGCCAGCCTCGAAATTGGCAGTGATCGCGGTTCCGAAAGAGGGGAGATGGGGGCCGCCAAGTTTTGTTCGAAGGGATAATTGCCCTATGTTTTCTGGGCATCAGCACCGCTTAGCCGTTCTCGACCATTTCATGGCGAATGATGAGCGAGGTTTTGCTTTCTCCGCTTCCCGACAGATGATGCCCCCTTTTGGATTCAGCCGAGCTGACCAGGTCGAGAGCTGCTCAGGTAACTTTGTTTGCGAGATTTTGAAGCTAAAAGACCAGGGAACGCTCATTATTTCTCTTAAATATGCATCAGGAGTCCATATTGTGAATAGCTCCTAACGGCTTCGCGTTATGCTATGGGCTGCTACTGCTGCTGCACCAGGGGAACGAACGAACCCGCCGGATACTTTTATCCTATTCTCGTCTGAAATTGTTCCCATGTGGCTGATCCTTTATTATTAAACTCTTCCCGTCCTCAGGCGCATTCAGACAGCCAGAGCCTGGCAGTGTAAGAGAGGAAAAGCCTTACGGGACCCATTAAGGCACCCTGTACGATGCGAGTCGAGTCTTTATGTATGTTGATCTCACATCTTAGGGCTGATAAGTAAGACTTCACGCGAACCTTGGAAGAGCTTCAAATGAGTAATCAGGTATTCATTCGTGCGAATAATGGCTTGAGTGGAATTCGGTGGATGCTGCATCCGTAACATATTGTATCGAAGAACAAAAAGAAGAAATGGCTACACAGGACCGAGACACTGATGACTGGAATCAAGAGATGAAGAAGAGTTAAGATGCTGACTAGCTATTAGCTTACAAAGTAGGAAGGGCTTGGCTAGGGTTATGGGCACACAGGCACTGCATACAAGAAGCCGAGATGGCCGGTCATCATTGTCATTTTCATCAGCATCATACTTGCCTCTCTTACCCCATGTAAGAAGCCTCATCCTCGTTGCTATCACTGTTGTTGAGGGGAGCTGAGCACAACCGCTTTACATGAAGATATGTATATTAATATTCGCTTTCTCCATCTACGAATGTTTTGAGTAGACTTACATCTCGAGTAGGAGGATGGCTTTGATTTCCATGACCCATGAGTCTCCCAATGCCCGAAAGACATCCAGGACACGCATGCAAGATAATTCCATCGCCTCCCCGGCCTTCGTTAAATCCAATTAGAGGCCTTCGCGGACTTGCTACCTGAAATAATAAGTTTAATAAGACATGTCAAAATGTAAACGCGATATCCTCTTTTCCTCTTACTCAGTGGTTTTCGCGAGTGCCCATAAGCTATCAAGCTTATATCGAGCAAGAATTTCCCTGGCCTCTCCATCTGATTCGCACAGCTTCGATCCCCACTTGCGGAAAGAACGTTGCTTGACCTCGCCCTCAAAAACAAGAGTGCACTTGTTATGGGACATATCCTTCAATTCACCTGCTTCATCAACGGACTTCATCCACTTAGGGTCATTCTGTTGCTTCTCTTCTTGGATTTCGGTAGGATATCCGTTCTCGGTCCATTTGACACGGTTCAGCAATAGCTTCTTGTATTTCTGAATCGACCAAGACCCGCCTTCAACAATGATTAGGTTCTGGGTGGGGTGGAAAATCGTGATTCCGGTAAGTGCATGCTGTTTGGCATTGTTGTCGACCTTATATCGAAGCCTTCCAAAGGCCAAACTGTCCACTTTGAAGACACACATATGAAGACTCTTTTGAGCATCCTTTTGTTGATTACTGGCAAGCTTCTCGTGTTTTTGCTCCTTGCTCAATTTGCGCTCTTCATTGGCTTTGACGTGATCCTCATGTCGTTCCCGGATCTGCGTCTCTACTAGCATCTCTACAGCAGTGGGATCCGCGATTGCCTGCTCGCCCATGACTCTCATCATGTTGCCCCGCTTGACCTTTGGTGGCGGCGGAGGCTCAAGACCTAAACGAATCTTTGCTTGCTGTTCCTTATGTTCTGCAGCGCGACGCATCCTACGTAGTTTGGCTTGCTCCTTGGCCGTGAGGTGCATTGGTTTGACTTGGATTAGACGTTGGTCTTGGGGAGCGGTCAAGAGGACAGGATGTTGGACGTATATCGTAATGATTGAGTCTGCGCTGTCAATCTTGACCTTTGAAGGGTCATCGATAGAATCGTAGGAGGCGTCTTCTAGGAGGCCTTCGTCCCACCATTCCACGTCCGGAGGAGATTGTACGATGAAACCGCGTTCGCTATTCTCATCCAGTCCTGCTCGTCGAGCCCGCACTGCCAGCATGTTCTTGATATGCTCCAGTCGTCCTTGCGCACGCAACTTGGAAGCTTGATCAAGATATTTTCCGCGCTGGTTGAAAAGGAGACCACGGGTCAGCCTTGGGCGATTTGTTGCGGTGGCTTTTGGATCAATATAGGGATTCTTCTTCTCTTCCTTTTCCTTGACATCCTTGCTTGGAGTATGAGACTCTAGATTCCGGTTTCCCAGCGCCGTACTCTTTGGAGTCGTGATATCATTAGAGCCCTCCCGAGAAGGTATCTGCGCTGGAGATCGTACTGGAGGACTGTCGGTTGAGGTAGGGGGAGCGCCGCTCTTCAAAGCAGCCATGCGTGCCTTCATGGCAGCAAGACGATCGACGGCATTTGTGGCCGGTGCATCTGATTGTTTTGGCGGTGGAGTAGGTGAAGCCGAAGCAACCTTCGCCCCGGAAAGTCGAGCTTTGATCTCTGCTGCTTTCGCCGCTGCTTTCGCTCTCGCTGCTGCGACGAGATCCGCTGCGTTGTCAGGCGCCTGCTTAGGACGTTTGGCCCCGTTGGCAGCGCCATGGTCGCCGGGGAAGGGGCGCTTCTCAACCATATCCGACTGCGCGGAAGATATGAGTCAGGAGGGGGGATTCGAGGAGAGGATGGCTATAGCGACGAGGCGTGTTCCTCAGAGATAGGTGGGTTGGGTTGCGTGAAGAAGAGGAGAGGTAAGAGAAGGTGCCTACGCCGGATGCCAGTGACGCGAAATCTCGACAGCAATAATCCGCGGGAAGTCCGTGCGCTATTCTTGGCACCGGTCGGCTAAACCGCGGCCGAACTTTTTCGAGCTCGAAAAATTGTCCCCGCAAGTTTGCACGTCCTCTCTGCTCTATATGTACCTCACGCTCTGAACATTGCTCCATAGATAGGTCGCCTCGCGGCGCTTGCCTTGGAATTAACCATGAATTCCTCTCAGCCAGTTTCTTCGGCCATTACCGGCGTAGAATTTGGATTTCTCTCCCCCCAAGATGTGCGAAACCTCTCGGTGAAGCGCATTACGAACCCTACTACTTTTGACTCTCTCCTGCATCCTGTGCCCGGTGGACTTCATGATGCAGCTCTAGGAGCATTTCTGGATAATCCGTAAGCTCATAGACTTTTCTTCGTGCAATGACTGTTCCATTTGTGCACAGTAGCTGACCGGAATTTACAAATAGCTGCTCAACATGCGGTTTGACAACGCTCAGTGGTTGTCCAGGCCATTGCGGCCATATCGAACTTCCCGTACCAATCTACCATCTCACATTCTTGGATCAGCTGCTTCGCCTCCTTCGAGGCAAATGCGCATACTGCCACAACTTCAAGTTACCTCGAGTACAAGTCAACGAATTCGTTTCCAAATTGCGTTTGATCCGATGCGGGTTGGTACGAGAAGCCAACGATATGCATGAACACATCGATTTGACGGGAGGCAATAAGCAAAAAGGAATCGAGCAGGATGATTCCGAATCTGACGAGGAAAGCGATAGCATCATTCGACAGCGGAATGATTATGTCAAGAGAGCGATGAAGAAAGCGGGCATATCGAAGCATAGCGCTCATTCGATCAAGCAAAAGAGCGAAGCAATCAGTGATGCTCGGAAACAAGTTATCAAAGACTTTTATGCCGAGATGGGCAAGAGTAAAAAGTGCAGAAACTGTGGAGGAATCAATCCAACATTTCGCAAAGATAGAGCAGTGAAGATTTTTCGCAAGAACTTATCTTCTAAAGAAAAGGCATTGATGGCTCAGGCAGAGAAGCGGATACAAAATCCTCTCGACATCCTCGCACGGAGAGACGCAAAAACTAACAAGAAACTCCCCCATGCGGACGAAGGTGTCGCTGATCTCGATGCTGCATCCTCTGAGGGAGAGGATGTCGACATGCTGGACGCGGACGAAGAAGGTGGCATTATGATGGATGCAGCCGGAACCACCCAACAGAGACGGTCACAAAACACAACTGTAGAAGCTGCCGACAATGCGCAGGAGTACTTGACTGCCGCAGAAGTCCGGGCCTCACTTACTCTCCTCTTTGAGAAAGAACCCGAGATTCTTCGCTTGGTATATAATCCTTATTCACGATCCAAGTCCCGTGCAGACGTTAGCGCGGACATGTTCTTCTTGAACGCCATCATTGTTCCTCCGAATCGATATCGGATGGAGGACCGAACCGGAGACTCGATCGCTGAATCACCTAAAAACTCCCTCTATAAAGGCGTTCTAGTCGCATGTGATCAAATGCGACAAATCAGCAACGAAATGAAGGGATTAGAGAACGAAGGCGGCTTCCGGCGCCGCGATTTCGGAGATCTTCAAACGGCTTGGGTCAACCTCCAAGGTGCTGTGAATGCACTCATCGACCGCGATGCCAATCCGATCCAAGGCTTAGCAGGCCGCTCGAATGCTGATGGAATCAAACAGAATCTGGAGAAGAAGGAAGGGCTGTTCAGAAAGAACATGATGGGGAAGCGTGTGAACTTCGCTGCGCGCAGTGTCATCTCACCTGACCCCAACATTGAGACTAATGAAATCGGAGTGCCCCCGGTTTTCGCGAAGAAGCTCACCTATCCCGAACCTGTCACGAATCACAACTTTTATGATCTCAAAGAAGCCGTACTCAACGGCCCAGATAAGTGGCCTGGCGCGGTCGCAATTGAGAACGAGTTCGGCCAGGTAATCGCACTGAGGAAGAAGAATTATGAAGAACGTCAGGCGCTGGCCAACCAACTTTTGGCCCCTTCGAGTACGAGTGTCAATGGCTCAAAGAACAAGAAAGTTCATCGCCACCTCAACAATGGTGACATCGTAATTATGAACAGACAGCCAACACTTCATAAACCTTCCATGATGACGCACCGAGCACGGGTTTTACCTGGGGAGAAAACAATCCGTATGCATTACGCCAATTGCAATACGTATAATGCCGATTTTGATGGCGATGAGATGAACATGCATTTCCCACAGAACGAAATCGCGCGGGCCGAAGCAGCAACCATTGCCGATACTGATCATCAATACCTCTCTGCTACCGCTGGAAAACCCCTTCGAGGTCTCATTCAAGATCATATCTCGATGGCTGTTTGGCTCACTAATCGGGAAACCTTTTTCAACCGGGAGGAATACCATCAACTCCTATACTCATCATTACGCCCAGAGGATGGTCACACAACCTCGGGCTCATTACTGACAGTAGACCCGGCGATATGGAAGCCGAAACCATTGTGGACTGGCAAGCAGATTATCACCTCTGTCTTGAAAAACATCAAGCCTGCAGAGTTCCCCGGCTTGACCTTGACATCTCGATCCCAGACAAGTGCAAAGCTATGGGGCGCTAATTCAGAAGAGCAAGATGTCATTGTAAAAGACGGCGAGCTTCTTTGCGGCATTTTGGATAAATCACAAATCGGACCAGCAGGTGGAGGTCTTGTGAATGGCGTTTACGAGGCCTACGGTCATACCATTGCTGGTCGAATCCTCAGTGTTATCGGAAGGCTACTCACCAAGCTTCTTCACATGCGTGCATTCTCTTGCGGTGTAGAAGACCTGATCCTTACTAAACAAGGTGATAAGGCACGCCTGGAGAAATTGAAAGATGCGGAAAAAGTCGGTTTCGAGGTAGCATCCAAATATGTGACATTAGATTCGGACAAAATCGATTCTGCCAGTCCTGAGCTTCGGAGACGACTAGAACAAATCTTAAGGGACGATTCAAAGCAGCACGGACTAGATCTACTCTCGAACACGGCCACATCAAAGATATCCTCGGGCGTGACAGCGGCTTGTCTTCCAGACAAACTCATCAAGCTCTTCCCCAAGAACCAGATGCAGGCTATGACTGGATCGGGTGCTAAAGGTAGTATGGTTAATGCCAATCAGATTTCGTGCAATCTTGGGCAACAAGTTCTTGAAGGACGCCGCGTCCCTGTAATGGTTAGCGGCAAGACACTTCCTTGTTTCAAACCATTCGAAACGAGCGTACGCGCCGGCGGATATGTTGTCAATCGCTTCTTGACCGGCATTCGACCACAAGAATACTATTTCCATACAATGGCTGGCCGAGAAGGTCTTATTGACACTGCTGTCAAAACTTCCCGTTCAGGTTATCTCCAACGATGTATCATCAAGGGTATGGAGGGTCTTCGTGTTGAATACGATACTTCAGTCCGAGACTCCGATGGGAGCATGGTTCAATTCTTGTACGGTGAAGACGGCTTGGATACAACTAAACAAAAATACTTGAACGACTTCAAGTTCCAGGCCGAAAACTTCATGTCAATGTTCCAGAGTCTGAACATTGCTGAAGCCTACACTGAAGTTGTTAGTGCTGAGGCTGCCGAGCATAATAAAGCGGCCTACAAAGCTGTTCGCAAGTCTCGAAACATCGCCGCAATGGACCCTGCACTAGCTGTTTACACCCCAGGTCGTCATAGTGGCGCTACCTCCGAGAAGTTCTACGCTGCTAAGAAAGAGGTGAGAGCACTAAAAAGAACGATGAAATTTTATGGACTAACTCGTGTAGTACTGCGACAACAATCCAGACAAGCTCTTGAAGAAGAAGAAGAGTGATCCTATTGGTGAAGTGCTCAAGAAGACTTTCGAATCAATGCTGGATATCAAGTATCTCAGATCTGTTGTCGAGCCTGGTGAAGCCGTCGGAGTGGTTGCTGGGCAATCCATTGGAGAACCTTCAACTCAAATGACGCTCAACACCTTCCATTTGGCCGGTCATTCGGCAAAAAACGTCACCCTTGGTATTCCTCGTTTACGAGAGATTGTCATGACAGCAAGTGCAAAGATCTCTACTCCTAGCATGACTCTCTATCCACATCCAGAATTGTCCAAAGAAGATACCGAAAAATTTGCCAAGAGTATTAGCCGTCTTCCCTTGTCGGCTGTCATTGACAAAGTTACTATCACTGAGAAACTTGGCCCAGGGACCCACTTTTCACAGGCCAGGAGCTTCAAAGTCCACATAGACTTCTATCCCTCCAAGGAGTATTGCAGCGAATATGCAATCAAGGTCCGTGACGTCGCAGAATCTCTAGAAAAGAAATTCTGTCCACGACTAAATAAAGTTATTCGGGCCGACCTGAAGAAGAAGACTGCCAACCGATCTCTCTCAAGTGCATCGGCCGCAAAGTCAGCGGCTGTGCCTACTATCGGAGAATCCAGCGGCACTATTGAACAGGTGACTGGTCGTGCCGAAGCAGAGGGGAACACCGGAGGCCTCGACGATGAAGAAAGCGACGATGGAGAGGACGAGGACGATGCAACTCATGCCAAGAAACGGAGCAGGCGTGAGGATAGTGTAGAATTCGAGCCACCCGATGAGGAAGAAGAAGCCTTTGCCAAGACTCTTCGTCGTGAAGACTCCCCTGAATCCTCTGAGGACGAGACTTATGGGGGCAGTCCGAAACCATCCCGCGCTGGAAGCCCTGAGCCTGGAGAAGAAACGGATGCCGATGAAGAAGCAGCTGCTATTGCCCGTGAAGAAGCATCTGATATTCGCCGAGAAAGAATTGCCAAATCTTGCCCAGACATATCTGACTTCAAATTTGACGACAAAGGTGGTAATTTTTGCGACATCACTTTTGAATTCAGCACCTCAACTGCCAAATTCCTGATGTTAAATCATGTCGAGGCAGCCGCGGACTTTGCAACTATTCACGTCATTCAGGGCATCAAACACGCCTTCTACTCTCTCGAAAAAGACCCCGTGACCGGAGAAGACGACAAGATTCCCACAATCGCTATCGAAGGTTGCAACCTGATGGCAATGTGTGAATTCCCAAACATCATCGACACATCACGCATTTATACCAACGACATTGTTTCAGTGCTACATCACTACGGTGTCGAAGCTTGTCGCTCCACTATCGTACGGGAAATGCATGCGGTTTTCTCAGGCCACGGTATCAGTGTGGACATGCGTCATCTTAACCTCATTGCCGACACCATGACCAAAGGAGGTGGCTTCACTCCATTCAATCGAAACGGAATGAAAGCTAGTGTGAGCCCGTTCATGAAGATGAGTTTTGAGACGACAGTTGGTTTCCTACGCGACGCGGTTCTCGAGCGCGACTGGGATGATTTGAAGAATCCCAGTGCCAGAATCGTGATTGGGAGGTTGGGAGGTGTGGGGACCGGTTCCTTTGATGTGCTTGCCCCTGTCAGGGTACGGGACCCGCTGAAAATGAGTGGTCAAGAACTGGATGAGGTTATGGAGCCGCAGACTATGGATGTCGATGAAGGAGCTGGAGATGAAGACGATGCAAACGCCAACGCCCAGTTCGAAATGGAGATGGGAGCCGTCCAGCAGTCGCCCAGGAAGGAGAAAAAGAAGAAGAGCAAAAAACACAAGAAGGCGGAAGAGTAGGCGCCCTGCATAACATTGCATAGCACTGCGTGACATTATGACTTTTAACTCTCTGAAAAAATTTCCGGAGTCACTTATCCGGAGTAATGGATGATGATAATGGAGTTTATGGTTGGTTACGGGTTTGGATTTTGGTGTAGCACGTATTCCCATAGCTTGTGTAGTATCTTAGGAATAAAAGTTGATAGTGTCAATTGATCCATCAAATATCAATTATGCATGCAAGGTCTGTTACATGTAATACTATCTGTTACAACCCTGGAAAGCAAAATGCCTCGTGAATCAAATTAAACAGGGCAGGAAGACTTGCCATTCCACCAACTGCATGAATTCAGACACTTCACCCTACCAAATAGTATATGCGAGCCTAGGCTTATCCATGACGTTCGACCGTGTGAATATATTCTAAGTAATTTCAAGTTCACTTTCCACAACAAAGAAAATCAGCACACTACAGCAACCACACACACAACATCGACAATCCAAACCCCGCCACCCCATCCCCAATACAACACATTAGCAACCAGCCCAATCAATAACATCACCTCAAAATCGAATCAAACGAACTATCCTCTAATTCCCTACCCCTTACCCAACAACCTGCCCACTAACATCCACCTTCCTCACCTCCATCCCATTCCCCTTCCCTTTCGCCTTCCGCCCAAAACATCCACCAACCCCCAACCCCCTCCTAATCCTCTGTCCCCAACTCCAACTACTCTTAGGCCAAACCTCCTTCCTAACCAACTGCTTATCCACGGGCCCCGTAGGCCCATCAACAAACTTCTTATTCCCCAATAACGAATCCTGTCGTTTGTCTTTATCGGGATATGCAGCGTCGCCCCAGTGGCCTGCGAAGTATAAGAATCCTGTTGGGGGGAGGGTAGGGTTTGGAACGGGGGATAGAGGGGAAGGTTGTGGAGTGAATTTCTTGGTGGAGGGGGAATAGGTGTAGAAGTAAGATGAGGGGAGGGGGTCGTAGATTGGGCCGTCGGATGATGTGGTGTCGACTAGGAGGAGCGGGTGCGGGAGGTTGAGGTTGGGGAGTGTGTGGTCGTGGGTTCCGGGGGTTGGGTAGAGGGCGTGCGAGCCGTTGGATGAGTAGGCTAGTGGCTGGACGGGGGTTAGTGGTGTTGATGGTGGAATAGAGATGGATGGATGTTGGGATTGAGGAAGTAGGGGACTAGGCTGAGGATTGAAAACTCGCTATGCGTATAGTATAGTAACCTCACTTACCCGTTTCCCACCCTCACCATACTTCTCCAAAGCATCAAACTCAAACGCCTCCCCATTCGCATGCTGCGAGTACCACACCGATTTCGGCTCCCCGTTCACAAAGCGAATCATATTATGTTCCCTGTTCACAGAACCATGTTGTATCAGTTCTACAGTCTGTTCCGAGAACTGCCGTGATGTAGATAGTAAATCTTACCAATCTCCAACATGATCCCCTGTGAAAACGTCAGCAAAGCAACGCCGTCAGCATAAGTAAGCAGGGAAGTGTAAGTCTACAACACAGGATTGAACATGAAGGAAAAAAGCGGTATAAACCAAGCCCAAAGGACCGGGGGTATGAGGTAACAAGAAAAAAAGAAAAAGGCTGGAGTGACATGACAATTCACTCATCGCCAAACCCCCACCCCGACCCTTCAAACCTAAAACCCAACCTAGAATCAGAATGAAAAAAAAAAAAAAAAACTTACCAAGTTCCTTCCCGAGCACAATCCCCCCAAAATTAAAACCCCAAAAATACATGTAAAAAACATCCACAACACCCTTGTCCTTATGAACCACAACCACAACCCCGGTTTTCTCCTCCCCCGTACTGCCCTTCTTATCCGGTTTCAAGCCTTCTAACCATTTAGGCCTAGTTGTTACATCCGTCGTGCTCGTTAGATAGACATCTTTACCGCCTTTGGAACCTATGGTGTTGAGTTGATCGAGGTTTGAGAGTGTGAGTGGGGGGTTTGGGATTTTGATGGATGTGTTGGTGATTTTTGGGATGGTGTTTTGTAGGACTGTGGAGAGGGGGGTTGGGTGGTAGGGGTCTTTTGTTGAGAGGCGCAGGATGGGTGCTAGGTGTTTTGCGTGTGTTAGTTGGTGTTTGTGTAAGAGAATAGGCTAGGTCTGCTATAGAGAAATAGAGGATGTGAATGAGGCGAGATAGGCTTTAGGAGAAGGAGGAAGTGTGGCCTCGCGCTCTACGTCCTCATTGGATGATGTTCATATTGAGCCAGTGACGACTAAGGCGCGTATAGTTGATCGCTAGTGAGAAGAAATGGGGTCTATGCGGATTCGTGGGATGATGGAAATCTCGCGAATCTTGCCTAGATGTTACTTACCGTAATCAAGGACGTACTTTGGAATCGCCGCGGAGGTTCCGTGCGCTGTCGCCATGATTAGCTATGGAATAAGCAAGCAAGCAAGCAGTCAGGTAATCATGCAATCAAGTAGTGCTCAAAGTTAAGGTCAAAAAGTGGTGTTATGCGATATGTGAATTTTCATAAATATGTGACGCATCGTCAAGGGCAGTCACTGCGTCAGGTGTTGGCTGACACGTTAATCTACAGCTGAATGGTGGTGCATATCAGCTGGGCTGATGAAGTTATTGGGCGCTGGCCACGAGGTGCAAATAGCAATCAATATACGGTGGCTAGCTGATGTTCATTGCATAGGGCTGGAAGTGGGGAGTTGAGTGCTTCTTGACATCATGTTTAATGTGGCTAGGGTGTGCTGTTGGCTCAGAGCCGCAAACACTGCTTGATATTGCATGCTTGATGGAGGTTCGACCCATATTTGAGACCATATTTTGCCAATATAGCCGTTGAAAAGCGGTTGGAGTACACTGCAGTACGGACATCATGCGAGAAATACAAGTCGAGGCTTTCTCGGCGGCGGTTCAGCTCCGGGTTCTCGTAAGGGAAACCGGATCGCCACACGGAAGACTGAGGGCGAACACATCATGGGCAACGTGCATGTGCAAGCGAATTGCCAGGTGATATACTGGCTGTCGTTGAGCGGGAAGATGCAGGCCGTTGATCTGGCAGACAGATTGAGGTTCTAGCCAAGCGACCTGTATGCCCGTATGCTGCATGTGACGCTATCCTGCTATCGGGCCGCCAATCATGCAGCGCATGCAGCCGAAGCAAGACGCCGCGGCTTCAGCCTTGTGAGGTTTGAATAAGCAGCTCAGTGCAGTGTGACCGTGGATGGACGGGATGCATGTGTGTGTGGAGGTCGAGGGGGTTAGGGGGTGTGGGAGTGAGACAAGGAGGGATGGTTGTGAATGGCGACTGGCCACGCTTAGCGAGTCCCCCTAGTCGCCCGCCTCGGGCCTTTTCTGATTGGCCGTCGACATTCACTCCCCTTCAACGGCTCAAAGTTGGACCCCGATCTCTTCTGCTGCTGTGTTTTCAATAAACAGAGATCCCTTCTTACTATGTGTAACCACTTGAGCGTCTGCCAGATTAAACGCCATGTGTCGTAAGCAGCGTTTATTTTTAGTCAGAGTACAAAAGTGCGAAAGTCCAGTACAACCATCGCTAAACGTGACGAGCCTGACCGAGTACGACCCCCGATCCGGCCACCTGCGTTGGCTGCTGCTTCAATATCCGTAAAACCCGAACACCGGCCTCTGTCGACTCTAAATATCACCAATGTTTGCAGAATATGGTCCTACATTGTGATTGTCCCTTGGCATGTTGTAGCACTGCTCAAATCGAGATCGGTCAATCTGAGTCCGGCCGTAGTAGGTAGCCCGGCTTGTGGGCTCACAACATGAGTTTGTACCAAACTGACTGGCTGAAACCCGCTAGATCTCTTCGAATGCGTCCGTAAGGTATGTATTGCTAATACAAATCGCTGGATATTCGTCTAGCCTTACCAGGTCGCGTAACATGCGCTCTGGACCTGGCGTCTAAAGGACTGGTGATGCTCGATCTGCAATGTTGATCGTGCGGCGAAGCCCAAGCATGAATTTTGCGTCCCGAAGAGAGTAGTAACACGTAGTCCGTTGGCGAACATTTCCCTTTAGAACGCGGCATAAACCATGTTGCGCCACGTTTCACAGTCCCGGTTGTGTTGGACCTCTGAGAGTGGGATGCTTGGGCACTGTGCCGTCTGGTTCGCATTTCTATTGAGCTCTTCTCGTGCTACGGGTCTAAATCTAGAGATCTAGTCAATGACGAGCAGTGTTGCGGCTAAAGCTTACCGTCAGCGCGGGAGGATCGCACGGTTGGTGTCGTCCTGAAGCTGCGCCACAAGCCAGTCAGCTACAAGGGAGACAAGAACGAACGAAGCTTGAGGACATGAATCAGAATTATTCCCAATACAAGGAAGACGCGCAAGTCAACCATTCCCTCGGGATTGCCTACGGTACCCCGCTCTGTCTTGCGAGTCCGAGAGAAGTCGTGTAGATAGGACAAACATTTGTCCGCAATAGGGCATAAAGTAGCTTAGCAAACAAACTGTAATTATTTGGAATCCACCCCACGCGGTTCGTCAAGATCAGACCATCCCCTACCGAGGCGTCATTAGAGAGTAAACAGAAGATACGATGTTCCCAATACCCGTATACGCGGCGCTTCGACATACATTGTTGTAGAAATTAGAATACACCATTGGGCTTGCATTGGGGAATGCACGTGCCGAATTGAATCAATGTATCGAGCCAAAGCCGAACTCGGAAGTACCTGGGGCGAGTTCTTCATCCGAATAGGCAACGATATGAGGTCTAGGGTAGAATCCAATGTGATGAGTTGCTATATATGACTTGGATACGAAATAGCTAGTGATGCCAAGAAGAGCAGAAACCAAAAAAGGAACAAATAATTCGGGCGCTAATGATGCAGAGATAGTATATTCTAGTGAGCGAGACAATACTGTTCTTCGAAGCCTTTCAAGAGTATGCGTCAGGGTAATTACCGCTACTGTGGTAGTCCGATGCTCTTCTCTCGAATCGCCTAGTATTGAACAATACCCATCATGAAATGACCTGCGGGCTCTGCTCATTTTGGCCTTCTCCAATGCGCCTACGGGCTGTAACAATGCCTCGTCACATCAAAATGGAGATTTTAGCGCGTATTAAGTTGACCGGCCATGTGGTACAAGTGAAACAATAAATCCACGTCCGTCCTTGTGCTCCCGATGCCTGCATCGAAGTTGCGGACCGTCAAGGCGATCTCCTCATCCCAAGAATTGTCGAGTATTCCAACGAAGCCAGTTGGGATTCCAAATTCCAGAGTGACCAGCTAAGGATCCAGAAACAGTTGGTTATTTCGTGCATTTTCCCCAACGCATCCTGATAATTTCTCTAATTGGCAATCTGTGTCGCGCGATGCCCAAGTAGGCAGGTTCGTCCAGCAACAACAGACGTCCAAGCATAGTAGAAAGCTTTCCAACAATGGCTTGCTTTGAGTGAAATAATGCGTTATGTTCGCCTAGCCAGTTTAATTTGATGATTTTGAAGTAAATCTAAGATGCTAGATTTGTATGGTGGTTTGTTGCTTGCCCCACTCTTACGAGGGAGCGGCGTCCCATGTTCCGTATGTTTTATTCAACACGAAGACCGATGCAATCTACTAGCCAGGCTTGGGAAATCTAGGCTGTACCCTCCAAATACAACGGTCCGGAGTTGAAGACAGGCTTTCCACGGGTTTCGTAGGTACGGGATCCTTGGGTCAACGAAGGAAAGTTCTAGTGGCGACAACACAGATAGAAGCCTAACATGTCGCATGAACGGAAATGCGCTCAGAAATCTTGAATTATAGAAACTGTCGTTGAACGGTGGCGGATGGAATACAATCAAAGAACCCTTAGCCGCTCCGGTGAAAGAACGGCGATGGAAGGCAAACTGAATATATGCTTTAGCTCTGCACTACTCTTTTCCACTCTTTCCGATGATGGAGTTCTTGTATCTGTTTGGTGAGGTCAAACAGAGTGTCTTCGACAAAACGATACCGCACGAGACCCAGAATACTCGCCGCAGCCTGCGTGTCTACTATGCCAAGCGACTGTTCCGCGGATGGTGGTTGGTGACCTGATGATCGGTCAGATTGTAAGCGGATTCCCAGCTCTGGAAAGTGTCCTGCAAGAAAGTCTGCAATCACCGATCCCGAAGGCATCGCTCCTGCGGAGACGAGGAACCGCTTATTGCCTGCTTGTGGCACGAAAGCTGCTTGGACAGTTGCAAAGGCGAGGTCCTGTGATTAAAAGTATAAGCAAACAGTCTGGACTCGCAGACACAGAAAAGGGGCAATCTGACTCACCCTTACATCTGTATAGTAGTCCACGCCATAAGGCGGTGAAGTCGAATGCTCATTGGGGTCATTGCAACAGATATTCCATACTCTTCTGTTGGCCTCCTCTAGGTCCGATGAGTTTGTCAAAGCGCGTATTGAGGGACCATAGACACTCGGAGCCGTGACAGAGACGAGCTCAAATGATGCACGAGACTCTCCCAGCCATTTCCAAAGTGCATCATTGACAATATTACCACTGGCCTGACTGGTGGCGAGGACATACTCTGGGTCAACTGCCTCCGCTCTTTCTATTGAGGGGGTTTCACCCCGCGTGTACCGGTCAACGTGAGGCTCGACTAGCCAACGAGCGAACGGAGAGAGCGACGTTGTGATGATTACCCTTCGGACCTGCGGTGCGACATCCTTTACACTTCGTAAAAAGTTGAGTAACGCATCCGTGTCCAAGTTGATGAAGCGAGATAGACAGTCAGCCTCCTCGGAAGAGTCTGCGGCGACGGTGTGTATAACGGCGTCGAAAGGCTGGGAGTATCCGTCCAATGCGTCGTCGTATGCCCCTGGTATTGCGAGATCTTTAAGAGGCACAATTGCGAAATCCAGATGAGGTGCTCGCACCGGCGGATATTGCTGCTGTAAAGCGTGTGCTTCTTCTCTTGACCCTACGACTGCTCGAACTGAAACGTCGTGAGATAGAAGCTGATCGAGTATATGCGAGCCTATCAGTTGGTTTGCGCCTGTCAAAAGGATTCGTCTCGGAGGCATTTCGATACAAGTATTGGTAATGCAGTTATTTGGGATAGAGAAAGAGATCCAAACAGTGTGACGATGATGTTGTTGTTGTCCGCTGAAAGATGTTGGAGAGACGTTGAATTATGGCCTGAGAGGGATGGGCATAACAACGTCATATGTATAGGTCTGCGTACTGCTAGACGAATGAGCCACTGCCTTAGGGCGAATCAGTCGCTAGAGCTTTGTTTCTTGGTTAGTATACGCGGGAGGCTCGAGCATAAGCACCAGAATGACGGACAGGTTTCAGGAATAGCGCAGTCATCAGAAGTCTCAAGCACTGGCGGTGGATGTATGTAAAGCATAAAGAACGAAAATAGATGTAAAGTCAGAAGCACTGGCATGGCGCCTGGAGATGGGAGAGGGAAGTATGCACGGCCTCAATACATTGGGATCAACCTCTTCGCTAGACACTTTAGTCCATGGTTGGGTAGGCAGCGGCCGTAGAAGCGCCTGATAGAGAGGGCTTGCAGGACCAAATGTATGTACGTCCTTGTGGGTCCAATCTTTAGGGTGTGGTGGGCTTGGGGTCCATGTTCCCACACGATGGAACGCGTCAACTTGCCGCTACGGTTAGAGTTGAGGCAAAAGAACCAACAGAGAATGAGAGCATAGCTCAATGGTCTCTGGAGTGCGATTGGTGAGAAAGAGGTGCCGACGTGGGGCAAGTAGCTCTGAAGTGCGTTCCGGGGGGGCCTCTGCCACATCCCCATACAAGACCCATGCTACAAGGGTAACAACCATCGGTATTACGCTTCCACGTGGTGATCTATGCCACACCCTCGTGTTTGCATGCACCCAGAATAGAGGAACAGGAGGCGTGCCAGTACCGGCAGAGGTTGCGGGGGGCACGGCAAGCCACGCTCACAGGATGTCAGGTTTGGCCATGCTGTGTAAATGGAGAAGTGAGGTTAGACTGGACACGGGCCGAGCCAGGAAGGTCGAGCAGCCTCACGAAGCACGCCGATCGAAGGGAGGAGCAGTAAGGGGCCATGGAGATTACAGCGGGCGGACCTGAGTGTAGACAGAAGAGACGACTATGGCCTGCTAACACATGGATGACCAGGACTAGGAGGCTGTTGGGCAGTGAGCCGCCGTACCACTCTCCGTAATGGCTGATACTGGACTCAGGTTTGGGCCTGGAGATACTGCAATCTATATCAGTTTTACGGGAGTGCGTGGTCACACCGCGCAGCTGGGAGCTCGAGGACTTTTGTCTCGAGGGTGGCTGACGGGTGGTTTAGCTAGAGCGTGGGTGGGTGCAAAGTGCGCCATTCACGCCTAGTGCCCAAAGCTCTCCTGAAGTGATACATGGTCGGGAGAAGATTTTGCGAGTAGAGCAGGGCCTAGGCTAGGCTAGTCTGGCATGGGCACGATGGAAGGCAGGATGGAGAAACATAGGATGACCAGATCAGATCAGTGCGAGGGCGAGAGCGAGGGCGAAGGCGAAGGCGGCGGGCGAAGTGTGGACGTGCAAGTGGAATGTCTTGGCGAGAGAGCAAATGGTTCGCCCCGTCCTCGTTGATGCTCTAAGCGGGAGTGATGAACAGTCTTTGGACTGGGATGCCAGCGCACGTACAATCCCATCGGGGGCCGAACACCGCGTTAGCAGGCCCGCAGGCTGCTCTGTAGCCCATATCCTACATCCTAGCTACGTATTGCATTTCTGCTGTCCAGAGGGCTCCACTCACACCGGCCGCTGCTGCGGGCTGGCGTGCAAAGTGCGACGGGCTACTGTACGTGTGGTGTGGGGAAGAGTGTCAGCCTCAAACCCGTCCACTCCCAATTCACTCTCACACCCATTCACTGCGCTTCCCAACACCCCATGACTATACCCATGATCATTACCATGACCATGACCATCGCCATACCCCCATAGCCATTCAGCATCCTGTACTTACGTGCCCACTCCACTCCCAAGCGACTTTTCGGCTGGCCTATGCTCTGCCCCACGGTAGCGTCCGCTACGCCTCCATGCTCATGCAAGTGTTTGATCATCCATTGTTCCTTTGGTTCACACTGGCGGGCAAATGTTGCCTCTGTCATCTTTAGCTGTGGCTATTGAGCGGGACTAGAGCGGAACGTCGAACACTGGTGCTTCAAGGACTCGCTCGCATGCTCGAAGCGAATAGTGAATGGACGGACATCCGGCGCCATTTGCATGACGCCTGTCGTCCAAAGCAGCACCTAACATACACCGTCCTTCTCTGACTGGGGCGTTGGCCAATCCATCCCAGCTGAAAACATTCTAGAAGGGTTGGGAGCAGGGTGCATGAACAAACACTTGAACAAGCGCCATCCCAGAGGACCCGAGCCTACTTCTACACACAGCACTGACGACGCCGCATAGTCAGCTCATCCAATCACTGTTTCGATCCTTGTATGTATACCCACGCATGCTCTACTTGAAGATTGCGTCCAGCAGGGGGGCTGAGGGTACCCTATCTGGCGAAACGCATATGCCATGGCGCGCCTAAGCATGCGCAGGGCAAAGTCAAGGTACCGCTTGCCGGCTTACGCCCTCATATATGTGAAGGTTCCCCTACCGCTTATTGTTTCTTTGCTGCAGGACCAAGCGGCGAGGCTCCTCAACCCACGAGGAATATATTGTAAGCAGCATCAGAATGTGTTGGACCCAAGAAATGCATGTTCGATGGATTGTTTTCATTGGCCGCGATCTTGCTTGCTGCTATGCACCGACCATCTATGGTAATATGTTACACGGCTCCATGGTCATGATTGGAACGTGGATGTTCGCCTCCCCCTTGCAATACTGACCTTTCCCTTCATTCTAGTAGCGAAGCTTGATTTGTGTACAGCACGTCAACCACATTGCTCAATTTCTCGATCGTGTCTAATGCGGCATCGTAGCTCTGGTCGCGCTCTGACTCATCGTAGACAATCAAGCACCCGGCTCCTTGGTCGAGCACTCCAATGACGACCTTGTCCAGAATCATTTGAGAAAGCTTGCGCTCCACCTGCACCGTGTCTAAACCAACCATCTTGGCAACATGGTCGATTTCGACTCTGCTGAACGGCTCGATCACCTTAATGAGGTTCTGCTCCAGCATATTGTCGTACAGGCGGCGAAGATGGCTAGTAATGAAGCGATCACTGCCAAGCTCATGTTGATAGTCAGTCAGGGCGGTCTCGTACTCTTCCAGGCTGCGATTTGTGTGCGCTCGAGCAACGGCCTTCATTGCATCCAAACTCTTCCCTGCGTACTTGATGGCGTGCTTTGAGGTCATGAGAGAGGTTACATCATCGCCGAGATTCAGCATCACTTTGCAGAGCAGCATGTACTGGAGCGCCGATGTCGCCTTTTGTGCCTCGTCCTGAGAGTGGTATCCTTCCATGGCCTCAATGAAGTATGAGAAGGCCGTGTTGAAATCGCCGTCTTCAGCATGCAACATGCCACTTTGCATATCCAGTCCAGCCTGGAGCAAAGGTGGAGTGTAGACTGACGCAGCGGACGTTCGCGCAGAAGTAAGTGCGGCCCGACCCTTGGGTATATTTCCGAGCGCATGGTAGACTCTCGACTCCAGTAATTGCACCTCCACTAGAACCAGTTTATCATCTAAGCGCTTGAGTTCCTTGAGCAGACTGTTGATAAGGGTGAGGGCCTCGTAATATGATTGCTTCTGCATATATAGAGAGACCAGGCGTGTTTCGAGATTTTGGCGCAGGAAACCCCTCCTCTCTGAAACGGCCCATTCTATGCATGATTTCGTGACCGAGATTTGAATATCAGTGGTGTTGGGGATGGCAGTGAAGAGTTCGAGAAGCTGGCGCACTGCAGACGATATAGTCAGTCTCACTCATACGGCATGGCGTCGAATGTGGTTCATGGTAGCTCACCAAGCTTCGCAGTCTTTGCTTTGGCAAAAGAAGACAGCACAGATCGCGTTTGCCTGACCAACTCAGCCAGGGCGTCCACTCTCCTCTGATCTCGGAAAAGCTCCCCAAGTCCCATAAGAGCAGCCTCATAGTTTTTGATGGCTGTCTCGTTCGATCCGGGATTCGTTGTTAGGACTTCTTTGTAGACTCGCTCGGCTTTTTGGGGTTCGGTCTTTGCGAGCTTCTGGGCTTCCGCTATCCGCTTGCCACTATCTGTGAGGGGCGCCATAACGAAGGGGTTCTATGAGGATCGTGGACTAGTAGATCAAGAAAATGACCGTAGATGGAAATTTAGTTGGATAGCACAGCGCAAGAAGGATCACAATGGAGGGGGAGGGTTTAGACTGGTGGACGATGATGATGATCGCAAAGCTCAAGCTCTCTCGGAAGTCGCCGGCGGAATATTGTTCCGTAGTCTTGGCATATATGGCGCGCGATGTAGTCGAGGCAACCACGCTGGGGGCTTTGGGGGCAAGTGTGTAGGTGAATAATTCATCACACAGATAATGTCTGCATTGATTGAAGTCTCTCTGTCCATTGAGCGCAGCGGAAACACAACTATGCTCCCATCTAGTGTTTGCATCTTGGTGCAGCTGCGGCGCCAATGCTGCTGCCGGGGTGACAGGCGATGTGCTGGTCCAATACGCGACCAATGAGGTAATTCTCGTGGCCCGTGCCCTAATAGTAAACAAGACATATCAACACAACACTTCGCTGTTCCGTCCCACCTCACTTTTACTCACAACCTTCCACGAAATTACGACCGCTACCTCTCTTATACCCCATAGGCGCTGGGCCGCTGGTGTATCCTCAATTCTTCGAGTTGACCCTTAGCCAATTGAACCAGCTTTCTTGCCCATTTGACTATTGCATTCCGCGCCTCATTCCAATACTACCGACTTTGATCGGATCTCGCGATCCGTTAGACTACAATGTCTTCCTCCGACAGGGATTCCTCTCGTGACCGAGAGATGGTCAAGCACCAACATTCTTTCTCAGATTCTAGAAGGATACATATTCCTATGTAAGTCAATGCCCCCAATGCAACAAGGCAAAACAAGCAATCTCTAGGAAACATGTCTAAACGCTGGTATAGGTGGGATAGCTCTGATCCGGAGCGCGCTCCGCCGCCACTACCACTGAATCCTGGTTCACCAGGCCCGACGACCAGGCCCAATACCTCCGCGGCAATCGCAAATGTCGCCAGGGCGCTGGAGGAAAAGGCTCGAGAGAGCTTACCGAGCTCATATACCACCAATCCAATGCCATCTAAATCGCCGGAGAGATCTCTCATCAAAGGCGCACAACACAAGCGCATGCAGTCATTACAAACCACGAGCGTACGGGATCTAAGAAGTTTTCTTGATGGCGTTCGGTCGACCGATCGATCACCAGAACGTTCGCCCACCCGATCAGCTACACCAGCTAAAGATTTCGAGAAGGACCCCTTCTCAAGGGATCCAAGTCCATCTAGGGCTGCTACTCCAACACCATCCTCTCAGGATGTTCTGAAAGATACCCCCGCTCTTCGACCATCATCGCGCCCTCTTCAAAAGTCCATTTTAGGAGAGAATACCCCTCCGTCGGCCACGATGCTTGCATTACAAACGATGACAATACCGCGTGAACATCTTGAACCTCCTCCACTATCAAATGTCACCAATTCCTCGACACGTTCACCTCAGACGAATCCGCCCTACGATGCAATTTCTAGCCAATTGCTCAATATCACGACAATTGTGTCCAACCTGCAGAAGGATATGACTCAATTGAGCCGTCGAAGCAAAGACAATGCGACCGATTTGGTGAGTCTAAAAGAGGCTACCAGTTCAAGAGATGAAGATATCCGAAAGTCTTTAAAAGATTTGGTCGTCACTATGAGCCAAAGCCAATACTCTGCCGGCACTCCAGGCGATGCATCCCGCTCTGGTAGTAGCATAGGAATGAAGGACCCTCACATGACGCCGACTAAGTCCTTCACCCTCCCCCGTATCCAATCGCCGAACAGCTTCATAATGGACGAGCGGATCGGAAGCCCGAGCCCCTATTCAGTGGAGGGACCAGCTAGTGTTGCGATGCTCGAGAAGATAATTCGGGAAATGGTAACGAGGGATGGCCAGGAACGTTTAATCGCAAACTTGGAGAAGTTGGTAGACAAAGCCACGGGGGACACGGCTAAGAAGGTCACTGAGTTGGTCGACTTTGTCAAGCAAGGCTCCGCAAGTCATGCACTTGTGCATGCCGGCGCCCCCGGGCCTACACCCTTCCAGGTCCAGCCACAACCTGGTACCCTCGCACGTTCCGGATCCGATTTCAACATCAATTTTCCCCTTCAAAAAGTTGGAGACGGCGCGAAACCGTATTCTAGCCCCAAAGCAGCGGATTTTGTTAGCGACGAGATGCTCAAATTCTTGCGCAAAATCAAGGACACTGTCGCGGAGTCAGGCTACGTGACAATGGACACGAAAACACTTATTCAAAACTTACGTGGAGAGGTTCTCGGAATGGGTCGTGAACTCGCCCGTCAGATTGAGGAGGTCGAGCATGCCAAATCACAACAGCCCGCTATCGAATCCGGCCAGAGGAGCCAGGACGTGGCTCTCATCGTTCAGGATGGCCTCAGTAATCTCAAATCTCACATGGATCAGGTGATGCGAGATAGGAGGCGTCAATCAATCTCGTCTACCGTCACACGAAACACTGTCGACAGCCAGGAAGTTTACGATGTCGTCAAGCATGCTTTAGCGGAGCGTGGACTCGATCAATTTTCGGCACAAGGAGCCCTCTTAGACAAGGAAGCGATAATATCAGCCGTCCGCGAAGCATATGAAGCTTATAAACCAAACGTCGAGATTGAGCAGTTTGGTCTTGAACGAGATGAGATTCTTCAATGCCTCCGTGAAGGTCTGCAAGATTATAGAGGCTCTGGAAACATTACAAAAGAGGAGATCATGCATACCATTCAAGAATCGATACAGCACGTCAAGCTCCCACCGCCTATCAATGAGGCGCACGAGATCCGTGAGGAGGTATTGATGGCAGTACGCGAGTGCCTCGAGGATTTCAAGCCTTCTTTAACGTCCTATCAAGCACTGCCCAACGGACTCTCTCAAGACACCATTGCTGCTACCATTCGAGAATGTTTTGCGACTATGCCGAACTTATCCAGTGGACCCACTGAGATCGAATTGCCTCCAGAGGCTCTCTTCGAAGCTGTTAGAGCCGGACTAGAGGCAACCCGACCTCAAGCCGAACTTCAAGGGGATGCTGTTGTGCATCACTTGCAGAGTCTGTTGGATGATATGCATGCAGAATTCAAAGCATATTCATCTGCAAATGGTCGTGACACTGAACAGGTTCTAGATGCCCTTCGCGACGGATTAGACAATTTGCGAACCGAAATCGAAAGTTATGTTGATAAAGCTCAGGATGTGACCCACAAGGACGAGATTATCGACAACATTCGGGGTGAACTTGAGAAGTTGCGAACAGATGTTCAGGGATATGTTGCCGAAGGCCCGCGTGGCGATCATGCATGGAACCGCGGTGATATGGTTGCCTATATCAAATCGGAATTTGAGCACCTCCACGAAGAGTTGACATCCCAGTTCATTCCTAACGTCAAGGACAAAGACGAAATCCTATCTGCCCTCAATGCTGGCTTTGAGGGGATGAAGTCACAAGTCTCTACTCGTGGTTTGGATCTCGAGTCAAATGAGGACATGAACGAGGCCATGAAGCAAGAATTTGAGCAGTTGAAGGATGTCCTCCTCGGTGGTACCGCGAGCCATACGGAAGAAGTCCTGGAGAAATTGCACGCAGGATTCGAAGACCTTCATTCCAGAATAAACGAGACCGGTTCAGCTAATCCTCCAACTGATGAGCTCCTTGCAACTATCAAAGACGAATTCGAGCATTTGCGCGAGACTCTGGGCGGAAGCTTGATCCGAACGGGGGCCGGCGCTGATAAAGACGACATCATCGACGCCGTGCGAGAGCTTATAGATGGACTTCGCAGCGAGATTGCCAAATCTGAGGAAGACAACACTTCAGAACACGTCGCTTCCTTCCACAAGGAGTTGGCTGAGTTTAAAGAATCCCTTGCTAGCACGCTTATGCCAGCTGGAGGGTCGGTTGACAAAGACGAGATCCTTGATGTGCTCAAGAGCGAACTGGAGGACCTCAAAGCAAATTCAAAAGCTTTGGGTATCAACGAGGATCTTCTTGAGGCTTTCCGGGGCGAACTCGAGCAAGTTCGTCAATCCAATAGCCTGACTCGCCAACATGCTCGGGCAGACACTGAAGAAGTCTTGGAAGCAGTTCGCCTGGGCCTAGACGACCTGCGGTCACACATGGAGAAGAAGCTCGACAATCCGGAGCGGCACATGTCTGCAACGAATGATATCATTGATGCGCTGAACGATGGCCTCGAAGGTCTTCGGTCTGACGTCACCAAAATCGTTGACAAGCCAGTCGATATGACTGTATCATACGAAATCCTTGATACCTTGAAGGACGGGTTGGCAAGCCTACGCGAGGATGTCGACAAACTCAAAGGCAACAAGCGCGATGTGGAGCCTGAAGAGGAAACATCTCCCGCTGGTAACGAAGTTGTACTCGCAGAGGACCCAGAGAACGCCACGAGTAGAGACATTGTGAGCGAGTCTCTTCGCCGCAATGATTTGGAGAAGATGGAAGTAATGCTCGCCCAACTCCAAATTAAGGTCGAGGCAATGGACGCCAATATCCAGAATCCCACTTCAGCCACGACTCGAGAAGCCTCGGACACTGCAGGGTCGGTCATGAAGGAAGACCTTAGCAGTATTGAAGAAATGCTGAAAGACCTCCACGTTGCAGTCCTTCAAATTCAAGACCGGGAACCTGCTGCTGCTAACGTAGAAGGAATGGCGACCAAGGAAGACACCGATGCAATCGAGACTTTGCTTGGAAATATGAAGGCAAAGATCGAGGAACTTGCGCCCTCTGATCCCGCAACGGCCATAACCAAGGAGAACCTCGATGATATTGAGTTGGTTGTTCGGACCACTTCCGAGACAATCGAAGCTCTCTCTAAGAAGGTTGCAGAAGAAGGTGCAACCAAGGGCGACGTTGCCGTCGTCCAAGTCATCGTCGATGACATCAAACAAGTACTCGACGAAATGAAGACGGCAAAACCAGACGAGGAGGAAGCTGCCGAGAAGGTCACCAAAGCTGATGTTGATTCACTTGCCGTACTCGTCTGCGATATCAAGGAAAAGGTGGAAGAGATGAAGATTCCAGATGCGGATGAACTTCCATCGAAGGCGGACGTTGAACAGCTCACTGGCCTCATCCATGATTTCCGTGACAGCCATGACAAGCTGCGGGACAGATACGAGGAAGATGTGCAGATTACAGCCAGAATCTCGGATGAACGCAAAAAAGAGGCCACGGAAATGGCTGACAGTTTAGCCGATGTCAAAGTTGCTATTCTAGATTTCAAAGAAGAAGTAAAGACCAGCCTCATCGAAGGTGGCCCTCTTGAAAGCGTTAAGGACTCATTCAAGAGCTTAGAGGACACTATCGGCACGAACTTCAACATTACAGCGGATATCAAAGAGCTCATGGAAACCGTATCACGTGAATTCGAACGCACTCATGGTTCCATTGAAGGCCTCCAGAACGGCCAAGATGAAAAATTGGCTCTTACTCTAGAGAAGCAGGATGAAGTCAAGGAGGCAATTGTCGCAGGTCTTCTAGAAAAGATTGAGGATCGTTTTAACACTCTCATGACCAAATACGATGACGCACAGTTGCTCGCTGATGAACAGGCCAAAGTCATGAAAGAAAAGGCAGAGGAGCAGGAAAAGATTCTCGAAAGCACGAAAGCTATGGCCGAAGAGTTACGACTTACGATTGACACCCTTGGAGCTTCGATCACTGGATCCAATGATAAATTCGAGGAGGCCACTCAAAAGTGGTCCACAGATTCAGAAACTATCTTCGGAAAGATCGATGAGACCATGACGAAGCTCGAGGAACAGAAATTAGAAGAAAAGACCGAGCATTCCCACACGCGTGATGAGATTGCGAACGTAGAGCGTATCTTCAATGGCTTGCAGGACAACATCACGGAATATCATCCTAAGTTCATGGTAACCCTTCGAGAGATCGAGGCACTCGTCAAACAGCACTATGACTACTCTCAAAAGGCCAAGGAAGCAGCTGACGAAAACGTTCGCGTCATGAACGAGGACGCAAAATCTCGTGCTGAAGAATTGTCTAAGCACTTCTCAAGTCTTCCGGCTCTTCTTCCCCCGCCACCTCCTGCGATTGAGTCTGGGGAGAAGTACGACGATAGCTCAGTCCAAGAGAAGCTTGACAAGCTCATCGGACATGCAGATGGAGCCGAGAAGTCTGCTGAGCAACTTGGGTGTCTTGACCAGATTCACAAGCAGGTGATGGCCACGGCCGCAGAAGTTACCGAGTTTGTGAACAAACAGACTCAGCTCATCACTGATGGGAACGAGACACAAGAGCGTGAGGCTGAGGAGCTGGCGCTGCTTGTGGAGCGCAGGAGTGCTCAGAAGGAGCAGCTCGAAAGTGACATTGAGTCATTGAAGGCTGAGAAAGATCGTGTAGTCCAGGAGCTAAAGGACGAAAAAGAGCGTGCCATGGCAGAGCTGCAGCAAGAGAAGGAACGGACCATGTCCGAACTTAAGGAAGAGAAAGACTCCGTCCTTGCTGTTGTCGCAGCATTACAAGTCGAGCGCGAGAATCTTGCCAATCAGAAGGTGCGATTGACCGGCGAGGTTTCCTCATTGCATACCGCTCTCGATATTAGAAGGGAAGAGTTGAATATGATGGATGCAAAAGCCGACGCACTTGAACGCCGCATCCTGAACGGAATCATGGATCATTCCCGCGCTCTAATGATCGTCAAAGGTGGCCAGAAGAACTTGAACAAAACGAAAAAGAGACAGAGTGCCGATGTTTCAGCGGATGCAAGCAAACTGATGCCTCCACCCAGCGCTGCTGCCAGTGGTCTGTCCATGGCCCTCAAGCCTCGTCCTGCGATACGCCGCACCGGCCCTCCTCAGAATCCGGCCAGTCGCCGCATTCACTCTTTGAGCCAGATCAGTGGCAATGCTCCTACCGGCGCCCAGGCTTATTCGGCGGCAACTAACACCGTCAGTAACAGCGGGATTAAGAGAAGCCAGTCTGTCAAGTCAAACTACCTCCGAAAGAGCTCATGGGGGGGTCGGCCGAGCGCCGTTGCAAATAAGGAAAACAACGCCTTGAGTGAGCAGGATGAGATTGAGGCCGAATTTACATCTGCGACCCCCGCGATCGAAGACGATAATACCGTCGATGACGTCGCCGAAGAAATTGATGATGTTGACGATGTCGCAAGCGAGACAGGGACAGAGCGACGACATAGCTTCGCGTCCGGTTCGTACGACGAGTCTGCAGCCTTCGATGGTCGATCCAGTTATGGTGGTACCGGCAGCGAGTACACCTACGCCTCAGGTTCATCGTACATGACTGGCAGTGACTTTGACCGTCGAACGTCGTACGGATCTACTACAGCGCGTTCTACTCGTCTTGGCGACGTAGACGCTATCGAAGAGACAAGCGAACATTCCGGCTCCGAGCACTCTGATATTGAAGAAGATGACTCTGAAAATACTCCTCGCCCCATCCCATTGAGTACGAAAGCTCCCGAATCGGTCGTTTCCGAAGTTACAGCGTCTGAAGTATCCGAGAACCTTCCTACTCAGTCAGAGGTCGACGCAGCCGTTCAAGCTGTCAAAGACGAGATGAAGAACAATATGCGTATATACACCGCACCCAGCGATTCTGGAGTTGGCAGCGACTTGCCAACGGCTTTATTAGAGAGCGAGAGCGAGGCCGATTATTTCAGGCGAGCCGCCGAGGAGGAGAGCACCGTTGGATGATCGAATAGTGTTTTGGAAATGGCAATTTGGAGTATTAAGGGGCATCGTATTAGGTCCACGGCAGTACCAGTTTGAACTTTGGTGTTTCGATAAGTGGGTAGAGTATGGCGTTTGTGGATAGCTCTTCCTGGGTTTTCGGTCGTTATACGGTTTACAAGTCGTTACGAGTACATTAAATTATCAATCAGAATCGGTTAATTGAACTTTCACTACCTAAGACTATTTATTTGTCCTATAAAGTGCTCCAATTTCTCCATTGTAGAGATCTATAGTCAATTTTCGTTGAACAGTACCTTTAGAAGCTCTAAGCATGGGCTTGGCCGCAGATGTGAAAGTGATCATGTTATGTTGAATGCGTCCATGTAGAGGGCTCTCCTTGTTCACGGCTTGTACTGAAGGCCATATCTCTTCTAACAGTTGATCCTTCTCAACATCCGTCGTCGGCGGCTTCAAAGCCTCCACCAAAAGACTGGGCTCAGAATGTCCTTGCCCAGCAACAAGAGCAGCACTCACGGCCGGGTTTGCATTCACAACATTTTCGATGCCAAGAGGGTTGAGCTTCTCTCCCGTAGAGAAAACTATGAGATCATCAACCCTACCTCTATACAGCCACACATCCTCCTTAGTAGGATGCTTAGAGTACAAATCCTTCATAGGCCACTCTTTCAATTCCGGAAACGTACCAAATATCCCTTGATATTGTGCACGCTTTGGATCCCTGACGATGACCTGCTCGTATAGATCGTCTGCCACATGTCGATATTCGTGCCCCAGCACAGAACTCACGCGCATATATTGCCAATCTTCAGGGTCGCAGAGCTGGATTGGGAAAACGCCGCATTCCGTGGTGCCTAGGACGTTGCAAAGTCTAGTCTTGCTGCTTAGAGCGTCGCCAATGGGCTTTGGACATGGTCCGCCTCCAAAGGTGATTTGTTCCAGGCGAGATAGATTGTTGAGATATTCTGGTTTCTGTGCGAGTTGGATTAGCGTTATTGGCGCTAGGCAGCTGTGTTGTACGTTGCCGTGGACGTGGACTGCATTGGCGATTTCTGCGGTAGGCGGAAGATGGCCTAGGACGAGGGTGAAGTTAGAGTATATAGAGCCTGGGAGTAGCATGGAGATACCGGCGCAGTGGATTAGTTGCGGAAAGGCGAGGTAGACGCGTTTTCCGGTGCACATGGCTGGGTAAGAAGGATCCTGGCCAAGGGAAGGGAGCGTCGTGAAGGCATCTAGGGCTGAGAGCGTTTGGTGCGTTTGAGTTATGGGTTTTGGCATTCCTGTGGAGCCGGAGGTGTGCAGGACGGCGAAGGGGTCTAGGCGTGCTTCTGAGAAGGTTTTAGTGTAGGGATAGGGTGCTTGGTCGCCATCTTCGAGCCAGTGTTGTAGAGCTGGGATCTCAAGGGTAAGCATTTTTCTGGCCGTGAGGATTTCTTCAATAATTGGTAGGTGGAAGTTTGGCGCCAGCAGGAAGGTGTTGCAGTCTGTATTCTTCATCAGAGATAGATGCGCCTCCAGCGTGTTCCGCGGCGAGTTCAGAAGTATTTTGTATCCAGTTTTGATACATGCGAGTGTCAGAATGCCATAGACAAGATCTTGAGGTCCCATATAGGTGACAGTGGGAAAGCCCTCGCCTCGACCTAGATTCTTTTCGAGGAACCATGAGCATCGATTGACTGCGCGTGCGAACTCTTTAGCAGTAACATCCCGGAAACCTTCCGAAATTTCCTTCGCCACGGGTACAGAGTACATGACTCGGCCCGGCTCCGATTGCGCGATTTCATCCACCAGGGATGGGAGCAATCGCTGTCCTGGTGCCATTTTGTTTTTAAGAATGGATCTTCAATCTATGAAACAAGTGTATGAAGGAGTGAGCCTGGTTCTCTGGGGTGGCTTGGAGGACGTCAAGGATGGGCGAAGCGTTCTATTTATCGTACCGGCCGGTAGGTTTTTAGTTCCCGCTTATCTACAAATGTATTTCGAGTATATTGTAGCTCGACAACGATTCAACCTTTTTTGAGTTGGCGAAGAGGTTAGCAACAAAACTCCTCTTTAGGGTATATGCACTGAGAATTAAGCTCCGTATACGTTCTCTGCATCCGAAAGCAACACAAAAGTCGTGAAGTTAAACGAACAGCCTTGCGGTGTGAAACCGTAGCCTTATAATCGACAAGGCGTCCCATTACGCAGGCCACGGTCCGATTTCCTGGTTTTTTTGTGCGACCCGCCTTATGTTAGTCCGCCGCTCCGATACGACGTAACTACGTAGTCCCAGATACACTAATTTATAAAAGGAAATATCATGGCCAAGCTCCGAGATAAAACCATACGTACGTACGCAAAAAGAATCCACATACGCAATCAAATAGATTTCGCTAGACAGAAGGATTTCGTATAGTACGAGTATTTCCTGAACGAGCGCTGGCCTCTAGAGAGCCCTCGCTTGCCCAACCCTCTAGGATATTTTAAGCCTTCAGACCCACTTTATTTAGCCTTGCGTCCTACTACACGTCATATTACCCCTTCGAGACACGCTGCATCCCATACTTGCTAAGGCTGCACGCATATCTATCCATAGTTGGATCCCACTCTTCTGTCGCATCTCCGATATGCGATCCTTTACTCAGGTGTACACTTGCCGATTTAAACATTTATTAGTCATGTCTACTAAAATGAGTCTTTCCTATGTGATGGCGGTATCCTTACCTCTCCATGTAATCTGCCCTCACATGAATCTAAATCGTACAGGCTTCTGATGAAACTTCCTAAAGTTGGACTGGGCCAGCGACATACACATGTCTCCTTTAGAACATACGGTTGGTAAAAGCGCAGCTACGTACATCCCAGGGCAAAACGACTTTGTGGATAGTGGTAGATCACCGTCAAAAGCCCATTATTAAATATCTATAAATCCTGTGTCGTCCATATCAATTCGTACATGAACCTAAACCTGAACCTGAACCTGAACCTTTCGCATCAGTTACAAATGTGACCGATCCTATCAAGGATGACCTGCACGCCCGCAAAGACGAGACGCAGATATGTGAACTAAATCCATTCCCTTCAAATCATGAATAGTGGCTATTCTCGTATCGTACTCAAAATAGGACTTGATCATAATTCCGACTCCATTGCCATGCACGATAGAATTGATCCCCATAGAAACATTTGATTTCCCCATAATGTTTAGACATAAGTATGATTGAGAATCCACATCACTGCATCACTGCGTGACCGCCCTCAAACCTTGAATTACCATTCCAAAAATAACGCCTCGTGCAAGCCTCGGGTCTTGCAGTGCATCGAAAACCCTGCCCAATGCCTCTCCGCTAGCTGCTTGGCCCATGACACTGGTCAGTGCTTGAGGCATGCCTCGCTCTACTAATAGTTTCCGCGCCTTCGTTCGCAGCTTTTCCTGCTCTGCCGGGGTTGGCTCGGGGGGCCAATTCTTGAGCTCTTCTTCGGTCGGAAGACTATTCTCGCGCATCTTGCGGAGGTGGTAGGCGATGCCTGAGTCAGATGAGTTATCATCTAGAACGGTAGATTGCATGAGTTGGCGGATAGACTCGAGCTGTGGGTTACCCGGACGCAGTAGAAATGTCTTCGCGGCGTTGAGTAGTGTACGTCGGAATTGCCAGGCGGAGCTTAGTGTATAGAGTTCGTTAATCACAGCGAAGAACAGTTCGACCAGGACCGTTGTCTCTTGTTCACTTAGCGGGGCATATGATTTAGGAACTGATGGTTTCGGCTGAGAGGCGGGCTGCTTTGTTACTGAGATTGCAGACGGTCGACGTGGAAGAGATGGAGCTGTCTCGCTGGAGAAGGGGAGAGAACTGGTAGAGGTACGAGAAGGTTGTTGTGAATGAAAGGGGTCCAAGGTGGTTACGTTGGACGGCGAGCCAGCGTAGTCGTCTGGAATTTCAGAGGGCATTGGCGGAAGGTTGAGAATTTGATCACCGCCCATTACAGGTGAAAGATCCATGCTCTCTCTGACGGACGGGGCCCTGCTGTTGCTGCGAGAAGCGTAGACTGACGATCGACCAGAGCGTTTGCCGTCTCCATCTGGGTTGTAGCTTGGCCTCCTTTCCATTGGCGCCTCACGTTGCGGCTGTTGATCCACTATAGGCGAGTTGGGATTGCGGAGTGACTCTGTGCTGGTGCGTTTCGCAGAGAAGAGGGACATGCTACTTTCTGTACGAATATGTGTCGGCAACTCGGACACTGTGCTCTCTGCACGCCCGTGCCTGTTCTGAATAGGAGGGGTTGGAGTTGTTGTTGCTCGTGATAAGTTGCCAGGACTATTAGAGACAGAATCTGTGCGTTTCTTCTGGCCACCAAGAGGGGTTGTCACGCTGCCCAGAACACCGGTGACTCCGCCGAAAAGTGCCTTTCCACCTCCTGCAACTTCCTTTGGTGCTTTCGTTAGCACATCAATCATGCCCTTTCCCATTGTCTCGAAAGTCTGCCCAGGCCACCCAATATTTGGAAAGGCACCCTTGCCAGGAGATCTACCCATCTGAGACTCCTTTTCAAGAAACCGCTTCATGCCCTCACTTTCGGCGAGTGGTTGGTATTTCAGTGCATCGTTCAAATATCGCTCTAGCTCGCCACGAAGTGACGCTTTGGTGTGACCTTTCCATGTGGGAAGTGCTGCATGTGCTTCTGTGAACCCAGTAGTCCCAGTAATTGCAGCTATGCGACGAAGGACTTCATGAAGCGTCTCCAAGTCCGTGAATTTCCGAGCAGTCATCCACCCAGAATGATGATGTGATGCGGGCTCTATCTGTATGAGGTATTCCGCCGTTGGCTTGTTCTTGATAGTGCCTTTCTCCCCAGGCATTGAGTCATCGAATATAGAGAGTTTGCTATTATGCAGCGTCAATGGAGGCGCTTTCTCAGTCGGTGGACCATTTCCCATCAAAGCTGTCGGCGGTTGATTCGGTACCAGCTGGTCAAAACTGGTAAATGAACTTTTGGTGTTTCCTTTCGGCGGTTCTTCTGTAGTCTCCTCCACCGGCGCAGGACTTGTTTGCTGTTGCGTACGAGGTATTACCTTTGAATTCCCTTGATCACTTCCATCGTGGTCACCTTGCGTCTCACTTTGCGAAGACGTAGGCGTCACGATGCCTTGAGTGGTGCTTTCGGAATGATCATCGTTCAACGTCGATATAGATGCGTGCGTTTGCTCTTTAAGCTTTTTTGCATCTTCCTCGGCGATCAGCTGGCTCAATCGTTGCGCTTCTTTCATAGCATCATCCATGGCCTCTTGTGCTTTGCTTACAACTCGCTTGTGCTTCGTCTCTTGGGCCACTTCCGCTGGTTCTGCCATTTTCTCCTGCTTCTCGACGTTAGTTTTGATGTTCTGTATTTGACCGGTAGAGCCTTCAACGCCGGCGTCGATGGCATTCATTAATTCCGGCTCGCCATCTTCAAGCAGATACACGATCCAACCGTTGATCCACTCGGGCTTAGAGCAACTGACTACGATCATCTCTAAGACGACCTTGGCCAGAATTTGTCGTAGAAAGGTTTGCGCGGGCTTGCAGTTGCAGGTTTTCGCTTCAACATAGCTTTGTATTATGTCGTCCGCTGCATTCTCGAATTGTTTCCCCTGATATTTGATGTCTAATATGTTCCCCAGTGTACTGTCTGGCTTGAGATCCAGATAATAGTCAACGGCTTCGGACGCAGATGAACTTGGTGAGGATGAAAGAGCAGCAGAGAGCTCTTGGAAAAAGATTATCATGAAAGAGGAAGAACGAGTAACGAAATCCACGAAATTGTCTGCAGGTCGCTTTCGAGAGAGATGACCCGACACAGATATTAGAAAGGCAGTCAAAGTCTGTCGGCATGAAGAGGGAAACGAGTCTTCTAAAGGTAATATAGGTGAATACCACCATCTGGTCTTAGTTAGCATGCTTCTCACATAGGTTTCATAGAACATACTTGACATAGTCCCTAATGATAGCATCCGTAAGCTCTGTGAGAGCTGCAGCAGTCTCCGGGCGAAAGTCAGAGAAGTCCAATTCTTTCCCCGAGTATAGCCTCAGATCCATGTCAGACTGGTCATTGTCGTCGTTCTCCTTCCCCTCTCCTCTTGTGTCTCGCCAATTAAGGATTCTATGTGCGATGTCTACCCCGAGTTCTCGCTTTCTTCCTTCCTGGCTTTGCGCCTTTACGACCCCATTGCTTGGTGACTGTCCTTCCCATGTCGCATGAAGTACGACTCCACCCACGATTCCAATTAGGAGCAATCCGACTCTTCCAAGTACCAAATATGTCCCAGCCCCTAATCCGACTAAGCAAGCTCCTAGAGTCTCGTTACTCGCTGTCGCTAGGAAGTGAAGCGCGCGATCAGTGAGAGCTCGCGCATCGATCGCAGGACTATTCGGGTTCGTTTGCGCATCCTTTAGGGTCTCCAGACGGCCGTCAGCTTGGAATGCCGGTGTCTTTGGAGCCTCTTCATCTTGTACCGGATCGCTAGGGCTCGGGGCTGTTGGAACAGGATTGCTCATGGTGTCGCTTCGTAGTCGTTAACATGGAGTGGGCCAACGTGGACAAATGTCCTTGGAGTAGGCTACGTGGTATATCTTGTGGTGATTACTGGGCAATGTGGCGCCGTCGACCGTAATACGCCTCCGGGGTAGCGTACCGTTTCAGACTCGGGGTTTCATTGAATCGCATCGCGTCGGGCAACGGAGAAACAGAAGCACCGACTGTTTGAGATTTCGTTCACATTTCCCAGCCCACAGCCTGTAAACCCCTATCCCCCTCCCAATCACATCTCCGGACTTTGTAGTCGTTTCATTCTTGACAATACCGTGACAATGACTTCCGAGCCGTCCAGCCCCGATATCCTGGCGCATGTGCAGAAGTTCTGGGATGGCAGGAAACCACACAGTCCCATCTACCAGTTCCTCCTGGAGGACATCGAATTGACGTATGCCTCGAAAGGAGTCGTTCGTGCTCGTCTGCTGCTAACGAAGAATCACGTTAACGCTCACGGTGGCATCCACGGGTCCGTCTCCGCAACACTGGTTGATTGGGTGGGCGGAATGGCCATTGCCGCATGGGATAACAGGATGAAGACCGGTGTCAGCACGGACATACATATTTCATACCAAACCTCCGCCAAAGATGGTGATGTGATTGAAATCGAGGGAAAGGCCGGCAAGGTGGGAGGCACCCTGGCTTTCACAACTGCTACAATCTGGAAAGTCGTGGACAACCAGCCAGGACCCATCATTGCTACGGGATCACATACAAAATTTGTCAAGATTTGAAGGCATGCATTGTATACCCTTTCATACGCCATCTTCTTTGGGCTCGCATTCAGCTTCCCCATGAATGACGGATCCCACTCGGATGGCGAAGACCGAATGCTCTACCCTTACGCTTTAGAATCCATCCCGAGCCTCACGGCAACGACCGTATGGAAATTTTAGAGGGTCACATATATATCATAGAGAGCAAGGACTCCCAGTGCTCCAGAGTCGAGTTGCTATGCATCAGTAGACTTATTCGCTGCGTGTTTTCACACAGTAGCGACGGCAAAACTAAGAATAGAAGCGTATAATTTCACAATCCATAGTAGTCGTAACCACGCGAGTACTTGACTCATCGAGTCCACTAACTTACCCAAAACATACCTCCTACAAGCACATGTTTACTAGGTATTCAGCTCTCGGATTAAATTGTATGGGTAGCCTACGTCATATCTCAACACCAGCACCATACTCTTTCTTCAGCTCTTCCGTGCTACCCTTCCCATCCAATTGTAAACGACCAAGTGCTCCGTGATCTCCGCTCCGCCAATTGCCAAGCTAGTAACCTTTAGTCGGCCAAGATCGGCCACGTTCAGCAGCTGTTGAACTACGGTTTGCCAATATTGGCATGCAGGGCAATGCTTTTGGGAGATCTAGACCAAGCTTAACAATAGGTCTGCTAAGATTCGTAGGGCGATTGGCGTATGTCATGTGGTGGTGGCATTCATCATCCAGCTTTGGTATTGACCTTGGTTTTGTACTGAAGGATTTTGTAGTTACGCGGAGGGTGTGGGTATATATAAGGGCCGTGACCTTCTTCCAGAGTCAGTGACTAGAATACTGAAGTATATCCAAATTCGGATCATTTTTCTCCAATCGAACAGAATCAACTCAGATACCGAATTACAAAATATCATCGAGATATTTCGAATCGAACCCGATTTCCAACCCCATTCAATCTCGAACATATATCCGTAAAGCAGAGAGGGAAAGAGTCAACTCTTCCATAACCAAATCGAAATTTGATCACCCACTTCTTCCTCGGCTCCATCCACACAATCGCATATAATGGGTTGTGGACCATCACGAATGTCCCACCGCCGAAGAACCGGCTTCGGATACAGTAATGGCATCGGCCGTGGCGCACCAGTAACACACGTTGTACATCACTCATCAAGTGGACCTTATGGGCGACCTCCAATGTCCGGAGGTTATGGAAGGCCTGTGGGCCGGAGGGGTGGAGGATATCCGGCCAGAGGGTATGGAAGGGGGAGGAGGTGTTAGTATTTGTTGGATTGGTGCTTGGGATAGGATGTCTAGAGTGCAATGCTATTCTGGGGTTCTTGGTCTGTTCAGGTTATCTCGTAAGCTATTTGAAAGGATGTGTGTATAGTTCACCATGTAAGCTGCGTGTAGGCACATATCTTCATTTTCGGGAGATAGGGAATCGCAAATAACGCTTCGAATTTCCCATCTTACGTCCTCTGTGATGAATTCTAGACCAAAGTGACTTCCTGCATGGTCCCAAACGGAAGCTGCAGGGCTTCGGTCTCGACTTCGAATAGTCCAACTCTTTCATACACCTCGGCTTCATCGTCTGTTATCTGTTCTTCCACCCTTCGAAGGACTAATCCAATGGTATAGGTGGAGCTGTCCCTCTTGTATACGGCCATAAAAAAGTAGAGATATGGCTCGGTTATTTGATCCATAGATGAAGATGCCAAGACGAGACTTTCGTCGGTTAGGAACCTCGGGCCTGATTCTAAGTGCCCATAAAGCGAGATGGAGCGGTCCTCAAGACTGATTACTTCCGCAATGTACTTATTATGGTCGGAATCTCTGCTTCCATGAGCTAGAGGGAACCGAATTTCAACATGCGGCGCGGCCCAGAGCCAGGTGGCGACTTTATTGTCGTTAGAAAATGACCTCCTGGCCAGGAAAACAGGTACGTACCTTCAGAAAATTTGCCGCCATCAAGTATAACAGGACCAATCACCTGTGTATACGTAATTGAACACCATATGAGACTGCAAATGAGATTGTTCCGCCACATTCCAGCGCAGTATTGATCTTTGAACGGAAAACAGGAGGCTATCTCAGCAATTGCCTCTTGGATGTCTAATTCCAAGCCCCAGGTGTTTAATTTGAATTCCTCTATCAATTGCAACCATTTGATATGGAAATCTGTAGGAGTATAGGTTAGTAGACTCGTTAGTAAGAACTCCCTGTTCGATGGCCAATCCCTACCACCCCCGGTCTCAGCACACGCCCAACTCAATTGTCTGCCGAAGATAATAGAACGTGGACTAAGCAAATATCTTTGAAATATCCAACAATCTGCCATACTACGACGTGCCTCACTAGTGTATTCTTCATCTTCTGTGAAAAAGGGAGTTGCGACGTATTGACCATGGCATCCCACCCGTTGGATCTGTAGGGAGACCGAGGCCTCCATTTCCAATCCATAACTGAACTCAGTGTGGATTCTATCATCTGGAGAATGAGCCCCACATGATATAAGATTGCAAAATGAATTGCGGTAGATGTGCGGCATTTTCGTTTGCTCCGCCATCAACTCGGAGCTGGAGTCTTGTAAAATGCACAAAACATCAATCCAAATATAGGGGATGTTCAAATCAATGCAAAGCTGCATCGCATTCGAAAATGCGTTTGTGAGGAACTCTGAAGGTATAGTAGATGTGAGGTCTGTGTAAGTTTCCGCGTTGAGAACATGATTGTTTGGTTTGTCTCTTCTCCTATAGGTCAAAGTCGCATATCTCCATGTCTCTCCAGATGTTTCACCGGAGACATGAGATAATGGAACCACAAAGGATTTAATGGTCCCATGTCGTGAGGATACAGATATAAGTCGAGAAGGTAGAACAAGTTTCGAGCTCCTTGGGTTCCCTAGACAACTAGAGTGTTGTCCTAAGCACTCATCTAGCCATACTCGCGCTGCGTGAATATTTGATTCCCTTGCCGTACCCGTTGAAGGTAATCTTTGTTTAGGCTCCTTTCCCCGGTCGACGTGCAAGGGGATCAATAAATCCTCTCTAGAGTGCAATTGAGATTGCAAACGTATCCCGGTTGCGATTAGCCTATGTTCTATGGAATACTTGAACTCGAGGTGTATTCTATGTTGATCTGATGTTGTGTCGCTATAGCCTTCCCATGAAAGCCAATAAAGGTATTGATTGCAAATCCAACATCCGTTGCGAGCAGAATCATTCACGCTGGATGTGGGATATACTAAACAGTTTTCTTCGTTCGATACCGGTTCCTTTGGGCGTACCAAGAAGTAGTGGCAGAACACACAGATCACTCCGACGTTTGAACTCTGTGTTATATCCTCAGAACCAGGTTCCGCGGCGGTTTCTATATTCTGGAGTATTTCTTCGTGTTGAGGGGAGCTGGCTCCAATCTGGGAGAGGGGAATAGAGTTCTCAGGGCTGGAAGCAAAATAATGTTCTTGTCCACGATTTCCATCATTGATAAGCTGATGGGTATTGAGCCCTTCACCTGTTATTTCCGAAATGCGACCTGGGCCCTGTGAAGATGAATCGTATTCAGAATCGGGTGGAGCGGCATCTGATGAAATTTCCGACTGCTGATCATGTATTTCGTGCCAATGTAGCATATCCTGTATTACTTGTTCATTACCGACGTCTTTGTTCCCAAGCCCCCTCAAGTCTGCCCAATCTATGCCGTCGTCCTTAGGTATTAGTGTCGATTCTACAAGACTCTGCTGCACTTCTGTATCTTGCAATATTTCTGGAGGGATGCCTTCTGCCTGGAAATCGCCCGTCTCGCACTCATGATGTTCCTGATCCAAGATTCCTGAAAGATTGTTTGACCTGCTAGAACTTCCAACGTCAGTTGCAGTTTCTGCTCTTCCACTAGAAGGTGGGCTGTTGTTTCGCGGGTAGGTGTCCTCTGCAGGTAAGGAGAAGAGGGCCAGTGCTTTGAGATGATACTTAACGTGGTCAAGTATAACGCTCTCATTGACTTGGCCGCCCGCCTCTCCTAGGCCCTTCTCAATCCGCCTTTCACAAAGTGGACAGTGAAACCTTTCCCTCGAACCCAGACCCCGTTTTCTCCGAAGTAATGCATTGATTCGAAGTTCGCTAATTTGGGTATGGCTCTGGCGGTAATGTAAACGAAAACTTTCTTCCTCGCAGAACTCCAATGGCTCGTCATGGTCAAGATCACAAAACCATGTTGTCATATGTATCTTCTGCATCCAGTCACTGCCATGTGACTTGATCATGTGGTTCAGCCACTCGTTCTCGGAGACGAAGTATCGTAGTGGCTTTTGGCATGTTTCAGATAAACAGATATATGGTTCAAGGTCCTGCATAAGGTGTGATCTTCTCATGTCAGTATGCCGAACTAAACCCAGACTTTCGTGGCAACAGCTTACCTCCAATACGCTTCAGTCATTTTGACCGTAGGGATTGGTCTTGAACAATACTGGCAAATGCACCATTTTTGACTTGGTTCAAATGATGGTGGATCCGGATACATAAGATGAGCATCACTCCGCGTGACAGGACCTGTCGTTCGTCCAGAAAGAATGGTAGGGTTCCTTATCCGACGACGAAGCAGACTGTGGTCTAAATTTGATAATCCGGTGCTCGATGGAGCTGGAACTTCGTGACGCAATCGAACATCCGATCTATACTGTCGTTTAGACGCAAATGCGGGACCTGCAGCGTCCGTTCTGGTAGTAGATACCAGGCGGGGGCCGTGAACTGCGGCGCCATTTCCATCGGTGTGGGGATTGTATCTGAGCTTTTGTTCGTGTTTCTGCTTGTAAAGAAGGCGCTTTCTCCTTTGATATATGGAGAAACCTATCTGGTCGGTTAAAGACTTTCTTGCCGCTGGAAAGCGACTCCTCACTAAAGTCTGGGCCATTCCAAGGAAGTAAGAATCATCAGGTCGAACGTATTGAGACTCCAAGTCGGAGGAGGACATGGCAATAGATGAGCGTCGAATTGCGGACGCCATCTGTAGCAACATGTCAATAGCCATGCTCACTGCCTCCCAAGGTGTGCCCTCATATGTGTTCCACTTATTTCTAATGAGCTCATCTTCTGTATTTCCGTGTTGATCGGGTCCAGACCCAGGTATCTTGGTATTCATTTCAGTGGATAGAGACATTGCTACAAGCTCGTTAGCGCATATTGTTTCGGAGAGATTGCACCGTGCACCTTCTTTCAATCGAGCCTTTATAGTACCAAGTAGCCCTACGATAGCAGTCTTGACTTCCCCATGATCTTTCAGACGGTCGTCTAGAGATACCCCTTTTCTACCCGCTACTGCAGTATACTGGCCCCAGATCTCCAATCGTTCAGCTAACTCACGAGCAATTGTTGAAACCGAGTCTTGAGAGCGAAAGTAGTCGTCAAAAGATGCAGTACAGCTACGAAAGGACTCAGAAATACGATAATCTGCGTCCATCATTCTTTCAGTGCGAATCAGATTCTCGATGGTCGAGCCAGTAGGTCTTGCCCCGAATTGGTGATCAGAATTTTGCGAGGTTTTGCTTTTGGTTTCTCTAGCGCCGTAGGTGTTTGGCGTTTGATCTTCAATACTTTGGGAATCATCATAGCCACTGATTGGTAGTGAAGAATGAGGGGATAAGTGCGCTGAGGGGTTGATATCGTGGCTGGTAGAGGCGAGTGACTGGACACGTCCTGGAGTTTCCTGGCTTCCTCCACGCTTGCCCTCACCGTGAAAACTGATCAGAGTCTCTGCTTTAGGTAAAGCTGTATCATTATCTTGATCATCGACAGCTCTGGTTTGCGAAGCATCCGAACCATGGCTCCGCAATCTTAACTTCTGGTTCGAGAAGCTAGTCTCCTCGAAGTAGCTGTCTTTGGCCTTTTTGGTGATCTGGTCTATGCCTCTTTTCTTTTGAAGGTCATTTGTGTTATTACCCATGAGGAAGAGCACGCCGCTATCATTATGGTCAATTGCCAACGGACTAGCTAGACACTGTGGCGTTGAAGAACTGGGTGGCCACTCCGAGCTTGAAAGAGAACTTGATCTGGCTCTTTGTTGTTTTGTTCGGGAGCTACCGTCTGAAGGAGCTTCTGATGACGATGGTATGCGGGAAGGCTTGGAATCTGGGATAGCAGGCGCTTCGGTAGGGTATTCTGAATCCATATCCCAGCGGCTCCTATAACCATTTACTAAAGGCTTTATTGCATAGAAAATAGGCTGCTAAGAAGTGCAAAGAGTCTAATTAGACTGACAGCTTGCAGTAATTTTCAACTCAAGTGTCATGATTCAGCTGAGCTCGTGATATACCGGTCAGGCTGAGGTTGTGAATAGATAAGTATGCTTGGCGCTTACTTGGTTGCTAACCCCACATGTGTGACCTCCGCACACTCTCACACCTCTCCCAGTCTTGATATCAGGAAGTTCTCTAACTTTTTTCCAAACCAAAAAGGCTCTTTTGCATCAACCTGGACATTGTTTTCTTCTAACTTTCCTCGCATAAATGTCGATAAGTTGAGCGAGGCTGTTGCACTGCCATCACTCAGCATGGGCAAGGAAGACTCTCAGGAATCTCGGGTTTTATTGGGGACAGACCTTCAGATTAATCTACAGTTGTTGAAAGATGTTCATCCAATATTCATGGATGCGTTCTCCAAAGGAGGTAACGACGGTTGCCGACCATTCATCCGTGCGAAACTGGCCGAGCTGGGGCTTCAGCTTCAGTTGATACAGCTCCCATGCAACTTATCCGCCGCTCCACGTGAGCCAAAAGATCTGTTGAAGAGGCTTTTCGAACATCAGAATACTCTGCTCCAAGATCTTGACGGACTCCTTCATTCCTCGATACTTCATCATAAGGCGTTGCTTTCCGGTCATCCGCTACGATCTGAACATGTAAGGCACCATACAGAAAGGTTCTGGCTCGACAGTACTTATTGTGTATAGATCATGTATGGCCGACTAAAAGCTCTCAAAGATATCAGATCCTCATACCATGAGGCGGCTCATGCGAAGGATAAAATGGCTTCGGCCACAAATTTAATCCATGTGAGCAAAGAAGACTTGTCAACGCTTGTCACTTCACTACCAAACTTTGAACAAGAACGTGTTCTAGTAAAGTCCCTGGAATTAGTCAACGTATCCATCCAATCTATGCTCCCTTTTATGACGAATCATCCACCTTCAATTGCCAGCTTCAGCAATGTAGGTCAAAGTACGACGCCAATGATACTCAAAGCCCATGAAACCTGTCACCAGATAGAAGAGATGCTCAACTCAATCTCACGTAATGTGGAAAACTGCCCGACAGAACATGCAGCAGCAATACCTCTTTCCGACTTCGGTAAACACCAAGATTTGAATTTCATAATGAGCATGTGCTCAGACAGGGACTCTTGTACTCAGTGGTATCCTATCGTATTTCCAGCGAATTGGTAAGTTTAGTATTGTATTGGAATACACTTGTACCTTGTTAAGCATCTACAGCTCATCAATGACCTCAAATCTGTCTCCTCTAAGTCTTTGTAGTCATCTGGGGAGAGCCAGGCGTCGGCTACAACGAGTACATATTGCTCACGACCGTGAATGCATATGGGATGTAACAAAGCCAGGATTAGACCGTTTGAGCAAAACCGAGATTCTTTCCTCATTCCAAGCACTCAGTAGCGTCATTCACAACGGCAAGAATGCTACGTCAGAGCATCGTGTGAAACATACTCTTCGGCGAGGGGAGCGGAGGAGATTACAATGTATCCTCGCACAGAGTCTGCTATATCTATTTCAGAATCCCTGGTTGCAAGAGGCGTGGGAGCTCGACACTATCAAGTTTTCATATGCGGATTCAATGCTCAAAGTCAAAGAGCCGCACATGAAATGCTCGTTACGACGGGTTTCATTGGCTAAAACCGACGACGAGGAGATTTCAGACACAGAGTTAGATACCACAGCCTTTATGGCGAAGTTCGGGCTACTACTCTTACAAGTCGAATGCCAGGAACGTCTCCAGCTTTCCGAGGAAGAATTATCTGATGAATACGGTCTGGAAATGGCACTCGACCGATACATCAAAGAGCTTGAAGACGATGTCGAGGCCACAGTTCTAAAGGTTCTCCGCGTATGCCTGGATTTCGAATCGTTTGTCGAACAGGTGCAGCATCCATCCCTGTCAGAACTCGAACATAAGCAAAGGCTAGTCATCTTAAACGACATCATCATGCCTCTTAAGGAGGCTCTCGCCTTCAGCTTTCCAAACATAGCCGCCGAAATCCCGGACATTCTTTCACCCACAAAAGGAAAGCCTCCTTCCCACGTTAACACTGGCCCTAGAAACGAGAATTTCTTCAACATGTCTGATGTCTCGATAAAAGAAGACTTGATACCACTAGATATGCCTGCTCGGAAACAGTCCAAACGCGGTCCCCCAATCCCCGAGCTTCCTCCACCTCTCAAACCAGCCATTGCATGAATATCAAGCACAAATCCAAGGATACTACCCTTATCTGCACTGTCTCGCATGGTTCGCGAATCTCTGGGGAAAAGACCATCTAGGACAGTGCGCGGAAGAAGCGGGTCGCTTGACTTGATACGAAAACTATAAGATCTCCGAACTTGCCTGAACAGAGCAAGCAGTCGCATATCTAGTCTTCTAGTCGGTCGTCCGTTTCCAGGTCCTTTCCATGAGAGGCTGCCACTTGCATGATCATCAATTTATACAGGGAGCGCTTTTCTACATCCAGGTGCTCATCCTTAAGGACGCATGAAGTCCCCTGTCGCTGCGAATACATTCACATTCCTACTAAATGGGAAATACTTCTGATCAACACTCAAGTTGAATCACTTCACGTTGTATGCGCTGCTCAGCTTCAAAAAAAGGTGGCTGGTTTCATTGTGAGTGGCTGAGCTCAGCCACAACACCGGGCAAAATGTCTTGATCGGAGTACTCCAGCATTACATAAGGAAACAAACATAGGCTTTACTTGGGGCTAAAGTGGCGATGGATATTCTTTCTCAATTCATCAGAGCCCTTATGATTAATTTGCTGCCCGTAGTCGAAGTCCGGTGGGTTAAGTGGTTTGTCGTGAGAAAGGCAGGGGACTTAGGTTTTTTTTTTTTGGTGGCGCTCGTAACCGCCTGCAGGCTGGTCTCGGTGCGGCTGAACACCTCACACCCTTCCAAGGGGCAGCGGTTGCCTACGATGATAAAGCAAAAGGCATCCTGCGAAGTTTCAGAGCTCCAAGATTCCACTATGTTGATGCTAAGAAGTCAAAGTTGAGTAGTCCTACCAATACTACCACATCACGGTACCATGCGCCTTAGCCCAGTTCGAGCGGCCATTCAGCGACGATAACCTCACTTAATGACGAAGATTGCCTTTGCTTGAAGGGCTGAACATGTCCCATCAGCATGATGAAGGATACTGTGCCCTTTCGGTTCCCCAACAGTCAGAAATATTCGAACTCGATGGCTCTCCCATCAATCCTAACGTCTTCGAACTCGATGGCTGTCCTATAGCTATGAGTCCTGACGTCTTTGAGCTCGACGGACGAGAAATAAGCTATGTTGATCCCATCTCTCTCTTTGGCCCAGAAACCAGGACGAGCTATGATGACGAAGAAGAAGAAGAAGAAGAAGAAGAAGAAGAAGTATTACCAGCGTTTTTCCACGAGGACGAAGCGACAAGTCTCATGCACGCCCATGTACCTACCTCACCAATCTATGAAGAGCCGAAGCCAACACATAATGCCAGTGTTGATGCATTTGATGAGGAGAGAATTCCTATCGATATTTCCTCACTTACTGGACTACATTCGAGCACTGAACCGGATTTTTCTGTTCCAGTCACCGCTGCAGGTGGAGACGATCCGCAAAAGACGAGTTACTACTTCCCTGCGGAACGCGATAGACCAAATTGGAAACCAGTAGTCCTTCGTATACCATATTTGCTGATACTTGCCTCGATTTCTTTGGGCCTAGCAGCTGTCCAGGAGTACCTCCTACGCCGCTCGAACAAGCTTAACGGACTTATGCATTTCGAATCACTTAACGATATATCTGTTCCTGTGTACTTCCTTTGGCGATACTTCCCTACCATGGTCACTGTCACTTATGGCGTAGCTTATCAGACAGTTGATATCGAAGCAAAACGTCTAGAGCCATATTATCGCTTGGCCCAGAAGTCTGGGGCAACCGTCGCTCAGTCCCTTAACGTTGACGGGACGAACTTCTGGACGTGGTTCAGGCCCCCTTTTCCAGGAAGTTCCAGGACTAGGTTATCTACCATAATCTCTTTCCTTGCCGTGGCGGCAGTTCCCGTTGTTCAGAACGCTACTCTCTATGTAAAGCCCAGCTCGGACGGAGAATTCGCTCTTGACATTCAGTCTGGATGGTCAAGAACTCTGACAGCAATATTGGCTTGCAGTGGATTTGTTACCATAGTGCTAATCTACCCTTTGCGTCACTCTACCGGCCTCCTCACAGATCCAGCCGGTATCAGCAGCCTACTAGCAATGATCACAAGATCTCACATCCTAATGGATTTTCAAGACCTTGAAGTACGCTCTTCGGATAAAGAGATAGGGCGACATTTATCTCACCGCCGTTACGTCCTGCACGACGGCTCCTTATGGCAAGGAGAATACATGCGTTTCCCCGACGCGCCACCTTCACAATCCGAGACCCGACCTCCCGAGTACCCATTCACACTCCCGCTATCCCAAGGCATACCCTCATTCCTCTTCATTCTCACCCTCCTAGCTCTCGTCCCAATCTTCATCTTCACCCCAGCAAACATAGCCCTAGACAAAGTCCCATTCCTAATGACCGCCCTGGGCATCACGGTAAAACTCCTCTGGACCCTGCTAGACACCAACATCCGCCTCACAGAACCCTACTACCACCTAATCCACCGGCACGCCAAACCCTCCATCCTATCCCTCGACTACACGGGAACAATATCCTTCGCCCTCCCCTTCAAAGCCCTAAAACAATCCCACCACACCCTAGCCCTCGTCAGCACAAACTCCATCCTCCTAGAAATCCTAACCGTCTGCCTATCCTCCTTCGGCTCAAACGGCGCCCACTTCATGCACCGCAAATCCACATCCCCAATCGCCAACATCCTAGAAGGCGATGCAGAGACTTTCCGCTCATTCTGGATATCCTTCATCTTGTCGATTTCCATTTTAGTTTCGTTGTGCGCGACGGCTGTTTTTGTGTTCCATCAACGCGGTAAGTGTTGGTTGCCGCGTAAACCGGGGAGTTTGGCTTTTGTCCTTCTGGTTACGCATCAGAGTAAGGCGTTGGTGGATTTTATTGATACGGAGAAGTTTAGGCATCGAAGTCATCGGGAACGGCATCTTGAGGTGTTGGGAAAGACGTATGGGTTTGGATGGTTTAAGGGCAGGGATGGGGAACTTCATTGCGGAATCGATGAGGAACCGTTGTATTGTAGTTACAAGAAGGGGTATGAGCCGAGGGCTGCGACGTTGAATGGTGTTGTGGATGTTGGTGGGTGGGAGTTGTTTTAGTCGAACTCTGTATTATACCATCTCTCAGATTCAAAAGGATAGTAGAGTCACGATTTTACATTTCACCGAAGATCAAACGAAACAAGGCGTTGAAGATTTGAATCCGCATTTTTATCATTTGAGATAGAAATAAGGAAAAAAGAAGAAGTTGGAGCTTAAGAAAAGTATAGCCAGCAACGCTCCACCCAACCCCAGCGCTTTTTTCCGTTTAAGTTCCTTCCTATACCCCTTACAATAGTTCTAGAAAATTCCCACTGCCGAGCCATACCGCGCTCATATGCGGCTGGATCATGATGACCTCGCCAATACCTAGCATTGGGTCTGAAAGATAGAGGGTCTATTTGGCCAGGCTCACTGTCCGCCCACTCTCTCGTAGGTTGCCATCAAACTACCAATGAAGGTAGTGATAAGTCGGCTCTGTACCGCGACAATATCCTCAGGCACAAGCCAGATAGTAGCGCCCATCTTTCTCGCAATACTAATAGCCAACTTGGCGTTTTGGTAGCTCTCCTCATCGTTCCTGCCGGAGTTTACTAAGTCATAGTCTACGTATGCGGGCTTCATGCCAGCGAGCACATCAAGAAGGAATATTGCGTTTGTGAGAGAGCTGTCTTTGAAAGAGCGGATCTGGGTGCCTCTGCCACCCTTGCGAGCCATATCATTGGCCCAGCGGATCATATCCTGGTCTGAGATTTCGGGCTTTCCGAGGCGTTGCGCGAGACCCTTAAGAGTTGAGACAATATCTCTTCGCATCAATTGCCAGACCATACCCAGGGTAAGCGTTCGCTGACCGTCCGTAATGTCGGCGCCTTGGATTCCAGGTAGAGAGAAGCGGTTTTGCTTTCCGAGCTCGACTGCATAATTGGTGTTCTCGAGGGCCTTGAAACGCATCATTTCGCCGCCGCTTGGCGGAGGCTTGTTGACGTGGCGCCAGTTGACGCTGCCAGGAATCACTTTGTCGTATGCTTGCAGAAGGACCGTTCCATCTTTCAGATCTTCGAAGAACGATTGGACCACAGGCTGTACATCTAAAGAGTTCAACCACAGAGTGAAGACACGGGCCTCGCGCTCGCCTTCCGCATCGAAGTCCTCGATATCCGCCTTCTCTTCTTCCGTGATTGGGTCTAGGCCAGGGTGCGTGTTGAACAGGTTTGCAACGAAAGCGAGGTTGAGTTTGGGATTTCCAGCTACGAGAGAAGTGGGGGTCAAGAACTTGCGGCAGCCAAGAGCGTCCGCATTTTGAAGCACCTGTTCGGCTCGCTGGAGAAGATCGCGTTGCTGGAGTGGTGCCCGAGAGCAAATATCGGGAGCTAGCTGGTTCAGAAGCACAGTGTAATTCTCGCCGTCCTTGACATCAGTTGAGAAGTTAGTGACGCTATGTAACCTTGTCAGCAGGGTTCGCAAGAGCATCTGCGTAAAACTTACGTCCTGTTCCACTTGGCATTCTTCAAATGATAGTTGAACCACCGCAGTAAAATTTGCTCTGGAGGTAGGCGCAAGAATTGCTCAAGGGTCTCATCCTCTTCCAAAAGTCGGTACAATTCCGGGTGCAACTTGATGTCGATCTTTCCAAGCAGACCTCGTCGGATAATCTGCCAAATCAATCCCAAAATCAAATGTTCTCGGACCTCAATGATATCGCCTGCGCCAATGTTTACCACTGAACAACCAATACCCTTTGCGGACTCAATGACAATGTTGTTGTTTTCGGTATAGTGGAACGCATTTAGTGCCTTGATCTTCTTTCCCGGCCTATTCAGAACACGCTCATCAATGGTGTCAGGGACACTGTCGTTGATTAATTTGGCCAGCACTAAACCGTCCTTGCACTCGTCGAACATCTCAAAGGTGTCGGTTGGGAAAGGAAGCCGGTCACCAATATCCGGGTCGCCCGCGAGCACGGCATTGATGTGGCGCGTGAACTCCGTTCGTTCATCCTCGTTGATTGTATGCGTAACGTTTGCAGACGACCCCTGGACTTGGATTTTCCCACCTCCAGTACTAGGTCCGCGAGCGTGGCCAGAAGGTGCCGGAGCGTTCCCAGAACCAGTTCCCGCTCTTGTGCGGGTTGGTCCGGTTTGCATGCGCTGTTGGGCGGGGGAGGACTGGCGGAGTTTGGAGATGAGCTGTAGGACATTAGATTAGTTTCTTGCCTCTTAGAGTACCCGTAGTAAGCATATATGGAGCCAACGTACATCTACATAATCCTCAAGTTCCACTCGCCGCGAACTGTCGAGTTCAACCTCCTTTAAAGCCTGGCGTACGACATCGTACGGCTGTGCCTCTGATTGCTGCGTCGCCTTGATAACGGTCGCCTCGTCGAGGTAGCCTTTGTCGTCGATATCGAGCTTGCGAAAGGCGTCCTGGAGACCAAAGATCTCGCCTTGCTGGAATTGAGGATATTTCCTGTGCGCATAATTGTTGTCAGTTTGTGTGGTGGAAGCGGGCGGAGTCGCATGGAACCACCAGACAAACAACCTTAACTCACCTCTGGATCTTGATGATATTCATGGGGGGCAAAGGTCGGGCGCAAGAAGGTGAATTGGAGGCAAAATGAAGAGTAGAGAGCAGATCAGATATAGGAGGGCCTTTGGATCTCTGCCTGGCTCAGCCTCTCTGGGTGTGCGTGGTTTGGCGTGTGCAAGGTTGTGGTGCTTACCGGCACGGCGATGCGATGACGATGCGTGGGGCTTGCCAAGCTTTCGAGGGGCGGCCAGGACATCACGTGACCTCATCCCCCCCGAGTCCAACTCGCATTCGATTGCGATTCCCTCCTTAGTGTCGCTACGACGCCCGAGGTTTTCTCACCTCTACCCCAACAAGAACCAGGCCTGGACTATCCGCAACCAGTGTGTGCCTCTCCGAAGTCGCGCCGCTTCCCGATCCTAATGTCTGTATAATAAGACTCTGTTCCTCCAGTCCGTCAACTTGAAACATCCACCTCAAGGTTCCAGTCTCACCACCTCGCCGCTTCCATCGGTCTTGTACCAATATCCGGCCTGGCTGGTGCCCAACGCTATCCACGCGTCCAGTGTGGAACAGAAATTTGCTGCCTAAACGCGCCCAAAAAGCAAAGAAATCCCATGACTGTAAATATCGTCAGGTGCTTAATGAGGTCCTGGATCACCCAACGCTCCGACCAAGATATCCGAAGATTGCGAATCTCGCTCCAAGACCAGCCGTCAGCCCATCCTCGACCATCATAACGTCGCCCAGGAGTCAACTGCGAGCGTGGGTTGAATTCCAAAGGCTTCGAATCCAAGAGGATGGGGCGAAGAGCGTGCACCATATGGGGTGTGGGATTCGCAAATCCATCTAGGCCCTCGCTCGGCCACCTTCCTCTTGAATTGGTCCAGGACATCATCGGAGTGACCGTTGCCTCTGGGACACTGAAGGATGCAGTTTCTCTGAGATTAGTTAACCGTATTGTCTTTCCTCTTTCTTGCCCACTAGGGTAGTACTAAATGTTCGTGATGTAGACATGTTCGACCAAGAGGTATTATATTGCCTTGCCCAATCACGGCTCCCAGAGATCCGGGAAATCACCTACGGCGGGATATACCTGTCACGGACCTTTATGCAACAGTTGATGGGCGCTTGCCTTTACACCAACAAAGGGAGCGACTGCAAACTGGCCCGGCATCTGAGGCAGGTTGTTCAGTACATGGACGATCAATTCACGTCTTCAGACTGCGAAAACCAGCCAGCCTCGGACCGGATCTGGGAGTATATTTTCGGCACCTATGGGCAATATTGTCTTGCTTCTGAGACTATGCAGTGTTTCGAGGAAGATTGTGGTGATTTTGAACCTTCGGATGTGTTTGGAACCGCGCTTCTAGTCGCCATCTGCAATGGCCTCTCTGGATTGTATGAGGATATCATCGGGGACTGTGACAAGAAGAAGTTGACAACGTTTACCACATTTGCGGCAGACCGGATTGGAGCCACTCCATTGGCCATCGCCAAGGATAAGAAAGACGCATATGCTACAGAACTGCTGCAAAACGCCGGAGCCACTGCTGTGCGAAACGCTTCTTTCCTAGACGATATATTCAACTAGGATGCTGAGATCTTAATCCATCGTAACATTTTCTTTTTAATTGGCGCTACGCGCAAAGGATACCCCAAAGCAAAAGCATTTTTCGGGGCCTATGGCGCTGGTTCAACACCCGCTATAGTGGTCTGGATCCCCATACGGCTCTCATTGTTGAGACTTCCAATACTACTTTTAACTCGAAGCCGTGCTCACTACGCCGGCCAGAATATAATTTTGCACATTCGCAACATCTAATTGTTCTTCCTGTTGCCTCTTGCGCCCATCGTTCCCGTCCCGTGAACCAAGTAGTCCAGAACCCTCAAATACAATTCCCCCTCAAAATACAAGCGATATATCAAACCCATCCACATTACCCACTAAAAGATCAGCACGAAGACACTCCCAAAAGTCCAAGCTTCCAATTCCTCCAATTCGCCCTATACAACATGTAGAAAATTCCAGTGAAATCCACACCCCACCTTCTCAAACCCGCATCAAACCTCCCACCTCCCACAAACAGCCGACTCATCACCATTCCAACAGCGCACTATAGAACCCACCAAGCATCCGATACACCAACACAACCCCCAAGGGTCTGCTGAAATCGAAGTCGAAGTCCCAGATTTTTAAAAATAAGTCCAGCTCGAAAATAAGCCCAAAACTCAAAACGTTTCAAAGATCAAAAGTGGAAGTGGAAGTGGAAGTCGGAGGTCGGAGGTCGGGGGTGTGTGTGGGAATTATCCTATGTGGCGGAACAACTTACTCCCAACTCTGATCCGGAACTTTGGAAAACTGGGAGTGGACTAGAGTAGAGTAGACTAAACTAGACTGGACAAGCCATGATATGAGAATAAAGATATAAACATGAGTATGAATTTGAAGTCTGTATGGGACTTTTTTGGGGGGGTGCTTGGGGCTTGGGGTGTGTGTTATTATATTTGACTGTTTTATATTATACTTGACTATGCTGTACTGTAACATACTATACCGTACTCAACTAGACCGCGTGGGAGGAAGAGGACAGCTGGTGCGTTGGCTATGTAAGTTGTCTATGTAGGCAAACCGAATATTAGATTAGAACAAGTTGGATGGATGCAGACTGATGGGGGAAAAAGGCATTTCAAAGCTTATAGACAGTACGATACTGTACGAATATGTGAATGGACGTGGACGAGGCAGACCCGGGACAGGATAGTACTGCGAACAAGAACATCAAAACATCAAAACATCAACAAAGCAATATGAACTTAACCGCAAAACAACGCAAACTGTTACCATGTGTTGTTTTGCGAAGAAGGTCGGTTTGGTTTTCCCTTTTTTTGGTTTTTTTGGATAAGAAGAAGCCATGGAATTTAAGCTTAAGCTAAAGAGGCTAAAGAAACAATAAGGTGGTGGTTGTAAGGGGGGGGTGGTGTTTGAGGAAGAGGAGAGAACAAGGGACACAAATAAAAATAATATGAGCGGGCTCAGCTTTTTGTAAAAAATGTGGCGGGCGTATTGCGTTTGCGCGCTTGCTGTGCGTTGCGTTGCGTTCGGTTCCATCATTATTTCATGAAAATAAATAAAAGGTGGTGAGAGAGGGGCAGCGGGTTTTGCCTCGCGTTTCCCCACATCCTTCCTATCCAAGTCGTTCCGTCCTTCATATCCCCAAAATACTATACTCCGAAATCACCGCACGTAGGCCAACGTTGCCTGCCTTGCCCTGCTGCCGAGCACAACGGACGATTTTAGAAGGAAAGGTTCGGACAAGGAAATTTTTGTTGTGGCTGTGTTCACTGAATGGTGGTGGTCGGTACATAGACCGGTTGGTTAAAGAATGTGGGTGTTGGTCCAGTGGGATCTTCGTAATTATATGTCTCTTTTTATGATCCACGGACATGTTCATTTATCCATTCCCGAGTGAGTATACACTCATCAGAAAGGAAAGAAAGGGGGATGAAGTTTGGGCTGGTTAAGAATACGGTCCGAGACTGGAGCAGAAAGCAAAGCAGTTGAGCAGCTACAACACGTAACGTAGCGAGCTATTGTTGTGCGTGTCACGTCATCTGATTGTCGTTTTCGTCTTCGTCAAAGCGTAGGCGGCGTAGAGAGGATAGTACTGAAAGTGTGGATAATAATTCGAGGTTTTGAAGAACGAAAGCTTGTTCAGCCACCCGGGTGCTTGTGTGCTCATGCTCATACTCATACTTGCGAATCGTGTCCAAAAAAAGCCCCACTATGTTTACGTTCCGTGTGTAGGATAATATCATTCATGCCCTTTGTCGTCGTCGGTTGCACTGCCACCATGTCATATCGGAGTGGGAGTTGAAATTAACAATACGCTGTCGTCCTGTTTGGGCGCCAGAGGATGCAAAGAGGTGGCAACAGGCAGGCCGGGCGACCGTCAATCGTCGTGACATGACTCTCCTCCCCTGGCCAATGACGAGGCAGGCCGTCACATACGAAAATAAAAAATAAGTGTGGCCGGTAGAAAGTACAGAATCGTCACCCGCAACACATTAAGCAATAATCGCTCAACCAAAACGTGTTGCTATGCTTTATGGCGTATGCAGGGAGTCGTATATCGTCAAAAATAAGGTGTAAAGAGAGGGTCCAAGATGTGGTTGGGCGGAACCGCGAGGGTGTCCTGGAGAAATGAAAATGTCGTTAAAGGTCGTTAATGCCCCGAAGTGTAAGTTAGAGAAAACACAGGAAATGAAAGGGAACTTTGGACACAAGGAGAAATACCCGTAATGGAATGGAGGGACAGTTAGGCATGGTCAGGTACTGATTTGGTCGTTTCAATTCGCGCCGGTGAAATGCGGTACATCGAGAATGCGGTCGTGTCTGTCGAAGAATGTCCGTTGTGCCGGGTGGCAAACAAGGAGTCGAACGTGGTAGAACGCTAGATGCTTGCGAGCCCACCGGACCTCATGTCAAACCCGCCCGTCTATTGGAAACTTTCGATTTCGCAAGAGTAGACCGCCCCAAAACAGATAAACAAACATTGATGCGGCTACCTACGCGCACGCTGCGTGATGGTCGAGCGCGCACGTTGGAGGCCGCCGTTTGGATCTCGGTATGCCGCACCGCCTACTGCGCCTCCATCCATGGTTTTGCGCCTCTTGAGGCCATCCATGTCGTCACCCTGGACGCTATCGGGTCGAGCATAGGGGTCTTCATCTTCGTCCCTACCACGCTTGACGCCGTTGGTAGCGTAAGCTTGGCTAGGGTACTGGGCTACGGCACCTTGAGGTGGGTAGCTATCAGGAGGCGCATTGCCGTTCGCGGCAGGGCCTCGAGTGTCGCTCATGACACTGTAGAGATTACTAGATGGGGCCGGTTGACGTTGTGGAGTGGGATAACCCGAAGTCCACTGCGTCTGGCCTGTCGCGGTTGTACGGGGGGTCGCACGACCGGAGCCATTTTGATGCGGAGAACCCGTCATCTCTGGAGATAAATGCGGGTGATCGGCGTGCATTGGCCCAGGCGCTGCGTTTGAGTTGTACGCGTATGGTTGGCGGTTACCGTAGGGAGCATTGGTGTGGGTGTACTCATTCTCATTGTCATGATCACCCTCCTCATGCCCCGGGGCATGGTTTACCGGCTCGTTGCTCGGAGCTAGCATGCCATCGGCGGGCTTAACATCGCCCTGGTCTGCAGCGCGGGCCGGTGGCGCCATATCAGTCTTTGGGTATCCGCTCTCTTGTGGGCGGTAACCCATCATCTGCGGCGGTTGGCTGTACTGGCCTGGCTGTGATGGTGGTTGTGAGTACACGGGCCTTGAGCTGTCATAGCTCTGGGCAGTTGGGTATGACATGCCCGGCTGGACATTGCCTGGAGGCGTGCTTGCGGGGGTCGTAGGGACGGATCGTGCGTTGCTTAGCCCGGTGTCGATAGATAGCGGTTGGGTTCCGGGGATGTTCTGCACGTTGGCGCCACTCCACTCGTATGAGCTACCCTGGTTGCCCATGCCCATGATGCTCGATGCACTGGTGGGAGGCGTGGGGAATGTATGGGCGCGGTCGATTCCTGGTCGGCCCGACGATGGATGCGGTTGTATCGCGTGCGGTGGCTGGGTTATGGCGCCTCCGATCGGGTTGCTCATCGAGTGATGGTGATGTAGCGAAGGCGATTGAGTGGTTGTTGGCCCGCCCATATATCGCTGTGCCTGCATTGGGTCAGGTCTTCGATTGCGTTCAACTGCAGCCATGGCGGCGCCTCCTACACTTGCCCTCGTCTGGTTTGAGGGATGATAAAGCAGAGCTCCAATGTCATGCACAAACAAAGGATATAATTGCTCTGTGATCTTCTCCTTGTTCGCGAATTCAAGTGCACGTTCAAAGGGTATCCTGTTATAAGGTGAGTTAATCTACGACAATGGGAAAGTCGGGTCTGAAAACTTACCATACACCCTTCAAATGCATTGGGCCGATTTTGACAACATGTCTGACCTTTTCGCTCTTCAAGATGCCGTCCCTGCGTCCTCTTGTCATCCCAGCTACGTTAAGGAGCTTTGTGCCATTGATCATGTGATTATCTTGAACGCCCGCATGTCAGCTATAATGACGATTCAGAATTGATGACGGTATACGTACCTTCACGGCGGGCCACACATACACCCTTAGCCTCGACCTGGAAACAAAGACTGCCCTCATCTTCCCACAAAGTGGCCGTCACCCTGGGTTTCATCCCTGGAGGCGCGATCTGCCCCGTGTGGTCAAACTGGTGCGGCTGTTGATAGGACTGTGATCCCGGGAGAGACGAGGTTGGCGCGGCGGAGGTCATTGCTTGGACCTGGTTAGCAAATCTGCCACGGTACCTCAGGCACCAAACCAAAACTTACCGGGAAGCTGTATCGCTTGAGGTACGAGGGAATTGCCCACAGAAGACGATGCGGGAAGGTTCGAAGGCACTCCATTTGCGTATCCGTAAGGAGCATATCCCGTCGGGCCGGGCGCATATTGTGGGCCGGGTTGCAGGATCGAGGGCTGTGGAGGATATGAGTAGTGTGAAAGACTCGAAGGGGCAGCCGAAGCTGGTGCATGAGCAGTAGCAGCAGACATGTGGGATGGGTGCACGTCGGTATAGGACTGCATCTGGTTCATGCTGTTATAGCCCTCTTGGGGGTAGCCGTAGCCTTGCTGAGAACCGTACGGGGAGCCTTGCTGCGACTGCACATTCAATGGCTGCCCGTCTCGATTAAGAGCTTGCGGGGTCTGTTCTGGTGAAGGGGTCTTGTAGCCGGAGGTGTGGCCGTTGACAGAAGCAGAGTAGGACGTATTAGAGGTAGCGCTGCCGTTCCCCAACGATGTCGAACTGAAAGAACTGCCCCGAGGCGACGAAGAGGTCGAAGAGCCGTTAGTTTGGTGTATCTGAGGGAGCCCGCTGGCTTGGGGGTGAATCTGAGAGGAGTGTAATTGAGGTAATGCCGGCAATCGCTCGGTTGACACTGCAGGTCTTGGAGCGTAATGTGAATTATACCAGGTGTCAACGGGGCCTCGGGCGTGTACGGACGAAATCGACGGTAGCTCCAGCTTTACGACTTTGGCAGGACGCCGACAAGGTGATGATGTGACCGTATCGTATGGATTTCAACAAACTACCTTACCAAAAATTCTCGAATCAATTCGCCTTGTTGACCGAGATAATGGAACCACCGGGACAGTGGGTTGACAAGACAACGGGCGCGCCGTAGCCCAAATGCTGGTATACAATGTTCCGTGAGTATGGGTCGGACGGCGGGGCCGTTTAAAATGTCCCGTGGAGCAATTGATCACTGCTCCCAATGGTGTTGATAAGTGGTCTAATGCGGGAGGGACTCAAGGGTCGCAGTCCAAGACACGTGGGAGGGATAAGGGTCAAGGCGTAGGCGTTTATAACGGGCGCAAAAAACGAGGTCCTGCTATGCCTCGTCGCCGGTGAGACTTGGCAGACGTGCTTCGTGGTACGGTTGTTTGGTGAAACAGGTGGGCCGAGGAATTTCGTGGGCGAGAATCGGTGGAATGCTCGATGCGCGCCGCTGAGAGGGTCTTTTGGGGCTAAACTCGAACGCTGCAAATGATGCTGAAGAGGACAGAAAAGCACACGTCGTTACGTCGTCGCGGTCGTTAAGCCAGGAAGATTCCGCGTTTACTTTTATTGTGGGTGAAGTGCGAGTAGCTTTTGGGGGTGCGCCTGTTTCAACACACAGGGCAGACGGATGAAACGACGAGAGCCGGCCTGGGGAAAAAGGCAGCTGGTGAGAAGCAGCGCAAGACTGGCACTCTCATCTGCTGACGAAATAATGCACAAGGGACTTGAGGGTAGCAATGGCGGCAATGGGGTCGTGGATCGTGAAGGCGGTCGTTAAGAGTCGTTGCGCTTTTGGTGAGCTGTGTGCAGGCCGAGAGGTGTAGCAGCGGCAGCGGCAGCAGCAGCAGCAGTAGCGTGGGTTGGGGAAGGTGCAGCAGCGCCGGGATGGGGCGAAGGCTGTCGGAGAGAAGAGACTGCAGGAAGCACAAGAGTCAGTGGAGGAGAGATCTTTTGGAGGGACAATGGGGCATTGAGAGGAAGATCAGGATACCTCGACCGTTTCTGCAGGGCAGGACAGGAAGAGAGACAATGCAGGCCAGCAAGAGGCTTTTTCGCACTGGCGTGGTGGGGAGGCGGAGGTTTAGAGGCGGAGGTGGTTGGGATGGACTTTGATGCTAGCGCCGAGCGGGCCAACCAGCCTGAGCCGAACTCAAGCAGCAGCGGCAGCAGGAGGAGGAGGAGGAGGAGGAGCAGCGGCCAGCAGCCAGCAACCAGCAACCCAGTAACCCACCAGCAGACGCTGGCTCTCGCTGCGTCTGTGTGGTGTGTGTGGTGTGTGTGCGCGCGGGCAGGGTGGCAGGGTGGCAGGGTGGCAGGCTGGGCTGGGCAAGGCAGGCGGTGCGATAGGCGAGCGGTGCGGTGCAAAAAGAGTCCAGGGTGCAAGGGCCTGGCTTGCTGGCTGCTGGGGCCTGGGGTGTGCACGTCCTCGCTCGCTCGCTCGCTCTCTGTCTTGTTGCTCTCTCTCTCTCTCTCTGTGTGTTCCTCTTCTGCTAGAAGCCATAGTCCAAGAGGAGAGAGTGAGAGCACCGCACGGCAAACGCTGCTAACTGCTGCCGCTGCTTGCTGGGTCGAGGCCCCGGGCCGGGGTGCAGGGCCGCGCTACTCTCCCTCTCTCTCTCTCTCTCTCACTTACCCACACACTCACACGTAGACATTCTGCCCATTCCCCAGTCCACATCCACATCCACATCCACGGCCCAGTCCCAGCCGTGAGAGCATGCGGGTGGTGGATAGCGGTAATGGTAATGGTGGTGGTAGTGGTGGCAGTCTGTGCAAGCGGGTGGGCGAGCGACCGAGCGAGGCAGGGCAGGCCAGGGCCAGGGCAGAATGACCCAGGGTGCATGTGCGTGGGTGCGGGTGTGGGTGTGGGTGTGGGTGTGGATGTGCGTGCATTGTGTGTGGTGTGGTGTGTGTATGGCTGGGTGGACAGGTGGAGGAACAGATCGAGGAGGGTGGTTGGAGAAGAGAAGAAAACAGGCAGAAAAGCAATAAACGTCCAAAGTGATAGAGATCGAGTACTCACACTGGCTGGAAGCCGGCTTCTGGTTCAGAATGCTGGATGTTGGTGTTCCGGGAGTATCGTGAGCCCCGCCAATTGCCAATTCAAATGCCTAGAACTGGATCGTAGCGGTTCCTCTTCTTCAACTCACTCTTCTTTTTTCTTCTCTTCCTGGGCTGTACCGTGACGGGAGAATGCCAATGTCAGAAACTGATGTCTGATGTTGGAAAATCCCCCAAGTCAGGCAGGGTCAGACTTGTGCAGCGAGCGGATGCCGTCTTTGCGCGCGGGTAGCAGCAGAGGTGCGGCGGGCGGGAGGGCTGCTGCGTGCTGCGGCCGAGTTGGATGGGATGGGATGGAATGGGTATGGATGTGGATGGTGAGAAAGAGGCGGAGGCGGAGGTGGAAGTGAGGTGAGGTAAGGTAAGGTATGGTGTGGTAAGGTGGTATAGTGATAGTGATGATTTGATGGGCGACGGCAGCGGCAGCACGACTGACTAGACGGCGCGCGCACAGCACAGTGGGGTGGAGAAGAGGAATATGGGGGAGACGAGGGAATGAAAGAGGGAAAAGCAGTAATGCAGAAGCAGAAGCAGAAGCAGAAGCAGAAGCAGAGCAGTTGCAGGCGGGTCGTTCACTCAGATTCTGCTTCTGGAGATGCTGCAGCTCAGGATTCTCTGCAGCGAGCAAGCAAGCACCCTACCCTATCCTACCCTACCCTACCCTACCCTACCTCACCCTACCTAACGTGCTAAACTACCCTCTCTACTCTTCGAACAGCTCGTGCGGGCAACGCTGGCTCTTGCTCCTCCGGCTCTGGCTCTGGCTCTCGCTCCGGCTCTGGAGCTGGCTCTGGCGTCTTTTGCTACTCTCTTTGCTCTCTTTGGCTCCGGCCTCTGGCTACGCTCTCTTCTTCCGCGCTGGGTCTTCCCTCTGCGAGCTCTGTATGGCCGGGTTGACTATGGGCTGGCAGACAAGGGCCCGCAAAAAAAAAACCCACCAAGAGGGCTGACCGAGACAGCGACAGGCGAGCTTGTGCACGAAGCGCAGCGGGGCCCGTGTCAGAGTGTAGGGTGTAGTAAGGTGGCTTTCTCTATTCAACAAGACGGCGTGCGCGGTGCTGCTCAGCGCCCAGTGCTCCCTGATCAGTGCGCAGGTGCCCAGGGCTCTCCAGGGCTCCAGGCGCTCAAAGATGCCGGGATGATGAGGATGGATGCTTGCTTGATTGCTCGCTCCACTACTAGGATGTCGGATGAGGATGGGGGAGGAGGGAAGAGGGAGGATGGGAACGAGGATGAGGATGGCTTCGCGCACTCTGCTCGGCGCTCACTGCTCAATTGATGATGCTTGCTCCAGACGCCGCCCGTCTTTGCAAAACCAGTACAGCGACAACAAGCCGTGCTCAGTTCAAGATCAGTGCTCGCCCTGGTGAAGCAGCTCAACGCTCTCCTCTTTGGGACGATCCCCAACTCAATTCCTCCCGGGGACCCAGCGTCAGTGCACCTCACTCCGTCGCCGAGTCTTGAGTCTGAGCCTGGGTTTGGACTGTGAGAAGAGAAATTGAGCGTTGGGTTCTTGTGTGGGTTCACTCCAGACGCCGTCCACGATGGAGCGACGCGATGGAGCTCCTGCGAGAGGGCGGGACGGCGCGAGTTCGCAGATGCGTCGGCGCGCGCTGTGGGCTGCTGCTGCTGCTTGGTGACGGCTGGCTCTCGCCGTCTGTCTGTGTATGTACGTATGTATGTGCGTATGTATGTCTGTCTGTCTGTGGAAGGCTGCCAGGTGGGATGGGATAGGCAGGGCTGGACAGGGCAGGACTACACAAGCACGATGAGGGCGCACCGTTCTCCTGCAACAACAAGCACGATGAGATGCCAAAAATCCCAGAGAAGCGCGGGCAAAGTTACTGCGTGCTGCTACCACCACTGCTGCTGCGTTCTGTCCTGTGGTCGATGCGGCCGCGGCTCACGTTGGCTCTCTGTACCTAAAAGACGGGTGGTGGAGATCTCTGCAAAAGCACACCCACGGCCATGCCCCGGAGCAGCGACAATCTAATTCAATTCGGGCTTGGTCCCAGGTGAGACGACGGCCAGGATTGGGGGAATTCCTCAGAGGGATTCCTACGTGCTATGATAGATGGGAATTGCGCGGGTGGCCGGCAACTCGTTCACCACCTTGTCATTGCTGGCCGTAAGGCGGGCTCCTCTTCTTCCTCCCCTCGTCTCTCTGCTGGTTCGTCTGGCGTTGCACTCTTCCACTCTCGATCGTTCCCGTCAAAGGGAAAATTGGCCGTTTCGCGCTTGGAGGTGGAGCGAGGCCGTAGAGCACGGACGGCAAGACGGGAGATGCTGACTGGGCTGATCCGCCGTCGATTGCGGCAGACAAGGGAGTGGGATAGACGGAGGGAGGGGGTTGGGGTTGGGGTTGGGGTTGGTGCGAGAAAGCCAGTGACAGGGGTTAGCAAAGAAAGGGAAAGGATAGGATAGGGTAGGATGGGATGGGATGGGATGGTTATGGGATAGGCCCACGACTGACCAGACAGGACAGGACTGGACAGGACAGGACAGGACAGGACAAGAACAAGAGTGGATAGGATAGACATGGTGACATGGAACAGGCATTGTGGGTAAGGGCATGGCCTGAGCATGGGCATGGGGCGTGGCCGTGGATGGACTGAAGCATGGGGCATGGGCTTCGGGGCGTGGACATGGGCGCTCCACGTCCACGTCCACGTCCACCACGGCCACGACCACGACCGACTGAACACGACAGACAAGGGAACAGGCCCCGGCCATGGCTATACTATACCGTGTACAGAGACACCTGCTATTATGCACGCAAGCGAGGCCTGCCACTCCCACCGGCACAAGCCACCTGACGACGACAAACCGTCCGTGGACCATTTCCCACCCCATCATACACAGTACACATGCTTTGTGGTATTCTACTAACCCGCCATCTCCTCCTCTCCCATCCAGCCTACCAAAAGACCCCTCGCTACTAGACAGGTTGAGCGTACAGTAGCATATGCTCGCCCGTTTTTCCTGCGTCTGGATGCTAACTGCTAGCCAAGAAAGGAATTCTGTTTCCTTCCTGCTCTTCCACTTTTGTACGCGGGACCCTCCAGGCCAACAACCCCTCGTGGCTCAATTACCGTGAGCCGTTCAGAAGATAGAGAGAGCTGCACACAAGATGCCGGCCATTGTCGCCACTGTTACTATTTTTGCCCTCCTGTACTCCCATTTACCCCCTCCTCACCACTGTTTCGACATTATTTGTGCATCTATGTTGTTGGAGCTTTTTTTGTATCCTCGGGCAAGGATCCGTCCATTATTGACACCCCCAAGTTTAGCGGGCGTCTATTAGCTTTTGAAAAGTCTGGTTCGCGCCCTCTCTGGCTCTGGCGCCGGCTGGGGTCCCGATAGGGAGAAGACGGCTGAATAAGGGCGGCCAGTGAGAGTAGGCGGAGATATTCATCTCGCAGCGCAGCGTGCGCCGGGCAGACTGCGGGAGCTGATAGGGAGCCGTTTTGGGGAAGTAGAAATCTAGGTATAGGACATACACATCTGATCATGACTAGTAGAGGTAGAAACACGCCGGTCGGCCATGAACATGATGCGGAGGCCGATGCGCACAAGCGTTGCAAATCCAGCGAGCGATCGCAGCGCAGGCCCTGTCTTGAAACGATCCCTGGGGAAGAATCTTCACAAGGTCTTTTTCAATTTTTCCCTTTCTTTAGCAATGTCTGTTCTCCGTATTTCCATGAGGTGAGTGGGCCGCCAGACGCGGTGATGTGCACAGCACGATGAATGCTCGACAATGCGAGTCAAACAGCTGGCGCAACGACTTCAAACATGGCAAAAGAGCAGCGCTGCCGGCAAGCCACACCCCAAGTCTGAAACGCAGTCACGAACTGCCGCGGCCACACTCGCGGGCTAATAGCACTGTATTACTATACGGCATGTATGTACATAGAGCCCATGTACGTCCAGAGAGGACCACGGAGGTCTAGAGAATGAGGAGGCCGTCCTCTGGTCTTCCGCTTTCAGAACGGGTTAATGGTCGGCCAGAGCCGTAGCCGTTGATGGGAAAGCGATAGCGAACACGCCGGAGCAGCAGATTCCAGCTCAGGCTAAATTGTCAGCCGCCTGCAAATCCAACGATGAACCGCAGTAAGTGGGTGCGCAGGGATGAGTCCCCAGAGCGCCCAAAAGCGAACGGGATGGACGGACGGCAGGCCGTGCAGGGGCATGTCGTTCTCTGGGCATTATTCAGACGCTCGGCCTGGTTGGTTGGCTCTTGTTGTAATTCCGAAGACCTGGGGACGACATGTTTCAATACCTAGGATCAAGGAAGTCAACTCTACGACATCTCGTCTGATGGAGCTCGCGATGTGGATTCCCCACTCGCTCAACAGCCCTTGAACGAATTGCACCCGTCTCAGTGCGCTCAACAATAGTAATGACTTGCAGGGCCCCGGGACTAGGGCTTTCTTCATTCTCAATTTTTTTTTACAGCGAAGCGACGCTGCCGGGGAGGAAATGCTCGAACCAAGGGAGGCTGGTGCAACGTGGAGACTCGAGAGAGACTGCGACGATCATGTCATGTCAGCGCGAACAGATGGCGAATAGCAAGCCAGGCAAAACGGGCTACGGGAGTGAATGGCGAGCAGCGAGGCGTCTCTGCTATGCCTGCTCCAGTAAACCTGCAAATCCGAAAGTCCACTGGGGGCAGTAGGGGGCTTGTAGTTGTGGTCCCGAGCGGGCCTCGAGAGCGTCCCCAGTGGTGTGTCGCCAGCAGGCGCATAGATACTGTACTGATTTGGGACTTGGAAGGGACAGCTGGTGGACGCTCGCTGGTCGATGCTCGATGGATTTCGATGCTCGATTGCTAGTACTCCCTGTCGGTGGTCGCTGGCAGGCTGGGCGATTCGATTCCGCGCTGAGGCGTCCAGAGGTCACAGCGGTAGAGGGCAGATGGCCAGAGGGACAGAGATGGTCATTCCGTCCACAGCCAAAACGTGCCGATTGTACCACGGGCTTGGTGTTGGATGGGGGCCACCGTCGTGCGTGATAGGACCAGCGCGGTTGCGGTGTGTGTTGATGTGCTGTCGCCGCTAAACCTCTCCGGGACGCGGACCTCGACAAAGTCACGCTTTTCTAGACCGGGGCCTAGCACACCATCATTCACCACCACACTCACAACCACCATCACCACTCGTCACTCGTCACTACTCGTCCACATGCCCGCACGTCCACTTATTCCTCACCCACTACTACCCGTACTCACCTATTACCATTCTCACTGACTACTCCCCGCTAACTACTACAGTACAGAAACACTTCAATACACACCAATACACTCCAGTCCCGGTCCCAGTCTAGTCCTCTCGACGCCCTTCATTCTCCCGCACAGGACAGGCTTGCTCCCTCGCTCACTACTGTTCCGTCTGCGCATCCGCATCCTCATCCCGTATCCCGCCCTTCCCCCCCCCCCCCCCCCCCCCCCACTTGTTGACATTCGTCCTCTTCTCCCTCGCCGCCCTCGGTGTGACGCTAACTACTTGTGCCTCTCCTCATACTTTTGATACATACTCCGACATAATTACCCTCCTCCACTTCATCGTCCCAGCTGGCCGGGCCCGGGCGTGTTGCGGAGGAGCACAAGGACCCTCACTAACCTCTGCCTATCTCCATGTACCCAGCTGAAACATCATTTGCCATACGGCGCCGCAATTTACGTAGGCGCCGCTGTCGCCAGCCCACGCAAGCAGCGTACGAGCTGCCTCCGCTCAATGCTGGACTAGATGCTCTATTGAGAAAATAGATGAAGATAATGAAACCACATGGGGTTGGTGCGCCGCGCCGCCAGCCTTCATGATCCTCCCTCGTCCTCCTCCACGGCCAAGCCTCACGGCCGCATCCCATGCCTGTCTTTCTCCCACCATCGCATGTCACGGCATCTAAGCACGGAGCACCTTTGCAACCCTTCACCAGCAATCCATGCTTCTGCCATGCGAACAGTGACAGCCTCAAGCACTGTGAGCAAGCCTTCTGGCAATCCTATCAGCCACGCTTGACACACGGCATCCCATATCATGTCAGCCCGTCGCCTCAGGCGCCAAACCAGCCGTTCGCAGCGCTCGTGATTCGACCTGTCTAGCCGCGCACTCTTTCTCACCCATCATTACTCTTGCCCGTCGATTCGTCTAGGAGCCATTATTGTGTCCTATTCTCAGCATCGTGAGACGTGGCAACAAAGCCCTGGCTGTCGGACAATGGCCATTATTATTACCCTCTGTGCGACCACTGACGGGCATCAGATGGCCGAGTGCTGGGACAAATGATCTGATGGCCTCATCATGGTCAAGCACTCTTGAAATCGATGTTGGGGGCACGCAATCGAGCAGGGAAGGACAGCATACACTGAACCCTTCCACGACCCCGTGCCGCAGCCAACTCCGGGTTGCGTGTACTGTGTACAGTCCCGAGGGTCCACGACGGTCACGACACCAGACTCCAGGCTGTAGGACCGTGTGGCGGCCTCAAGCGAAGCCTGGCGCAGTTGCACCTGTGCAAGATGATTCTGGAGGCCAACCGCCGCTCGTCCCCTCTGTAAGGGCCAGTCGCACGGGGTACTGTTCTCGCGTGGGCTAGAGTGCCTGCCATAGCAGAGATGCAAAGGTGGAAATAAACTCGCAGCGCAGCCGGCGCGATGTGGGATGGCGGATCGTGAACCAAGACCCGCGCCCGTCTACATGTAACTATGCTGACCACCCATTAACGGCAGGATTAGGGAAGCGGATATTACAAGTGGACCACTGACTGACCGATCGGGAACAGAGACACGAGCAACAGAGTTCAAGGCAGGCCCATGATGAGCACGGCGAGCCACTCACAGAGCTATCGGAGGCTATTCTCAGATACAGATACGGGGCCCTGTTGGGAGACGATCGAATTTGGCGAAGCTGTATCAGCCTCGAGCCCTCGAGATATTGTTCTCGTGCTGCCGACCGCGCTGCTGGGACTGTGTACTCTTGTCCGGTCCAACAAAACAGGCAGGCCAATCTAGAATCGGGATCCGTAGGACGGCGGAAGACCTTCGCCGTGCCCGAGATGAGATGAGGAGAGGATGAGAAGACGGCCGAGCATCCTCTGCCTCTCGTTTGGGTCCCCGGCGAGGCCGCGGCGCAGATCGAGTGGCCATGATGTTCCCAGGTCGGACAGAGTTTGAAAGACGAAGAGAGATGAAGATCGATGTTCACGTTCCAGAAAGATTCAACGTTGGACGGAGCTCCCGCAAGAGGCCCGCTGCAAAAGCCGCCATCAGCTGCAATCTGGCGACCAGTGTACCAGTCACCCAGTGTTCCTGCAGCAATGGAGGGCATGCCGCGATATGGGCTCTATGGCTTGGATAGACGGTGGTGGCTGATTGGCCATGTTCGACCTGCACCCACCCGCCATGCATATGCGTGTGATGGAGAGGGTTCCCTGCACGGTAATGTATCTGTATCCCTATCCCTCTCGTGCCTCTCTGCCTTTGCCTCTTTCTTCCTCTCCCCACGGTTGCCAAGCTTGCTCGCCTTCCTCTCCCCCCCTACCCGCCTCCTCCTCCCCCTCTCCCTCTCCCTCTCCCTCCCTCGTTCCTCTAGCCGTCCTCTTGTCCTCTCCTGGTGTCCTCCGCCTGCTCCAACCCCCTCCCCCATGCCCTTCCCTGCAATGTCGTCCAGGATCCCGAAGCATGATCCAGTGAACCAGAGCGACACCCCGCACGACAAGGCACTGAGTGCTCCAAGTACAGCTTGCGGGCCGTCACACCACACACTCTTTGCCATGTTAGACGGGCGCAGGAGTAGCAGCAGGAGCAGTGTCGTTCGTCTTGCGATATTCCCACCCGCACTGCCCACCCGCGCTTCTCCCCCCTCAACAGCAGGGCGGTCCTCCAGCGGCGGATGGGGCGACGGCGGGCGCACACCACCTCGATCAGATAGGCGCCGCCATGCCAATCAGCGCAGGCCACGTCGAAATCCAGGCAAAGAACAGGAGCCGTTATCGGGGCTGGGGGGGGAGGGGGAGAGCTGCGTCCTGTTCGGCGGGCGAAAAGCCACGCTTGTGTCTGTAGCCAACAAGGGCCACGCCTCCTCCACCTCCACTCTGGCTGACCCGTCTATTCTTCCTCCTTGCAGTCCCATCCGAAACAAGTTGAGCGAGCGATCATGTCCCGTGATTGGCTCTCCGTTTCACTTGGCTGCTCCCGCGCCGAATGGGATGCTCGTTGTGGATTTGGACGACTTTTGCAACATGCACCAGTGCTTGTCATCTCGCCCCATGCTCCCATCGTAACACGCGCTTGCTGTCCGTTCTCTAGCGTTGTCCAACAGCCCGCAGCGTGTTCCCATGGCCGGCCACTGCCAGCAGTATTCCTCATGAGACTGAGCTCTCAGTACTCAGGCCGTTCGTTGAAGTGAGGGAGTCGTCCCGAACTGATACTTTTCCTGGCCCGGTCATCTGCAAAGGTGGTCTTGCTCCGTTTTTGCCGTCAACATCTCAAACTCTATCCCTAGCAAATCAAGGCTCTTCGCTACTCACCGCTGTTCTATTCTTGAGCCCTCACACCCTCATCCTTCTGAATTCGTGCTGGGTGGACTGGGATTGTGCAATATATTTGTTCCGGCAGCTGTGGATTGCGATACGCCGTGGTCCTGCCCCGCCACTCTCTTGCAGCAGCGCCTGTTCATCATGTTTTGGGGGCCGGCAAAGCTCTCCCCAGGGTGTCCGGATTGACGTTCAAGGCTTTTTTCCCATGCCCATCACTGCTCATCCTATGCAGGTGTTCCAGAGAGGCCGTTCTCCAGAGACCGACTGTCGATATCCGCTCTCCTGCATCATCGCAATCGGGGTCCTCTGGTCCCCTATGCCGCAAGGCGAGTCGCAGGTAGGCAGCCAGCCAGCAGGAAGAGCCGCCTCTCATCACAGCACATTCGCTTCCGAAACCCGCATGCTAAGCACGACATACATGCCTGCATCACATGCATCTCTGGTCGTGACTTCAGGGTACACTGCAGTTTGCCAGATGGCGTGAAGCGAAATTACGTCGGCGGGCAGCTCAACAACATGCTTTGGCCAGAGTCTTAGCGGCCATGCTGTATAGTAGGGAGCCGCCTCGTCTAGGAGACCGTTGCAAGTAGGGCCATTCCTCGAACATGCGTTCTAAGGACTGCAAACACGCAATATATGACGGCTTGTCGGGATGTCCCATGTCCTGCATTCTGCCTGTCGCCCATTTTGCCTGGAAAACATCAAAAGCTCGGAAGCCCAGATCTATGGAACAGCGCGACCCGGTATGCACTTGCGGAAGGCGTCCGTATAGCATCGTGCGTTGCCCATTGCTTTTGCCGCATGGACGCTTCAGCCAGCAATGGCAGCACACAATCGTGGACAGTTTACACGGTCTCATGGTTGTGTGATTCAATAATTTCGGACATGTGGACGCTACTTCTTCCAAGCGCCATTGTACTATGGAACTAATCAACTACTTCTTCCAGGTTTTCTTCCAAGTTTTTTTTCCCATTGATAAATAATACCCTATCTCGCTAAAGCTGGTAAAAGGACATTGTTCAGAGATGTCAATGCGAAAAACGGGCGGTTGGGTAAAAGCGCCTTTTCGACATCAAGGTTTATTGACTGTTGTTTGCATCCCCGGCGGCCGGCCGAAGACCCCAGTATCAATACGAAGTATACAAGGTCAATTCAATGCGCATTCTAAGATGGGCATCGAACACCAGTTCCTTGTCTCCTTGTAGTAATTCTGCCGCGACAGGAGCAAGGTTGTCTTGACAATTCGAGGCTAGTCATGGCCGTTGGAGTTTCAATCTTTTCATGATCAACAATTGTATTGGGCACATGCCTGGTCCGGCCATGGTGGTGCTACTTGTCGGTTTACAGTGTAATACACTCCGACTCAAACCGATGCCCTTATACGCCATTGCACGCCAAAGGCGCCGTCCGTCTGACCAACGTTGGTATCGTGCTCCTACCATGGATCCAACCTTGTCCACCGAAAGCCGACGTCTCCACTTGTGCGGACTAAATCTCAACGCTTTGCCGGCGAGAGAAACGGAAACGTCTCGCCCAGCCACCTTTGCTCGCAATCGCGATACATGCCATGTAACAGTGGGGAAAGGTGGCTGGCAATCCAGGTGTGAAAAACCTTGACTCGCGGCCCGAGAACTTGCTTTGGTCATAGAGTCTATCCGGTATAATATCTACGGTGGCTGGGGTCTGAGTTCTTTTTTCGCGTCTGGCTATCAATTGCTCAAGGCCACCACGCCCCAATATCGCGTAGTCGACTCAGCTCGCTCTCGCTTCAAGATTGACCGGTTTTATATGTCCACCAACCATGGAACAAGCGTCTACGGGCCTCTGAGAGTCTCGATTGGGCCTCAAAATCGTCATTCCATTCGCCGTCTTCAATTGCCGCAATTCCCATGATGGCATCGCTCACGCATCGAGAGCCCATCATTCCCCCAATGTGCCCTGTTAGCCAGACATACTAACCCGGCGTTATATCTCCCAAATGACGGGGAGCTATTCATGTGAAATTGATGACGATCCCCGCCAGCCATTTCATTATTCTAGCCACCCGCGAAGATAACGACGGACAGGCCTTGATTGTTGATCTTCCACGCTTGGTAAAAGGAATGGCCGGCAGATGCATCGGCGGGAATCTGATCGTGCATTGCATTGGTGTCGCTTTGTTGCAAGATGCACCGCCGTTGCAGCGCCGCACAATTCACTTGAGTCGGAAGGCGCACTGATGACAGCTGCCACTAATACTGCCGCGCAAGCTGAAAGATGTCGACAGACTCGGGCAAGATTGCTCCAGCGTCGGACAATAGAGAACTTCACAATGGTTTGGCCGCCGCAGACTCGAGTCGTGAAGTCGAAGCCTTATGCACGCCCGTCGATCCGTCTGCACTGCACTATGGTTGTGCTTGCATGCAGCGACACTACAGCAAGCAGCAGCAAGCAGCAAGCAGCAAATGCGCAGGCGGCACCAAGCGAGGCCAACGTCGCGTGTTGGTCCCTTTTGCTACGAGTCTGCTTAGGTGTTGCAGAAATATTATAGATACGCGCGGGACACATGGACTTTTGTTGGATCGGTGTGCTCACAGGTTACAGCAGCATCACGTGGAAGGGTGACCTTGAAGTGTATACCTCATAACCAATCAAAACTAGCCTTGACTACTAGACCGTCTTGCACACAAATGTATAACCACCTCACACAACCGCATTCAAAGCTTGATATCGTGATCTCGATAACCCTACATTTCCAAACCTAACACTTTTCCTTATTTTTTTTTCTCTCCCCCGTGATTTTCCAAGAGTCTTACTTACCTACACCGCTTAGGTACTCCGCCTCACGCCCCCCATCCCAACCCACATGCACAAATCCTTTATCTCTTTGTCCCCCCTCAACGCCCATCCCGCACACCGATCCCCCTCCCCTCTTCTATCTATTCCCAAAAAAGGACACCAATAACCTAACCTCCATCCCTCCATCCTTCCCTTCTCACCGACTAAACAACTTTACTTGTTTTTTGCTTTTTCCATGTTTCTTTGTCTGGGGTTTACGTGAGACCGCCACCGCGCATGTAGATTGGGGCGTAGGATATGAGGGGTATGTATGTATATGTATGGCTGTGGCGTATGTAGGATTTGTGCTTTGTTTAGGGGGGTTTTTTTTTTCTTTGTTCGAGTCCTTGGGGGAAGTGGGTTGGTGGTTGATTGATGGATTGTGAGGTTGAGGATGGGAGATGGATTGGTTGGTTTATGTGTGTGTGGAGTATGTGGGATGGGTAGTTAGGCGGTGGAGGAGGGGTTTTTGGAAGTGATGAGGTGTGTGCTGGTGATATACGGCGGTGAGAGAGTATGTTAGATGTTCAATCCCCCTCCCCATTCATATTCTATACAATCAAATCCTCATCTCTTAATTCCTCGACTCAGCTTCACTCCTTCCATACCTTCCCTCCCCAAAGATTAATCTCCTAAATTCGGTACTTGCAACCAAAAATGACACACCTAACCCCCATCCTACTCCTCACAACCCTAACATTCCTCACCCTCCGCCAAATCTGCCGCCTCTACGATAAATACAAAAAAGCTCGTTCGCTCAATCTCCCGCTCATCTTCGCACCCGTGGACCCTTATGGTATATTCTGGCGCTTCGCTGGCCCGATCTTGATACCTGGTGTTGTGAAATATTTGCCGGAGAGGGGAAGTTGGTGGTGTCGGTGAGTTTTTTTTTTTTTTTTTTTTTTTTTGCTTATTTCTATTGCTGTTTCTGTTTCTGTTTCTGCATATACGGTTTTGTGTTTTGAAATTTTTGATAGAAGGATGTATGGGTCAAATAAGGTTTCTTTTACTGAGAAGATATACAGTGTTGCAGATACAACGTACTCATGGACACAAAACAACAACATACATGAGAAACTTGGGCATTCGTTTGTGTTGGTTAGTCCGGCGAGGAATATCTTGTTCACAGCGGATATTGAGGCTGTGAGGTATGTGTATGGACGTCGGAAGGAGTTTGATAAACCGGATTTGTATAGTGAGTAAAGTCAGAGTGTTGACCTTGATATGTCTAGGTGAGATAAGCTAAGTGATTACGATTAGAGAATCTGGAGTTTTTCGGAGCGAATGTAGCTACTGTAAGTCAACAACCTTGGATATACATTTTAGTAGGAGCTCACTGAAACCTTTAAAAACAGTTAAACGGCGATCCCTGGGCCCGCCACCGAAAACTCACATCCCCCTGCTTCAACGAACGTATATCCTCACTCGTCTGGACCGAAGCCCGCCGTCAATCTTCTTCAATGCTATCACACTGGCTCTCACAGCCCTCCGGCATATCGAAAACATTAGTCTCCGACATCCACGTCGTGGCGCTGCACGTCCTCTCCGCTGCTGGCTTTGGCGTTTCGCATGATTTCCTCGCTGGCACTAAAGAGGTGGGCAAAGGTGGGAGGATGTCGCATCGGGATGCGCTGAGGACTATATTGACGAATATGCTGACTACGCTTATCCTTTCCAAGGTGGCTTGGTTGAATAAATTGAGAGATGTGTTGCCAGCATCCGTGACCAAGGTCTCGATTGCTGTTGAAGAGTTCCAGGGGTATATGGACGATGTAATTACTCGTGAACGGCGGGCTATTGCAAGTGGTCATGTTGATGCTGGTGCAAAACCTAATCTTATAAGTACTTTGATACGGACTTCTGATGCCGCTCAGCTTGAGGGCGTCAAGTCTGCGTCGCCGGTAAAGTTGACGGATGCTGAGATTAAGGGCAATATCTTTGTGTTTAATCTTGCGGGTCATGATACTACGGCGAATACGTTGACTTATGCTATTGCTTTGTTAGCTATTCATCCGGAGATTCAAGAGTGGGTTGCTGAAGAAGTGGATGAAGTCTTTGGCGAAGAGGTAGATCTCGAGTATGAGAAGGCGTATCCGAGGTTAAAGAGGGTGTTGGCGTTTATGGTATGTTCTTTTCCCCCTTGGACCTTCCCTCCTACACAACAAAATCCTTCATTCCATCTCTTCTTCGTCAGATTCAGGACCTGACCACACCAAGTACGAAACCATCCGCCTCTACGGTCCAATCCCCCTCCAACCCCGCGTAATCTCGACTCCCGACACACCGCTCCGCCTTTCCTTCTCCTCATCCGAAACACAAACCATCCACCTCCCCTCTAAAACAGAACTCTCCCTAAACGTCCATGCCATCCACACGAACCCCCTCCTGTACCCTTCCCCGCGAACTTTCTCCCCCACCCGCTGGCTATCCAAAAACCCCATCCCAGGCACCGAAACCTTCCTCGGGGCACAAGATAAATTCTTTCCCTGGTCCGGCGGGACGAGGATTTGTCCCGGGATGAAGGTTTCTCAGGTTGAATTTGTTGCGGTGTTGAGCTGTATTTTGCGGAGTGTGAGGGTCAGTGCGGTGGAGGAGCTTGGTGGTGTGGAAGGGTTGGTGGATGGGATTAGAGATTGTGATGCTAGGGGACCGACGTTGAGGGTTAGGAGGCCGGAGGAATTGTGTGTTAGGGTTGTGGCAAAGTAAGCGAGTATTTAGAAGGATTACCGGGAGATATATGGGTCTCAAAGTAGGATTCAGCTGTGTTGCAACGAAGTGCTGGTCAGTGATGGTGTGGACAAACCGCGGTGCAACGTGGGGAACCGATCATACACAATCCCCTAATATACAAAGACTGCATTCACAATTCCACAAAGACATACCCAACTCTTCCCCGTACACTACCCATTCCCCCTATTCTCCACACCCTGCCCCTCCCCGCACACCTCCTCCTCCACCCCTCCCCGTCTCCTATCCCCTCCTATCCCATCCCCTCCCAACCCAACGAATAAACACCCCATACCCACCACTTCAAATCTACCACCCACCCCTTACCATCCCCGCTCATTTCTACACATATGCATTCGGCTAGAAACCTGAAACACAGATAGTGGTGCCAACGCATCTGATACTAGGCGAATCCCAACAAGCGAATATGATAGCGCGCCTGGTTTTAAGATTAACGTGCATGCAATGAATGCATGTAACATCGATCGATCGATTGATGGATGCATATGCAGCATGATTTGAATTTGGGCCGTTGCGGGGTGCGGGGTGTAGATATAAAGGGGAGGGGGGGGTTCGTTGTGCGGTTTTTCTGGATTTCTCTTCTTTTTCCTTGGGAGGATGGCTTGTGTAGTTTCTTATAAGGGCATGGGTGAGGGCGGATTTGGTGTATTGGAGGACGGACACAGAGAAAACGATGATCTATTGTTCAAAGAAAGTATAAACAGACTTTTCGCCGCTACGACTACGACTACGACTCCTACTGCCATCGAAAAATGACCACTTCAAACCGGCCGCCCAACTCGAGAACAACACCCATGAACACCTTTATAACAACATCTGAAACATTATGGACCTCCATTGAAACAGAAGCGCGAACCGCTTGCCTGATCTACTATCCGGGGAACCGCTTCAAGGGGTAGAGGAAGAAGATCCTGGTCAGCATACTCATCACGGTGCTCACCCTCACAATAACCATCATCTTTTCATTCCTCCTGCCTCTCATAGACTTGCATCCTGCTCCCCGCACCGCAGAACTGACTATTGCTCCCTTTACAGGGCATGTTACAGTCTTCTTCGCCAACCTCCTGAGACTTCTCATTCAACTTCTTCCCACAGAAACACTCTCTTGCGTACTCGAGACCAAAATACTTGTACTTATCACAGTGACTCGCACAATCCGTCACTGTCATATTATCCGAGACCGTGGAATTGTCGGATAGCGTCTTCCCTGCGTGCTCGGCGAAGCAGGACAGGAATTTGTAGGGCCCGACGCTAGGCGTGATTTCCAAGGGAGGAGAGGTGGTGTTGCCGTCAAATTTTTTCGAATCGGCGAAGAGGGAGATATGTGCGTGGTGCTGCGGACTTCCGTCTCCACCACAAGTTTGGTTTGAGTTGCCTGTGCAGCCGAAGTTGCAGTTGCGTTCTGCACCCATGGTTATAGGAATCGCGTTGCCGCACCAGCATTCGCGCGAGTATTGGGTGCCGGCGAATTTGTAACCCTCAGCGAAACAGGCGCTTGTGCAGCGCCCGTTTGTATTGTTGGTTTTGTCAACGTAGAGGAGCCTTGCAAGTTGGCGGCCGGGATTGCTTTCTTCGAAGCATCCTACGTAGCCATATTGGGCGGTGCCGTTGGGGAGCAATGGGCCGACTTGCTCTGATGCGGCCTGGCAGAAGAATTGGACCTCTTGCTTTCCGAGGTCTGGGTCACCGGTATTGATGGTCCAGGTGGCCGTGCCGTTGTACTTTGGCGTGTTGACTTGAGCCTTGGGAACTGCACAGTACATGACCGCTGTTTCACTCTCACCTGCTGCAAGACTTACACCCTCGGCAAGGTCGATAACATTCGCCTTCCCTATAATACCCGGAATTCCGTATGGTGGTTTCGAGATAGTAATGGGGAGTGGAACTGCATCTGGACCTCCATCATTCGTGATTCGCAAAAGAAGGCTCCTGGTATCTGACTGATACACGGTTCCAAAATCGAACGGTTCATCTGCGGAATAAGGAGCCCATCCTGATTCATCATGTTTCTGAAACTCGATCACGGCCTTTGGATTGGTTCCTGCAACACCTCTTACTTTCAGAGTAGCATTACCTCCGTTCGAGTATGCTTTGATATAGGCCTCATGTTTCCCAGGAGCATCAGGAGAATAGAGGATCCCTAGGTCAAAAGATGATTCACCCGCGATCGATACTGGTGGCTTCTTAAAGGTGAACTTCCCAACACGAAGGTCACTATTTGGCAATACTTTTGGTGTGACCCAAGGACCTTCATCGGAGGTTGAAGAGAAGCCAATGTTACCAAACGTCAGAGGAGATTCTCCATAGTTGTAGAAAATTGCCGTCTGCGCTGAACTAGGCTGACCAGAGATGACGCTAAAAGAGACGTTGTTGGGTGCAATGGCGAGAACCGGCTTAAGAGAACGTCCAGTCGCTGTCAGTGAAACAGGCAGAATTGTCGCATATCCAGACTCTGAGTTGGTTGTATTAATGACTACGTCGTTAGATAGCGAGCCGATGGTGGATGGCTTAGATGCCGCTGTGAAACTTAATGCTTTTCCAGAAGCCAATTTGAAAGGTGTTTTCGGAAGGCGCGAGAGGGTGAAATTATTGTCTCCAGCCAAGGTTATGCTTTCGATCGTTGTATCAATAACCGCAGTGCAATTTACCTTCTGGTGGGTGGAAACTTTGCCAATAACGACCTTGCCAAACTCAACGGGCGACGAGCAATTGAGTGGGAGGTTCACTGGCGAGCCAAAACCATACAAATAACCTTTGGTACCCACGTACACCCTTCCATCTCCAAAGACCGGGCGGGAGAACTTCGTGATATGTGGTATCTTGAAGGTTTTCAACAACTTCAATTCCGATCCACCTGTTGGGGGAATGGCATCGTAGATCCTCAGGTTTGGGCCTTCAACATCGGTTTGCCAGAAAAGACCAGTTCCTTGCTTTCCATTGAGAGAAGTAGTTGTCCCGTGTCCTGTGCCAACGATGTACGCGTTCTCATCTGGAGTACTTGCCACTTTGGTAAACACGGCATTGCCTGCATCATTACAGGAGAACTTGAAGACGTGCGTTGGATATCGGGTAACGCTGATATAAACGTAGCCTCCATCTAAGGGCAATGATCCTGCTCCTGCGAAAACAGCATTCTCATTTTCGAAGACTTGAATGACTGCATCGAGATTATCCGGACCCATTTGGTAACCACCAAGATTGTCTAGATCTAGCCAATACGTCTTCCCAGATTTTCCAGACACAACTCCAATTCGACGATGATTGGGGCAACTGAAGACATTGCTTGGAAGAAGGACGAGCGGCGAAGTGCCCAGATCCTTGTCGGCACCATCAAGATGTGGCTTTTCCCATGGCATGAAAAAGTCAATTATCGAAATCGTTCCGTTGTCGTTGATCTTCGCGTTGACTGCAGCCTCTTCTAACGAGGTTGGCGGCATTCGACCGGGTCTGGAATTCCCAGTGGACTTGAGTTGTGATGCATGGCCATTTCCAGTAGAGAAGAACAAACTCCCTCTGCCGTCATAAGCGATACCACCTCCACTCATCCAAACCCCACCTCCATTGACAGTATTTGGCTCCGATCCTCCTTGTGTTGAAAAAGCTTCGACAATCTCGCCCGTCTTTTTGTGGAACCCGAAGATTGCGCCAGTGTAATTGTACTGTACACAATGGGAAGCATATCCTGTATAGAGAAAGTCGCCAACTAGAATAGCCCCCGGCCTAGAATGTTGGTTTCCACTGAGAAACATTCGATTAGGGTTATTTCGGAAGACAGTTCCATCGACTGGAACGGGAAAGTTTTCGGCTTCAGAAAGGTCCTCGGTATGCACGGCGTGCTGGTAATAACGGCCGTTGGACCTTCCAGGAGGATCGCTGGGAGAGAATTTCCCGTCCTGAAATTCTTCGGCGTAGGTTTTGGAGGTTACGTACCAGATACCGGTGTCGGGATCGATGACACCGGTGGCAGTGATGCCGATCAAGGGATTTATATCGACGCAGCCTTACTATGGTCAGTCATTCTCACCACAAAACCCTGTTTGGAGCGAAAAGTGACTTACTCCCCAACTCAGCCTGGAGGAAGGGCACATGAAGGTTTCTCGACTTCACTATTTCACCTGTCTTTGCATCGATCTTGTAGAGATTGTTCTGAGAAGTTGCAACATAGACATACTGAACCCCATCGCTTCCAGTATAGACCAGGGGCTGTGCGAACACTTGTTCGGGTGCCATGTCATGGAAGTTCCCCGGAAGTTTTGTCTTGAAAATGTTGCTGAAGCTCGAACTAGACACGATCTTTGGGTCCATGTTGTGATTACTGAATTGCAATTAGCCTTGCTTAACGCAGCAGTGTATCATGATTCCCAGGAGAAGGCTTACGCTTGATATCCCGCACGAGAATTGTCGCCTCCCCATGTAATCGTATCGGTGTCCGCCAGGGCCGAAATGAGCCTGGGTAGAAGGAGCCATAAGAGGCCCCAGAATTTGCACATCGCGGCGGATTTTAGCAATGAAGATATAGCGATGGAACCCAAGAAAGCGTTACTTGGTCTGTAGTAATATGGTTGGGGGAAAGCTCTGCAGAAGACGAAGAATGTAGCATGTGGAGGTAGAAAAGTTGTGAAAGAAGTAACGCAACACGAAACAATGCTGAACTGAGTTTTGAAGCGCCTAGAATGGCTATCGCATGGGCTTAGGGTCTTTCCCGAATAACATTATGCAGGAAGGAAACATTGATTCGGTGGCTGGAGCTGCCCTGGCATCTATGGTAGAAGGAATCTCTCACCTGATACCAGAAAAAGAAGCCGACACACTTGCTCATTCGACAATAAGCAATCGCCCATGTTATCTCTGATCATAGCAAGAGCTTCGGTGAGAGACTGCCAGCTAATATGCCAACCATTCGCCTCAACAGTCATCAAAACAGCACCAAGAACCAGTGATCCATCATGTAGCAATCATAGAAGGAGCGCACCTCCACATCTCGAGGGCTAGAATGGCTTGTTCACAGAGTACACTGAGGGTGGAACATTGTGAAATAGTTTTAGTTATCGTCCGATATTGAACCATTCGTGATTGTGGAAGATCCAAAAAATCTTTCGATCATAGCCTCATTCAGGTTGCGAACTAGGTACGGAGAAGAGGCGGCCGAGCACCTGCCACGAGTACCGACCCGAACAATCTTCCAAAAACATGAATACACAAGAGGAAATCAAGCAACATAGACGCTCGTACATCGAAATGAATCCAACGCCACCTGTGATCCAATGTCACACTGTAGGAATATCCTACGTTCCTATTCCCCAAACGCCAGTGGTACGCTAATTTGCACATAAAGGCAGCCACCTAGATCAACTCACCCTCCCCTTCATCCTCCAGCTCCCCCTCATCATCCCACTCCAGCTCCTCAGCTGCCGCATCGGCTTTCCGCTGCACTTCCGCAAGGCCGGATACCTCCTCGACCCATCCCTTCTCATTCAGTGCCCTTTGGACAAAATCCCAAGCGTCAGTTCGATACAGGTCAATGATCTTGTCGCTGCATGCCGAACAACAGTCGTATGGCTTGCCTTGAACTTGAATGTTGTTGAAGTTGTTGAGATAGCCACGGATAGTATGCGGAATGACGCCGAGAGGATGTACGAACGGTGCAGGCAATGAGGGATGAGATGGAGGAGCCGAAGAGTCTATCGGTGCTCGCGCTTTCGCAGGGTGCTGGAGTATACTTACGAGTAGTTCAACCAATAAACTTGAAGCCAAGGGCGCTACCCCAGGGCGCGTTACAGTACACTGCTGATCCAAAGTCGCATCCTTGAGGGACTGATAGCGGTCAGTATGGCTTTGACATCTGCTGGCGAAGACTCACATCTGCAGGAGCTACAACATCGTTGCAAAAGTAGCAACCAAGCTCCACTTCACCGTCAGCAGTGGCTTTCAAGCCATGCCGCATCACTACAAAAGTGTCGAAGCCCAAAGCAGCGTTTAAGACGATTTTACCAGCGGCCTTCCCCATGACTGTCGGCAGCCATCTGCTTTCTCGTGTATCCATAAGCAAAAATATCGCATCGTGCTCGTCTATTAGTTTTTTAAGGTGCTCAAAGTGTGACTTTGTTTTCGCACTGTCGGTAATGGGATGGCCCGCCATTGGAACCTCCATCATGTGACCAGCGGCTTCGACTCCAGGATAGATCTCTTCTAGAGCTTCAGCTGCTCGCTCTGCTTTCTTGGCACCTCCTTGGAGACAATCTTTGAAATCGAACAATGGTTGCCGCACGGGATTCGAGAAGCTAACATTCGCGTTGTCGACGAAGGTGATCTTTCTTACCCCCCAACCCATTAAAATCCTCGAAACATACGAACCAAGAGTTCCTGCTCCCAGCAAGAGACATTTACAGTTCTTGATGACATCTAGATCGATACCGGGAGCTATGCGCCATTTAATTAATTTGAGATTCAAATCCACGGCTTGGTCGGCCAACTTTCGTTCGTCCATATATTCCGACAAATCAACAGTACGGGAAGTTAATTTACCAGCATCATTTCGTTCCCAGCCAGTGACCTTCGGCATTTTGGGCGTGCGTGGCCGAGGGGAAGATGTTTCTTCAGGATTTGAAGGAGGCTCAGCCGGTGCTTCGGACTGCACTTGCATGATTAAAGAATTAGACTGGTCCCGCCGGAGATGGGTGTCTCGATAGCAGAGGATCTGAGCTTCATTCAAATGCCATCGGTGTCGAACAAGTATGAGTAGGTTCCTGAGCATCCACGCGGGGTTTGTTTCATAGGTGGAGGGGTCGACAAAACTTATGAAGCGGTCTGCTTTGTCCACGCCATCGAAGAACCCCTTCTCAAATGAATCGAGCCTCCCAATTACCCATTTGTAACCGATTTCATCTATTGGTGTACCAGGAGTCTTTGGCCTTTCTTCGCCCTCCGATTCCCCCTCTCTGACGCGCTTCGCAAGGAAAAAGCCTCGTTGACGCGCATCCGAACTGTATCGCCATGTTTGCACTGCATCCACCAGCTGGGTTGTTTCCTTAGTCGTGAGGCGGTCGTATTCTCCGACTTGTCGCCATGGTGGGTCGGACTGGATTGCGGGGAAGCCAAAGTGATAGGTAAATTTGTACTTTTTTAGGTTGGCAAATGTGATTAGTGTGAATGAGGATAATAGAGACGGGCATTCGTATATGGAGCCGTCGTGGATAGCTTCCCAGATCTGTATTATGTCAGAAAGCGTATATATTGATGACGCGACTTCGCAGTTACCGTGCGCCCAGCTCTCTCGATGATAGCTGTCCGGTCGAGGTTCTTGAAGTCCTCCATGGTATTGCAGTTTTTTATTATACCTTCCCCACGGAAGTAGTTTGCGGGAGTATCGTCGGAGGTCAACGCGTTAGGGTGTATCTGCATGCGGTTTGAACGTGAAGGATGATCGCCTGGGCGCACATCGTACAGCCCGAGGACTTTCCGCGCCGAGTCGTTAAGCTTGTCGTGATTGATCTTAATATGCGCCAAAGCAGCATAAAACTGCATATCGACATCGCTCTGCCAGGGAGCGTATTTTATGGTCGCCATGGTGGTAAGAGGAGAGTTCAAGCAGCGGGGCAACAGAGCCTTTGTGGGGACGGCTGGGAGGTTGGTTTGGGCCGGTTCTTATTCGACTTGTTGAGCGATGACAGTCGGAGTCATCCGGGCAGAGGTACCTAAGGATGAAAAGCACGTGTTTGTGGTCACGCTGGGGGAGAGAGGTGAATGTCTCAGAGCTCAAGGCAGCTGCAGGGGTGAGGGAGTAAGAACAGAGATGGATGATGAGTGGAGGGAGCTCAGACCAACCAGCCGCCTTGGAGTCTTTTGATGCCCCTCGCTGACCTCATTGTTTCGTTCCCGGCCGCGCGGGGCATTTCCGCGCCAAGCCTCTTAGCGCGTCCGCGCGTTCCTGGCCTGGACCAAACCACCAAACCCATTCACGCGAGCTTGTCTCCACCAGGCCCCAGACATTTGGTGTATGTCAGCTTGGATTGAAAGATTTCGCACATATAATTCCATGAGATCCTGACTTCTCTCCCAGGGATTGGTCGAGATCTGTGAATTCCGACATGCTCATTGGACTGTGTGGAGGCAAGTTTAGCAACCATCCTTCTCTTCGGCTACTAATTCTGCATAGGCATCTGCGCAGGGAAATCTTCGATTGCCTCATACTTAATCCAGGAACACCAATTCAAGCGGGTACATCTTACAAGACCCTCTGCAACCCCTGCAGTTGAAAAATCAGCTTCCCATGCCCGTGTTCCTTCAACCGAATCCAGCCCGACTGATCCAAGATATGTTTTTCGAGATGTAGATGCTTTGCTGGAATTCGTGACTCTCAGATGGAGGGAGCGATGGGTAACCACTGATATCTGGGATGAAAAGGTGGTGGATACTCTGCTAAGGCGTCCATTTTTCCTCTTGGTCAGTGTCGATGCACCAGTCAGTGTACGGTGGCAGAGATTCAAGGACCGGTATGCGTGCTTGTACTTCATAACCAACGGGACCCACTAATTGATATTTGTAGGTGCGCCGCGAATAACCTTACGCCCCCAACATTAGAAGACTTCGTCCTGCGCAATGACGCGCACTTGTTCGCACCAGGCACAGGTTTGGGTGCTCTGTTTCAACGCGCGCAGTTGAAACTTCTGAATTCTACTATGTCAATATCATCCTTGAATAGTGCTCTCAAATCTCTCAACCTAACCAATGAATCTCGCCTCCGCCCTAGTTGGGACCAATACTTTATGCAGCTTGCCGACTTGGCAGCGCATCGAAGCAATTGTATGAAGAGGCGCGTGGGGTGTGTCGTGGTCCGTGAAAAGAGAGTGATTAGCACAGGCTATAACGGAACGCCAAGGGGCATGACCAACTGCAATGAAGGGGGATGTCAGTATTTTCGTGCTCCGTGCTCTGAAGCCTGCTAATCGAATCTTGTCAGGTCCCCGCTGCAACAATGCTTCTAGGGCCGGTATCGATCTCTCAACCTGCCTTTGCCTCCACGCTGAGGAAAATGCGCTTCTTGAGGCTGGGCGTGATCGAATAGGAGAGAGGTCCATACTTTACTGCAACACATGCCCGTGTCTAACATGCAGCGTCAAGATTACCCAAGTCGGCATCAGCGAGGTCGTATATAATCAAGGGTATATGGTCGACACCAAAACAGCCGAAATATTCGCAGAGAGCGGAGTACAGCTAAGGCAATTCAGTCCACCTACAGCGGGTCTGGTGGACTTATCATTGGGACCTCATGGTGATGGAGCAAGCTTCGCAGATACAATGCATGGAGCTGAACAAGATCAATACTCGGTAGAGGATATTCGGGAGGTCCTTGATGATACATATTTCATTAGGCCCATCAGATGAATTCTATGACTGATTTTTAGCGACAGTTACGGCCTGAACTGTCTTTTTTCCCCTGAAAATTCATAATTTTAATAATTCTCCAAGGGAAGGAAGCATAAATGTGAATGTACACGTATAATACAGATGTCACGCTCTAGTCGCAGTATCCATGGCAGAAATCTATTCCCTGCTTCACGTGGTCATCACTACTCCCATGTCTTCTCCCCACACATACTCGGAACGCTTGCGAGACTTGATCGAACGCATGTAACAGCTGAGTAGGTGATGATTGTACATTACAATTGATCAAATGAGTCTTTATTTCTAGAATGCGATTGAGTGAGCAATATTAGTGCTGTTTTCAAGAATTTTAAGTAAACCATAAAATGCCATGGGTAGCTGTGCTGCCATAGGGGTAATTGAGTTAGGATTTTCATATACTGTCTTTCTAGCTGATGAATTCAGGTAGATGCCTTTTGGATATCGGTGGGCATGGGGCACAAGTCTTTGAGAGGTTGACTCCTCGAGATCTCGTGCTTTGTTGAGATGTTGAGTGTGATGCCGTGCCCGCATGCGGTGGGAGTGTTAGCAGATTTTGTATGGTTCTCGCGCTTCTGTGAAAACCCATGTAGGATAGCAAATCGGTGTAAATGACTACATATTGTCTGTGCATCGGAATAGTTCGTCGACTGGGATAGATTTCCAAACTTCACCTCCTATCAATAAGGCTTCTGCATACTACCTGGCTTGCTATTTCTTCGTTTGTTTTCGTACATTTTGCATTGCGAACACCCAATCAATTGTTGTTGGAGCTTACGCAGGACAGAATTCTGCCTTGGGAGGTGCCGGTGACAAGGATGCACTCCCATGCGCTTACGTCTTGATCATCAACAACTCTGGTCTCAGCCTTCTGGAGGAAGACTTATCCTCTTCAACCACCCGTTCGAGCAAAGCACATCGAAGCATTTATGGTTCACATCTCTAATCTTCATTAACCAACTTGTTATTGTGGTCTGCTTTGATAGATACTGCTCAGTCCAAAGTACCTCACCAACCCGGAACCCAAACTTGTTACAGCCTTATCATGGCCGACCCAATATCAATATTTGGGGCTACCGCATCGGTAGTCAGCATCATTGATGTGGTTTCGAAATCTATCAGCGTCCTTGAAAATGTCAGAAACCAGTGGAAAACAGCAGATCTGGCGCTTCTAAGTCTTATAAGCCAGCTTGGGGCCTTGAACGCAGCCCTAACTAAGATACAAGAATGGACAGAGAGTGGCATACATGAGCTACATCATCAACTGATAATTGATATGAAGAGCTCAATTGACTGCTGCAATACTCTTACATCGAAAGTTTATGGAGAAATTACTGATTTGCAAAGAGAACCTGGCGGAACACTTCTGACTACTGCTAAGGCTAGATTCACGTTTAGGAGAACTGGTATACAGCAGCTACAGAGAATGATTGGTACCCAGATATCGACCCTCGCCTTGCTTCTGACGGCTTGTAATAGGTATGAGAAGCCTCATGCACAGATTCGATCGGCTGTAATTGATGCGTCTAAGTAAAACACTCGCAAGGCAGCAGGAGATTCTCAGCAACTCGAGTGCTCGGAAGCACATCGACACCCTGCAGAGAGATACCGCCTCACTTGTCAGCCTTGTCGACTCTAACTCCTTCCTGTCGAAAAGCACAGAGAAGAGTTCGAAGCTATCGATGATATTCGACTTTGACGATGAATTGTTCATATCAAAGCCGTATAAATATGTCATTCGAAAAACTGTCAAGTTCTCTGTGCGGGTGCGGAACAGGCAAAGCCTTTTGCAACCACTGCATGTTAGAAAATCGAGCGATACGGTAGCGTCTGATAACCACCTAGCCGAAGTCACGACTGATGGATCCGTCAACAATGTCCAAGCATCACAGCACCATAAAAAAGTATTGCTGCTCGGTGAGTGGGAGAAACCTGGAACCGGAATCGAAAGTAACTAAACGTGTCATAAGGGCTAATTGAAACGGGCAAGACCACGTTCCTAAAGCAAGTACAGTTGAATATTTCCCCTGACCACTTCAATGATAACCGATTATATTGGAGAGATATTATATACGGCATTATGAGGACTTCACTTGGGGTGCTCTTGGATCTTGCGGAAAAGGAAGAATCTGTTCCGCAGGAAATGGTTGATATTTTATCGGATGCGTTATATCGTGTAAGTTATAAAATACACCTCACTTAGCATACCAAACGACGAGTCAATATACCAGAGGCTTAGGAGATTAGAATCCTGTTTCGTCACATCTTGCCGAGGTACTTAGACCTCTCGTTCATGCCAAGACGGTGGCCCAGGTTGCTGAGGAACTGGCCCCGGTTGCTGAGACACTGGCCCAGGATGGTGTATTCCCGAGTTTTCATTAGTGAGTAGCATATTCTATATTATGCAACTATCTTTCTCACTTTAGTAGTTTCAGAAAACACATGAAACGTGTGTTCACTCATGGATATCTTCCTAGCGATGAGGACATAATGCATGCTCGAGTATCCACAACAGGTATTCACACATACGAATTCAGAGTGGGTCTTGATAATTTCCTCGTGCACGACGTGGGAGGTGCGTGGTCAGAGAGACCAAAGTGGAATTACCTTGATGTAAGAAGTAGTCCATGCTCAGTAGTAGTAACATTCGTTTCAATGACTTGCTACTACCCATCATTAAATGGGAATAAGTATATGGTATGTAATACTCTTTTCGAGATATCCGTGACGATATCACTTCTAACCTACTCATCAGAAGTGTATGGAGAAAGAGCTTGCGAATTTTGAGTCCATTGCAAACAACTTGATGTTCGCACAGAGCAGGATGGTTCTTTGCTTCACCAACATGGACATCTTTGAGCAGAAAATCACAAGTGGGGTTAAGCCGATGACTGAATACATTCTGGATTATGATGGCCCGCCAACGGACGTCGATGTAGCAAGAGACTACATCACAAGAAGATTTACCGAACGCATGAAAGTTCCGCACGCGCTTGACATCTATTACATCAACGCTACGGATGCCGATGACGCGCGGATAGTCATAGGAAGTATATTTCACGGCGACCGGCCGTTTCTACCGCATCTTACATATAGAAAAGAAAGATGACTTTGATACTATTATTGAGTAGGCTATTTGTATGTTGGCTTTTGGTGATGAATCTGCTAATTTTAATATAGGAGTATCAAAGAAACCAACTGGGGCAAAAGCCAACTGGAAAAGGAAGATTACGATGGTCGATCGAAAAGGAGTAAGCAGGTGGCAGGCACGGGGCTTCTTTAATGGGAACAGACCCAGAAGTATTACAAAGCCTGCAGCAGGGATATTGCTTACTTTATAGCGTCCACTTCGATCCATGATTACTTTCAAACCCTTCGTTCCACCATCAAACGTTATCCAAACTGAACCCTGGATAATGGCCTACACAAAAATTCTCCGCGCACTTGCTGCGCTCCCATTCATTCTTCTAAGCATGGTCTGCCTTCAGGCCATGGACCTCGGCAAGATGATCGAGAAACAAAACCAGATTGTTGCAACAGGGAGAATTAGCTGGTCTGATGGATCTATTCCCATCATATGGAACTTTTTTTATGAACCCTTCGCCTTTCTCGACGAGACATGGCGCGGTGCTACCGTGGCTTTTGCTCCCGGAACAATTGGATTTGATCCCATTGGCAGCTGGCAATTGTTTACCTTTTTGATCGATCTAGGTCCTTTGTATGCGGTGTGGCTGTTGGAGTCCTCAAGGGCGGTGAACACCTGGACTGTAGCAGTAATGTGAGTCGCGTACCTCTTGCAACAGAGCTAACAACGATCGAAAAGCTGACAACAACCCATCATTTTAAGACCCACCGTTTTCGCCTTCGCAGGACAATTACTAGGCCTTGGATCTGTGGCTCCGATATTCTATTTGTTATATTTCGTGTTTGGTCCGTCAGCTTCCGAGCTCTCGCATACGCCGGTTCAGGAAAGGAGACTTCGGCCCGAGCAAAACATCGCGCTACTTCCGCTGCTCCTCTTCCTTCATACCTTCGAATTGTTTTCGGTTTTCCTCCACCCAGACCCAAATGTGCGACACTACTGGACATGGGCATGGCAAATGACTCCACTATGGGTCGGCATTGCAAACTTCATTGGCTCCAAGCTGCTTATGCTAGGGCCATCCTCAGCAAAAGTGCTTGCATCACCAAAGGTACTACTTGGGGTATTGGCACCAATTTCAGCCGGAATTTGGGTTTACACGTTGGTATTCAGTCCATACTCGGCCACGACTCTCTTCGTGCCTGAGGTGGCTCCGCAGCAGGATCTTAGTTTGCACATGAGAAGAGCGCTTCAAGTCGACTATTTGTGCATCTTTGGGAGCACTTTCTTGTGGTTTTTCTACTCTTCCTTTGATCTTTATCGCGCTGGACTGCTACAGAATGATTGGTTTGTTCCATTGGCTTTACTTCCGATTATTACTGCGATTGCTGGGCCGGGAGTTGCAGTGGGTCTGGGCTGGTACTGGCGGGAGACGAAGATAACATCGAGGGTAAAGTAGGATGATGTTGATGAGTGCGTCAATATGCCGTTCACCTGAACTTATTCATGACGGTTGAAATATGTCTGGCGTGGGTGGATTCGAGAGAGATTCGAGAGCAAGAGTGGTAGTAGAGGAAGGAGTATGTCGAACCAAGTGAAGCGCTAATGTGATGTTTGACTCGACCTTAATGGACTGAAGCGGTATTTTGAGCATGAAAGAAAATGCTGCAAGGAAATCAAATAAGTAGTGCTCTGGGAGTAACTCATTGTATGGTGTGCTTAGTCATCGACTTCGATGTTCCAGAGCCGCGACGCGTATATTCAACCTTTCCACGACACCTCTCCCAACGCCCTTTCTCAAGATCAATTAATGCATTGATCTTGCATCATCAGAGCCCATTGAAGCTGACAGACCTTGCTTATGGGAACTCGGACCTTCATCATCGTATTGTTGAGAAATTCCAATCAATGTGGCTGAGCAATGTGTGGCTTCGTCACCCCCGTCATCACAGCCACGCTGGAGGACGATGTGCATATATCGGAGCCTGATGGCCTCAAAACCCCTTGCATCGCTACCATTTGCCTAAGTTTTCTTTCTTCGATTCAGCCTTTCATGCCTTCACTATGGTGACTAGTACTATTTATACCCCGCTTCCGGCAAAGTCGCACACTATTCGTTTGATTGACCTGCAGCCTGGCGAATGGAAAGAGGAAATCGAATGCTCCCTTCGCAACTGGTCCATTGAGAAAGCCCGGAAACGCTACACAACCATTTCGTACAACTGGGGAAACATTGATACAACAAAGCAGGTTTTTATCACATGCAACGGGCGACGAGTCCCAATATCCGAGAACCTCTATACAATCCTACGTCGACTCCGCCGACCCGATTATTCTATACTCGTATGGGGCGATGCTCTGTGCATCAACCAGCATGACACCCCCGAGAGGACACACCAGGTTGGGCTTATGGGCGAGATATACAAAAACAGTCGAGAGACAATAATATGGCTAGGGGAGCAGAGTGAACATGACGATGTTGGCGAACGTTTTCTCGGACAATGTATGACTGAAGAAGATAGGCAATCGTTACGTTGGGGCGGGCCTCCTTGCATAGCATGGCAAGCCAATAACAGCGATGAGAGACTGCTAGATGCATATCTATCAGACTATGCGCGTAGTAAGGACACTACGCGGAAAAGACATCGGAGACATCGGAATTCAGTAATAGGTGATGCCAGCCTGCCTTATAACGACATCTTTGGAGCCTTTTGTCTCATCTCTAGCCTTGCGCAAGGAATCTCCAGCGTGGCTATAGATTTCTTGGAGGAGAGCAACATCAAAAACCTCGAAGGATATAGGTTCCCGAGAGTATGGCATGGATCACGGTCGAAGAGCATGGATGTCCGAGTTTCGAGATCATCTCGTGTATGGGCTGGTCTAGAGCGACTCATGAGTAGACCTTGGGTATGTCTCTTTGCTCTACGAACCCTCGCATCTAACTTCTAACTTGCGCAATAGTGGACTCGCATCTGGGTCATTCAAGAAACAGTTCTCGCTCTAAAGGCTACGGTACGCTTCGGAATGCTCTCTGCACCGTGGCAAATGTTTGCCGCTGCTGCTGCACAGTACGAACAAGAACGCCATACGCTGTGTCTGGATCTAGCTGGAATAGTGACAGGGCACGAGCTGTTGAGCCGCTTCAGCAACTCTGTGCGTCAAATTGAGGATACTAGGCAACATCATCAAGAAGATCTTCAGGATGTTACCTTGACGTCTCTGCTGTGGAAATTCCGGTCACTAGAAGCGAGCGACAAGCGCGACAAAGTATTTGCTCTTGTTGGACTCGCAACACAATGGCAAGGGCTTCCTATGGTTCCTGACTACCAACTCGATATCATTGATACCTTTCATCAGACCGCCATTAGCTCTATCCAACGCTCACAGTCTCTCAATATCCTCGCTGGAGATCTCGATCCTGGATTAGGCAGAAAACGATTAGAAGGAATACCATCTTGGGTCATGGACTGGTCTCTACCTTGTCTTCAACAGGAGATTGAGAGAGTAAGCTCTTTGCGTATGTATCGTGCAAGCCCAGTACCAATGGAGTTCGCTCGATTTCACCAAATGCGCTCGAAATTAGAAGTTGAAGGGGCATGCGATGATGAGGTCGTTGCCACCGGGGAGATCAGTCGACACACCCAAATCAGCGACACCGTTTCTACCATCCGAAACTGGAATTTCTTAGCAAAGGAATGCGAAGCGAAGCGGCGTGTGTATCCAGCGGGTGGTCAATACGCAGAAGCATTTTGGAGAACCCTCATTGGCGACATTGTACACATTGGACACCTTTCCGAGGGAAAGAAGGGCAGCAATCTCTATCGCAGAGCAACCAGTTCAGACGCAAGTGCATTCGAAGCCTGGCGCATGTGGTCTCGCTGTATCTCCAGAGATACCTGGGGCAGGACAGCAACGTTCACGGAGCGCGATCTAAACGAAGGTATATCGTCCATTCACTACGCCCTCAAGATGGTCACGGCATCCCGACGCTTCTTCCTGACGCGCAAGGGGTACATGGGCATTGGTCATATGACTACCAAACCTGGTGACAGGGTTTGTATCTTCAAAGGGAGTGACGTGCCATTCCTATTACGGCCAGACAGTTTAAACAACTGTCTTGGCATGAAGTGCACATCGTTATTTGATGATGCGAGGCTTTCCGAATCAACGGGAACATGTGAGGAGCAGCACACTTGTCATCGTTTGATAGGTGATTGTTTCGTTTATGGGTTGATGGACGGAGAAGCATTTCAGCATGGCAATCCTCAGTGGAGAAGCATTTTCCTGGTTTGATCTTGTCATTTTCCGTTGTTCCCTTTTCTACTTTGTCACTTTATCGCGGATACCCATTTCTTTAGTCTTTTCTGGTATATATTCTTGCTTTCATCACGTAAACATTGTACAGCAAAAGTGATGTGGTGTATGGGATAGCACCGCAGGTAATCCGGCTCGTCAAAAAATGTTGTGTCAAAGCCTATCATAACAAGACGTAGTCGGACTAATGGAAATGAATATGCCTCATCCACGTAAGAGACACAGTCTCCAGTTCATAACTTAGTTATACATCTTTGTAGTCTGACCGTGCTACTACAGTTGGTCGCGCCACTACGTTACAACCTTCAAGGCGAATCCATATGTTCGCGAAATCAGATCATGTCGAGCCCCGATTTTCTTTAACAAGGTATGACATGACGTCAAGTGCGGCACCTACAATGGAACCATTTCCCCAGGATCCGAATTGCAACCCCTTGACCAACCTATGTTGAATGCTGCAGGAGAAAACATGGTTCGTCAATTTCGCCTTCCAGAGAGTAAAATTGCACTGGCTAACAACCGGGAATTCGCTAATGCAACATAAGTTAATTTTAGGATCTACAACTATGGTTGAATCCTATGCTGCATCTCTACCAAACATGTCTGCGTACTCTGTTCGTTCTACTGCCGACGAGGTCCAGAATTTCGGGCCCATGGGCCGAACCATCAGTCGAGGGGCAAGACGCAACCAAGGGATGTTCAACTGCACAGTCGTAAGATGTATGCATACATGTTACCTACTAGGCGGATCCATAACCATACCTCAACCTCGTGACGGGCCCGTACCGTATTGCAGTCGTCCGGCTATCGGAGAGAGAGACAGGGTCTCTCGGCTTCCTTCATACCCTTGGAATCTATATACGCACCATGGTTCGCAATGCAACTACATACCTAGATTCAACGACCTGAGATTTTGATATAACACCCACTTGTTCCAGTTCTTCATCGCTCAAATGAACAGATTTCCGGTCAACGATTTTCGGCGCCCCAAATCCCAGACTTCGACTACTTAGGGTCCCTGAATCTCCTGGGATCGACATTTTATCGAATTGACCGGGCTGGGACTGTTGTACCAACCCTTAGTCAGTTGTTCCGAGATGGCTCCCCGACTGTGACAAAGATTATCGACATCTCCATTTTGAACATCACGACTCATCAATCAAACATTTTGTTACTCCACTTATCTTTAAACCACGGTCGCATTCGATTTGTCCGAACTACGAGAGCGGATCAGGGCACTGATCATCATGTGACCGAATCGAATATCATTGGAATTGGTTCATCAAAGGATTCCAAAAATAGAATCGACGATGTGTTCTCATCAACGTTGGCGACGCTGTGAAGCATTGGCTCCGCGATCCGATGCCAATCTTGAGGTGACGTAAAGCGAGATGGTTTGCTTGTCTCTGGTTTGCGGCCTTCCGTAATTGTAGAATCAGCGGTCAATGGTTCATACTTGACATCTCGCTACCACAGGACACTGGAATCTCAGGCTCAGCTTTTCTGGATGGTTTGCTAGGATATGTAGACAAAGGTAAGTGATATTGCAAAACGCCGGTTTCTAATTAACACTACAACATGATCTAGGAATGCAGAAGTATCATTACAGCGATCTATCTCCGAACACAAGACCTACCGACATGCTCATTACTCCGGCCAGAGACCCAAACCAACTTCATCCGCACCTGATTACGGATCCCCTCATGTGCTCACATAGTATACAAGGCAAATAGAAACGGAAGACCACTTCCCAGGCATCCGAAATCACGCCGCGGCTGACCTCAATGCGTAGTTTTGGCTAAGATTTAATGACTTCAGAACGTTGTCTAGGGTCTAGACACCGGGTATGGTGTCCTTGGGTACATAGTTGCCAATGCCTACATATGGCATATCCAAAGACTACGATCTCTAGGCTCACTGGTTTGCGAAGATCGGACTGGTATTCCTGAATGGGCTGAGTCATGATGATTGTAGGAACCCTTCACATTTTCCGCCAAGACCTATTTTAGACGTGGATATGCCGGTTCGTGATATTTGACGGTGTCGTTAGAGAAGCTACATATTTCGCCATTTCACCCTTCCCCGAATACCGGCTGATCAACCAGAAGGTTCTTTACAACAGGAGTCATATCAATTCCTTACTTGTTCAAAAGATCAATCTATATTACATCATGCATGTCTTTTAACGTTCTTTTTCATTTTCGCAGCCATTGGCACAGTCGTGCATGCGGGTGGAAACATCTTGGTTAGCGAGAGCTCCAGTGCAAAGATTTCTCGACCTTTGTGTATGCTGCAGGTTATTGTTCATCAGTATCCCAAACTCCCACCAAGATAGTGACACCTAATAATCTCCCTTCTCGACGTGCGGCGAGTAGAAGTCAAACTTGTCTTCTCCATATCACAAACGACCGTCACGACCACCGATGTTTTGGTGCCATCGGGAACTCGTAAACTTTGGTATTTCTAGGGCACAACATTCTTCACAGCAATTATAGTCAAGTGCATCGTCTCTTGATTTAATATTTTCAGTAAGTGGACACACTAGTGAAAGCTATACATGCCAGATATAGAACTCTAAGCTAGGGTACTAGGCCGCACATATAGCACGTCCCCAACAGAATCATTATTCAGGTATTTTCGGCCTTCCGAGAAGCCTTGTAAATTGCACGCACAATCCCATGACTTGCTTCGTTATACTCTTCTCGTCATCTCCCACATGGCCCATTTCAATGCTATCTAAATTCATGTGGGCTTACATTAAACATATTCTATCAACCACCAACATATATCTTAATCCGCTTTCTTTGCACTACCAACGTCATGATAGCCTTTTGCTCATTGTCTGCACGTCGTTGAAATCCTTGAGCACAAGTTTCACATTGCGCACAATCCGTTGCTCTTTGTCACAAACCTTCGTTCATCCTCCGACGTCTCCATCAAGCATTATAACTGGATACGCTGGATTTGGAGATTAAACGGGTCTAAAGTAGGAGGCCAACATATAACACCCGAAAAAAGCTTGGTCCAGAACATATAAAGGGATTGATGTGATTAGGAAGCTGACTCCAAGCATATTACTTCCTATCTTGCGGTGGTGATCTTCATGGGGTGGGCAAGTATGTATTTTTTGATTGGACGTCTAGATACCAACGCACCATAGTGTTTGGCATCGGTATTTCCCTCAATATCAACATGGACATCAAGAGCAAAGTTTTGACTCCAAGAACTGACCAAAGGCATGGAAAGGGTCGGTCGCCGTCTTCCTTCAGGGTATCTTGGAAAGGCCTTGTATGCGCCATAGCAGAGTTGCACCGACGCTTCAATAAGCTATCTTGTTTTTTTATAGGCGACTGCATGACAGTTGCTGATCGTGCATTGTTTTACATCTTCTTAGTTCCGGAGTTTTTAGAGCAGGCTGTTACATGAAGTGGCTTTTCAGCGCACACGGCGATAATCAGCACATAATGAGAGAACTTCTCAACTTTGTTGCTGGTTTCTAGCGAATCGATGTTTTGCAATTTGGCTCTTATAGATCTGCATGAGAGCTCCTTTAAGTGGCAGAGAAGTGGCCACCTTCATACTGTTGTCCAAATCCAGCTTGTAAGAGAAGTATGTAAGGCAAAGCTAGTACTTTGTGCATGTCGATAAAGATCGAATAATTCGATTGACTTTTAATTGTGGTAGTATACGTGCTCTCCTGGCGCCCTACTCATCATATAGTATTCTGTTGTGTTTGTAGGGCTCATCAATAGATGGGTCGAGCGCAGTCGCTTTATTATGCATGTGTATAAACTGCCTGTTCTTTTTATATCTTGAACTGATGCAGGTGGGAATACTATCCATAGCATTCCTCGAGGTTATTTTGGAATGGGCATTACGAACCGAAGTCATACATTGTCAGTTCAGGGGTTTGGTAAGTTCCCTTGGATGCTATTGAACCAGACTTTTCACATTCCACAACTATGTTTTGTGTAGTTTTCAACAGACAGAAGTCTAAACAGGAACCCATTACAGGGGCGTTTCTTCTTAGTTTCCAGGCATTTCAAGAGTCGTGAAGAGGTCATATGTACTGCGACCAGGTGCATAATCGTAAAGCTCCTGGACTATTGAAATTTTTCGGGCTTGCCCTTTGTGAGCGTATGGTATTGCAGGAGTTTGGCAAGGGGTTCAGAGAGTGTTCCGAAGACACTCGAAGCAGCCGTCGTTCTTATCCAACATAGCTTCCAGTAAGATGTCATGAAAACAAGAGAGACCGATTTTATACTGCAGGGATTCATGTCTTTCTAATCGAGTTCTGCTCGTAATCCATTGATATGTTGGGTATGTTCCTCCCATGTTACACAACGCTCCATATGCAAAGATACATGAACCAACAGGTCGAGCACTATTGCAGTGGGATATGAGCGAGTACTGCCTCTGCGTGAGATACGAACTTCGTTCCCCCAATCAAACCGCCAAAAGAACCCAGTCATGCAAGAAGCCACTGCATCTCTATTTTGCACGGCTCGGATTCCGTGGGATATCTTCGGGAGCTGCAAGGTTGCCACCATGCTCCTGAAATTGCTGTATTGAGACATTCTATTGATTCGACAAACAGAAGATTCTCCAACACTGCTCATCAAAGGTCGGTCCTCAAGTTTATGCTCATCTAGCGCGTACTTTGACCAGGCATATAAAATAACAGTGCCAATTATTGATGAATAATTTTTTTAAGACCTTCTTTTGTATTTTTATAGCTCTTGGTCACACTTCCAGATTACTCTTAACGAGTCAACAAGTTTGGGGTATCATGTAACACCATCTCTCTGTCTTTTATAGCCTCTGTCGTCCTCGAGACAAGTCTCTCGACTATCAGTTCTTGTAGCCAGACATATTGGGGTTGCGTTAAGTTCATTTCCATCAACGGATTTGATATTCAAGTCATAGATTCATATTCCCATAGCTTTTATCATCTCATAATTCAGCCCGTATTCGGTTTACATGCCATATCGGTATCCAAGTCCGAAAGTCATGCAACGAAGAACATGGACTTTCAGTCGGCCAAAAAGCACCAAGTGCCATGTACGCGTTTTGACTCTTTTAAGAAACCATTGTGTACATTTTCCATCATGTATGGGAAACATGTCTCGAATGTGTCTGGGAAAATTGGACTCGTTTCAGAGCATTATGGTGTTGTCTAACCTGATCTAATCCAACTGCAATTCATAAGACAATAATTACTCCGGCTTTTTACCGTCCTGTAAACAGTCGCGAGCATAGTGCCATGTATTCTTTGAAGTTGTAGATGCAGACAACACATGCGGTAAGGAGTCAGAGCTTTTGAAAGCCCGAGACGCATACTCAAGACACTCTAAGGGTCTTTCTCGCGTAGGATATTGTCAGATCTCCCTTGACAAAGCAAATACCGATTGCTCACAACTCGCAATCTACACATGCACGAAAGCAGTGTCAGGTTCTTTTTTGGAGCGACAGTTCCGACATGTAGAAATCTTGGGTCAAGTTCTGGATAATTTTTAATTGCTAGAAGAAAAAGCTTGTGTTCCAATGAGTTGAAACCCCATGAAGTTGAACCCTGGCTAATTGTAGTGCAAATATAGAAGAAAATATTATGAGGATGAGGTAGTGTTTTAAGTCACTAGAAAAAAGAAGTCGTATCATGACCGTGTGCTCTTGTTTCCGATGCAGATTCTCAGACACCATTTCTGACTCCTGAGGATTTTACTGACGTTCAAGAATCAATGGAGCATTGCTCTGTTACATCCTTTGGTGTTTGGAACTATATATATCCTGGTCAAACATTTTTGAGTATTGGTGAAAGGGGACGGGAACGAGCATTGTCTTCTGGTCCGTGGTTTTTGATGGTAGAAACCATTTTGAGTGCTTCTTGTTGTGCTCCAAATCTCATTATCAATAATCAGTCATGCTTTGAAGTGACACTTAGCATTACTTAAAATGCTTCTCTTGATTGAAACAACAGCACACCCATTAATCTTCCAGGATACTCTTTTTCTTCGCGTTTTGCGATCCCTTTAGATACAATGAGAGAAATTAGAGAAGTTGTGATACTTTCATATACGCATCTAATCATCGATAGTTGACCGGCAAAGCCACACCGCTCATAAAAAAATTATGAATGTGGTACAATGCGAGCACAACATTTTCGTGTGTTGTGATTCATTTTTACTTGCATTCTTTGATATGGACTGCGACATTTGGCATGGTCTTCTGCTTCGGTACAGATTTATGGGTGTAGGACCAAGGTAATCATACGTGATGATTATAACCAGTTGAAGCTAGCTTGCAGACTGCACACTGACAAAGTCACTGGGTGCGATATCCTCGAAAGACTGAATTCTTCCGTAACTTTTGTTATATCTAGCTTTAGCTGAGGCCGGCCATCCCATAGCATGTTGTATCAGATAAAAGTGTTATGGACTGAATCATTGTGCTACACCGGTGGTTCCTTCGGTTCGTCTCACACAACCATGCGTTATCAGTAGCAAGATTCGACCCAAAGAGGGTACATGTATTCGCTAATCAGACACTTTTGGCCCAAGTCAGATAAGAGTGATAAAATTGATGTGGAGAAGAAGTAATATCGACCTTTTATCCAAGTATTTGTATATATTAGATTGTCGGATACCTTTTTTGATGCCCCTTTGTCTCAGAATTTGATTACTCTGTGGTGGGGAAACATTTAATTGGTATTTTCGCTTTTCCAACTACGAGCAAGTTCGGACACGCCCACATAGAACCCAGCGAAATGAATTTTACTCTCCAATGTATTGGGGGTTGGTGCTCGAATTGCTGCATGTCTGGAGGTGATCTTTTTGTTTGGAAACTGTACGAACAGTCACTCTACGTAGCTACATTCATTGCCGGTGCGTTGAGCTGTACATTCGTTGATTTTATGAGTTTCTTCTTTCTTTGCATAGATGGATTTTCGAATAGTATTCTGAGCACAAAGTTTTTGATGTAGATACGCATATTCGCGAGCAACACATGCACTTTTTTAAACTGAAAATGTTTTACGTCGCATATGGACGTCGTGTTGCAACTGGTGTCTCCACATATATTGACACTGATATCTTTGTTATTCACCAGACAAAGCCACATAGCGGTCTTTAAGTCGTCCTGCTTTTGATTTATCCCCTTTTTGACGCAGAAACAGAACCTTAGAAGAAGACAGTCGGAAGATTTATATATCCGCCCAAGAACCCCTTCTTACTAAGAATCCCCAGCATTCTAGTTTGCACCAGAACGTCTACATAAACAACCTGCACCGCCAAAGAACGTATTTTCGCACGTCGATCCTATGCATAAGTTCTGTTAGAATTAATGATGGTTGGTGATTATGTGAAGATATCACACAAAGTTAAACTACATGCACTTATTTTGACTCTCCGCCGGTGGTCTCGGCAGAGACGATACAACGTTGAGAATCGGAACTTCGGACGTATTAGGATGCCCCCTGAATAAAATAACGAAAAGGAGGCGAGAATGTGGCTAGTAGCGGTCGAGGTTTAAGGTCCTCTGGTATGTCTTCTCAAGGAGAATAAAAGATACGATATCACTGCTCATGTACACCGTGACTCGGCAGCTTCAAATTGATAGGGGTAATGAAACATGGGACGTGTGATTGTGATGAGATAGCCTCGGAAAAGGGGTATGGGTTATTAAAATTGCTACTTCATACTTGATGGTGCTCTGTGAACGCCATGTCAAAAGTCATAATGACATAAAAATGGTATCATTTCTACCTCCGGAAAACATCATAGCGCATCCCTTAAAAGCTCGACTGTTCATAATGAAGACTTCTTCAGATGCGGGAAAACATGCTGCAAGCCACTTCCAGTCTCATTCTCTGAGTCCTTTGTAGCGGGCTTTGAGACTTCGCCTTCTTGAATCTTGGCAAATTTACCGCCAAGTTGATTCTCTAGCGCTTTATGCTGTGCGTCATCTAGGTCTAGTTTCTCTGTCTTGTTAGTCTCTCCGGAAAAGGTCACTGTGCCGTCCTCTTGTTGTACCTTCGCAAACTTGTTGTCGACATGGTTCTCTAGCCACTTGTGCTGGGCTTCTCCGAGCTTTAGACTTTCCTCGACTTCTCGAGTGAGTGCCTCAACTTCTTCTTGAAGCTTCTCATCACGGCTCTTCTTAGCCTTTTGCTTGTCTGTCATGGGCTTTTGAACTGCTCCAGTCTTTGCCCACAGTTTCTCTAACTCTTCAAGCCAGCCACAGGCTTCTGCCAATTTCCTGACTCCGTCATCGCAGTCTCCTAGAATACAAACATCATCTGTCCTCGAACCAACGTTTCCGACTTGCTCCTTATTTATCAGAATACGAGGTGTGCCGTCCGACGGAAATTGTGCAAGCGCAGCAAAAGGATACACACTTAAGCTGGTTCCCATGATTATACAGAGATCTGCTTCCGCAGGTAGGCCTTTATTCATAAGGAACTCCTCTGGCAACTGTTCTCCAAAGAACACAATCTCTGGCTTGACAAGGCCATTGCAATTCTCCTCGCGGCAATGTGGTACGGACTTTTCGTGAATGGCGGTCTTCATGAGATCTTCGGGGTACGGGGCTTTACATTCTATACAGCTTTGCCTGCCCACTTGTGAGACTAGTTAGCATAAAGACATAGGGGTTTAAATACCTAGCGAAACTCCCATGAGCCTCCACTATCTTATCGCCGGGAACTCCAGCCTCGCGCTCCAAGCAATCAATGTTCTGAGTGAAGAGCTTGAGCAATAGTCCTTTCTCGTGTAGTAGAGTTATGAACGAATGCGTAATCGTTGGTCGGTATTTGCCGGGGTATAGCTCTTGGGCGAGTGTGTAGAAGGGGAGAGGGTTGTTCCGGAAGTAGCTAATATCGAATACAGCTTCGGCGTAAGGTAGGTTGAGGCGCGCAAGATTGGCGTACAGCCCAGTATCTGGTGATCTGAAATCAGGAATGCCAGCTGATGTGCTTATGCCGGCACCCGTCTGTGGAGTATCAGAGATGTGTTCCAGCTTTGATAGCTACTTGAGCTACTCACCATCACTACTATGCTCCGTGCGCGTCCATCTTTTATAAACTTGGCTACGGACTCAAGCGTCCGGCTGTCCAAAGTTTGTGCCGGAGTGTTGTCGTCTATGGTCTCAGTGGACTGGTCCTGGCCCATTTTGTTGCGTCCTTTGCCTTTCCCCTTGCCTTTAGCTTTCCCTCGACCCTTCTCGCTATCTCGCCAAGGTTTGCCTTGTGAAAGCTGTTGGCGGTGTCCCTTGTGTTTGCGACCTATTTTGGGTGGTTGGAGAAGGATTTCCGATGGTGGTAAGCAAAACACGCGTTAGAAGAGTTTGGTGAAGATCTAGAGTTCTTTTGTGAGCATGAAGAATTTGTGGGTTGCTGCAGGCAGAACCCCACGAAAACCGAAATGTCGGAATTGCGACCGATTTGCGTCACGCCAAGATTTCGCGGTCCGAAGCTACTCCGCACCAATGAGGCGGAACGATTTCAGAATATTCGTATCCGTTACAATTTCTTAGGCGAATCGACTAACTCTTTTTTGACACTCGGGGAATTCATCTAAGTGCGGGGTGCAGGAGAACTTGGAAATCTTGTGTTTTAGGGGCGAGTCTAATACATTTGATATTGGGAGAGCTAGATTAGGTATACGATTAAATGCCATGCACCTGCAATTTCTATTACCATCCTAAATTCTCCTGCTCGATGTAATCATACACAAAGACTTGCTCCAGCAACGGGTCCGTCTCTTCCTATTGTACGAGTCAGTATATTACAAATCTACTCAATCTAGGTCTCTAGTCTCTACTTACCTTCAATTTATCGTGCCCGGGTTCCGCATCGAACTCCTTCCTTGCTGCTTCATTCTAAGGCCTTGTCAGCGCTACTGAGCGAGTACCGGAGACTACATAGTGATATTAAGCTAAACGAACCTTGAAAGTCACTACAAACCCAGTATCCCAAACACTATCCCTTTTGACATTTGTCAAGTTCAAAGGCGTATTCAGCGGTCTCCCGCCCTTAGGCATTCCCTCAAGAAGCTCTTGATGTTGCGCATACAAGTTCAGAAATGCTCGCGTACGGTCGCCCTTCTGTTCGGGTGTTACGGTTTCCCGGAACCTGAAGCATGCAATCCTAGTAACGGGAGGACCGCAATTTTCGGACATTGTAGGCAATAGTTCACAATTTCCAATGAAAATGAATATGGCAATGATGTTGATCAAAATGAGGAACTTCATCGTGTTGAAGTTGGAGGAGAAATAAGAAACTGGGGAGGCTGGAGATAGCCGTGAGGGGATCCGCTTTGTCGTGTAACCCACTACAATCTATAGCATCCCGATAATGGACCTCACCTCTCGTTGGCTAATATTTTAACCGAAATCTAGTCAAGCAATATGTCTTAGTTTTAAGTAGGGCTACATTTGGAAGCCACGCCCTTCTGCAAGCCGTTGACAGTCCATTTTCCTGTATTCAATTTTCACGATCGGTATGGCTACTTTGTGTTGACTTGCGCCCTGGATATGCATTCAACTAAGCTAGTCCTAATCTTAAATTAGTTTGGGGTGGAGGGGTAAGCTTGAAGTCTAAAAGATCTGCGCCATTGATGTCCAACGTCTTATCCTGGCACCCTGGCACCCTAGATCTGTTTATACTTTCCGAGCGATAATCTTTTATTGTGAGCACAGCTGGCTACTCGCAGAGACTTCGAGAGCGACTGTGGACACATTTTGACTTCCTAGCCGCACAACTCCACACTTCCAAGAGTACACTTAACGTCTGTTGCCATCAATGTGCCCCGGACAAGGACAATCACGTGATCGGAGTTGTCTACGGCGTCGCACTCCGATCACTTGAAGTACATACCTATGTAATGCCCCTTTATGGCTAGGATGTCTTCTCCGCGAAAGCTTACCCTTGTAAATCATGAGTCTCGATGTGAGGCTTCCCCACACTGTTTCCGAGGTCATCGGGATGTGGTACCGTAGCGTGGCACAGTCTTACCATATTACAAAGCAATGACCCTTCACGATAGCCATACGTCACACATCACTTTTGTTGGATTTATAATAACCTTGGAATTTCAATAACCCTCCTCAGCACCACAGTACAATCACACTTTCCTCGGTAATTAGAAACACAAATCAACATGGTCGTCGTCAGATCATACGAGATCAAGCCCACGCCGCTTATGCCAAATTCCCCATACGTTCTTCTCCACTATCCTGGTATCCTTGCCCGAGAAGTCCAAGAACCGGACTTCAACCCCACCAAGATCTATGATATATTCTCGAACAATGGCTGGTACTGCCAATGGATTGCGCGATACGGCCCGACTCAAGAATCACACTACCATTCTACGGCCCATGAAGCTATGGTCGTCATATCTGGAGAGGGAGCAACAATAAGATTTGGGGTTGCTGACACTAGTCCCGATCAACACGAGAATACATTTGGCTCTGCATACGAGGATGGTGGCGTCACATTGGAAGCATCTCTGGGTGATGTCTTCATTCTCCCAGCCGGCGTTGCACATAAAACTCACAAACCGAGACCAGAGCCTCTCCCTCTAAAGTTCTCCCCTATACCCAATGCAGCCAAGGTTGATCCTAAGGATGCACGGGAGTTTTTCAAGGACATTGAGATTGGCAAATATTTCATGATGATGGGTGCATATCCCAGAGGCAATGTCTGGGATTTCGCGGTCGGAGGTGACCATGAGGGAAGGTATCAGGAGGTCTGGAATACGCCAAAGCCACCGAAGGACCCAGTACTTGGAGATTCACCTGAGGGAATCGCTGGACAATGGAAGGATCCCAAGAATGCAGCATTCATCAAGTCAAACATTTAGTCAATCTTTTTTCAGTCTTCGTAAAGGTGGGATCATAATGCTGTTTTCTTTCGTTATATTCTTACTTTCAATCCCTACATAAGCTGCATTGCGGTGTCTGCATAAGCCATTGCGGAGCGAAAAGCGGTGTCCGGGGGCCGAAGCCGGTAGGAGATGCCTTTGGGAGGCGCATCAGGACCTCATGCAGGGTTGGAGTTCTTTCGTGTTACAGCAATCATTGTATTGTATCAAGCATACATATTTTTACCCCCGGTTCAATCATTGTCTTTGTTCTTCTGTGGTTGTCGCTTGAAAACTCCCTCGTGCTAAGAACGTGATCAATTGTCTGTTGCTCAAGGCATGGAACAATCGATTTGCGATGTCAAGATTGCATATTGCTACCAGTTTATCATTTGTTGGTAAATTCAACCCCAGGTAAACGCACACATTTAACGCGATTATTCCAGCGTTGTTTGGCGATTGCTTTGCTAACACGATTTTGCAAACTGGAATCTGGCCGCAGGATCAAACATACCCACTACAATCGACCGTGGCGAGGATTGCAGTTTACTGCCACTCAGACTACTTAATACCCGCCTTTCTATGCTGTTGGTGTTTCAAAACACTTTGGACGCCTCATACAATTAGACTTCCAAAATGGACCCCGAAACACTCCAACAATTCATCACGAATATTCAGAGCAGTGGAAACCAGAACTCCATTGTAGGAAACAATTATGGCATCATCAACCAATCGGGTTTGTCGGCGCGGTTCCCCTTGCAAAGAAGCTAGAAATCAACTGATATTTTGCAGCCCCGAACTCAGAGGAAACGTTGGAAGACATCTTGTTCCTTAGCGACCCTGAAATTGACCGCGACAATCTGAAGACTGAGAAAGGGGACCGTAGCCCTGGAACTTGTAGTTGGATACTTGAAGATGAGCGGTATAAAGCCTGGTTTCAGTCACGGTCAAGCTCACTGTGGCTTACTGGCGGTCCTGGCAAAGGAAAGACGATGCTGTCGATCTTTCTCACAGAAGAGCTAGAGGCCCATGCCGCTCAGGCTTCGGACACAATTGTACTGTACTTTTTCTGCAGTTACAGAAATGAGTGTCAGAACAGTGCGCTAGCGGTCCTTCGAGGTCTTCTATATCAACTCATCAAAATCAAGCCTGAGCTTGGTCAAGCCGAAGACGTCAAGCGATACTTCAGAGGAAAGCAAAAGAGCCAGACACTTTCTTCCTTTGAGACATTGTGGAAAATATTCTCCAATATACTTCATGATCGCAAGGTTGGGGATGTTTACTGCGTTCTTGACGGGGTAGATGAATGCAGTGACAATTCTAGTGGATTGGTACAGAAGCTATTTTCGTTCGATAGCGCCAAAAACTCCAAGGGGCCCAGATTTAAGCTCATTGGATTTAGTCGCGACATCTCAGCGCCAGGATTCCGACCCGCTCAACATATCCGGATGGACACAGAGACACTACTACCGGCTATCATGGACTTGGAACTGTTCATCGACGCTAAATTGAAGCAACTAGAGGGGATAAAGCGATTTGAAAAAGTCAGGGACAAAGTTCGTGATAAGCTCATAAGTCAAGCTCAGGGAACATTTCTATGGGTTGGACTTGTCATGAAAGAATTGTTGAATTGCAAGAACCCTCTTCAAGTGGTGGATACGTTAGAGCAAATTCCACCTGGACTATCATCCTCTTATTCGCGAATTTTGTGCCGGATTCCTTCGGTATATCGGCAAGAATGTGCTAGGATACTGAGTTTCATCGCCCTATCTGTACGACAATTGACGATGAAAGAATTAGCTGCCGCCCTGGGATTCCATACCGATGATGAGAAGGACCGCCTTGAAGATCTTGTCGATTTCTGTTCTTCGATGCTTCAAATATTTCCAGGAGGCTCATTCAAATATGTTCGCGAGATACCTAGGAAAGTCTATAATTACACTTTCCTACGGGCAGATGAGAAAAATTTCGTCGTCAAATTCCGAAGCAGTCTTTCCGAAAAGGACAAGATCTCCGAAATCACTGATTGTGTGAGCTCTGACGCTAGAGTTCAGCTCGTTGAATACTGCGCTTACAATCCTCGGGACGACGCCACGGTAATGCTGGTTCACCAGTCAGTACGGAATTTTCTCACGCAAGATCTACATAACACGGATGCTACTTTGGAGTGCTTTGAGGTTGATGAAGAACAATCGCACCTGAAAATTGCAGAGAGATGTTTGGATTACATATCGAACAGCGTTTTGAGGACTCGATGGGCTTGTTTCAATATTCATCCGGTTCGAGCTGAATTTCCATTCCTCCATTATGCTGCAATGAATTGGGGTATTCATGCTAAAAGCTCTTCCGGAAACGGTGTGGCGCTTCTCAGGTCCTCTAATGCGTTCTTTGAGATGGAATCCCAGCTACGCTACAATTGGTTTCTATCATATCTTCTTGAGATTGACGACATGCAGTTTGCTCAGGTCCTTGCTTATAAAGAGAAAGATCTACCACTTATCTACTTGGCTTGTCTCTCCGGAATTCCAGAATGGGTCGAAATATTAATGTCAGGGCCGGATTCACCCTATCATACTGAAAAGCTTCGAGAACCTCGAGATTTCAGTGCACTGGCCATGATCATGGAGTCCGAACAAGATGGTATGGTTGATACTCTGATAAAGCATGGCGCCACTCCCACTTTCTCAGACTTCATGTACGCTTTGGGGAGTCCCAACTATCGACAATATTTACCAGCCTTTATTAGAAGTGGCAACATCAACCTTTCTCGAGTAGGTGGCGGCACAGTATTGCTTAATGCTGTGGCTAGCGCGCAACCTGAGGTGGTGCGCGCACTTGTTGAAGCCGGTGCTGATGTTAACGCCACCGAAGAAAAGTTTCTATTACACCACTACAATGGGCGGTCGGTACCAAGCAATGGCCTGTCGTAGAAGTCCTTCTTCCATACGTAGATACGGAAAGCAAGATAGATGCCTTTGTGAGCGCTGCTGCAGCAGGGTCAGAATCGACCTGCCGGGCGATATTGTCCACTTGCCCTCCCGATCGTCCCAGCCCCAAGGAAGCAAGCGAAATCTTGTGTGAAGCTGCAAAAGGAGGAATATTATCGCTAGTAGAATATTTACTCGGAAAAGGAGCTTTCGTGGCTCAGGTAGGCCGGGATGGCCTACCAACATTGGAGGTCACAATCGCCAGGGGCCATCAAGACATTGCGAAGTTGCTCCTAAGGCATGGAGCCAGATTTAGCAGGGACGAAAACATAATGCAAAAAGCCTTGTCAGTTGCAGCTTTCACTGGAGCCGAAGTTGGTATCATGACGATGCTTAACAACGGGGCTGATATAAATGCCTTGGACCCGGATGGTAATTTACCACTTCCGGAGGCTGCCAAGGAGGGCCACAAGAGTACCGTAGCCCTCTTACTCGAAGAATCAGCGGATATCAATGGCCAGGATTCAGAAAAGAACACAGCCTTGATTGCCGCATCCAAAGCTGAGCGTCGTCCGATCATAGAATTGCTAATTCAGAGGGGTGCCAATGGGGCCCTTCGGGATCAAAGGGGCATGACCGCACTTCACCACGCAGCTAAAAAAGGGCGTAAAGATCTCATGGAACTATTACTGGTATCTTGTCAAATGAGCGAAAAGGACGCGGAGGGGAAAACAGCAAAGGATTATTTTCAGGAGAAGCAGAAGGCCGATGAAGAGGCGAAGTCGACGAACACAGAAACATCCGAAGACGCCATATACACCGTTGTCCATCATCATTCTTTCTAGAATAACGACCTTTTGGATCGACCCTCTATCTACTGTGGCCTCTAGGCCTTAAATTGCCGCGCTAATATACCAAAGATTTACCATCCCAGGAGCATCGTTGGCATTCTACGACATTGCAGATAAATCCGCTGGTTACATCATATCCGCGTCATTCGTTTCATTCGGATTGGCACTCGATAATTCACACGAGTGTGCCGTTATTCACCACTTGTAGAAATCGCTTGCCCTACACCCGACAATATAGCGCAACTTCGATGTAATTACTCACATCTTCTACAGTACTCTGCACAATCAGGCTGAGTACTCTGAATGATAAGAGTTGTCTCTTCGCATTTAACACAATATATAGAGTTGTTGGAACGAGCAAAATAGCCATCAGGAAAAGAGGGTTTGAAGTCGTTGTTGATGCATGCTGATTGGTGGAGGAATGGTAAGGCCTGGAGGAGTTGGTCGACTTCTTTTAAAAACATGTACAGAGTTTTCATAGATTAATTGTGTTACATGATCAATTTCATCGTGCCCTTCCTACATACATTATTACAATAATATGACCTACTGTGAACATTTGCTTTTACTCCCCTCACGGAATACCTTCGCTCAATTGACAAGATGTAGAGTGAAGTAGCCAGTTTGACATGTGAATATAACCGTATCAGGCGCAACAACCAGTAAGCAAGCATCTTATACCTCTCAGAAAACTCCATGTAGTTGGTATTGTACAGTTCAATCTCACAGTTTTGCTGTCCTAGATGGTTTTTCACACGTTAGTCGCCTACGGGTCGGTCTATCTCCCTATCTACCACAGCAGTACCTTCGAATGCACACTACTGATAATTTGAACAGCCATGGGGATTGATACATTGGTCTGTGCATGATTGGTGTCTGGCAATTGGTTTAGTGTTTGCTTAATTGCTTAAAAAGATTGCACTGACGAGTCGATCAAACATAAAACCTTTGGCCCATCTGATGTATTAAAGATACTTTCCCACGTTCCATCTTGTTGATCTATTACAGTACAATCATCCAAGGTATCAGAATGACTGACCCAGTGAGCATAACCTTCGGTGTTGTCGGCCTAGCCGGCGCCTTCACCACTGCGGTGGACTGCTTCAAATCCATTCGACTCAGCAGAGACCTTGAAGACGACTTCAAAACTGCAGGTCTTGAACTAGGGATCGCTCACCTTCAACTCAGTCGCTGGGGCTCAGCCATCGGACTGACACATATCAGTGAGGCAGACAACGAGGAAGACTGGAGCAAGCTCACCGTGAAACCGACCCAGGAAGAAGCAAAGCATTCCCAAGAGTGTCTTCTACATATCGTCAGTCTATTCGACAAAGCCAAAGCGAAGGCCGCAAAAGTCACAGGAACCGAAATCGCCTTGAATGCCGGTATGCTTGGTCTTTCTTTGAGCCGAAAGGCAAAGATTCCTGTCTCACACAGGGCAACATGGGCTCTCTACCGCCGCGAAGAACTCAGAACCCTCGTGCAAGACATATCCAGCATGGTCAACAAACTGATGGAACTTGTMCCCCCMCCTGCCGCAAACCTAGCAATCGCCTGTCAACATGAGCTCAGCGAGATTGCCAAAATCAACAAAGAAGATGTCGATAGAATGGAGGCCTTAGCCAAGGAACGAGACAAGGCCTTACTGGAGGAGATCCGGAAGTTCAAAGCCGCTCGCTCAGGGAACACTATTACCATGTCTTCGACTGGGGATGGAAATCAAATGGTTGGTGAGAACTCTGGGACTATGCATACGCACTTTGGAAGGAGGGACTAGGGGAAGAGGCTCAATGAATCGGGTGACTGATGGAGGGGAACGATTGAAATTGTGTATTATCATGGCAAACATGGTACTTTGGTAGAAAGAGCACGATTTCTGGGGGCATCAAATCAGAGCTAGAACTCCACTGCCGCGACAGATAATACAGATTGTCTAAATCATCACGATAAGTACAGAAAGAGAGTAAGATGCTAAGCTATACGCCAAGCTCGACCGGAGCACTCTTAGTTTGCAAGCTGCAGATGGTGAATATTACTAACCAGGAGTACATACCACTTCGAAATAGCCATCCACTGACCACAAACATGGTATTTCTAGAATATCAAGGGACATCATTCAACACTCGCATGCACGATGACATGATTGGGCGTGATGTCAAACTGATGTAAACGGACGATTAAGAACAAGCAAGGAATTGATATGCACGGGGATAGACGAGGTTGCATGGACTAGGTCACTATCAGGGGCAAGATTCACAGAAGTCGATTGAACAAGGTATTATCTTCTCCTGACCATTGCATTCAAGTACAATTTATCAGCTGTTGGAAGACCTCCGTATTAGCTAAGCCATCAAGTATCAGAAAGGAGTACAAAGTGTTATTGGGTGGGGGGTGCGGGTTCTGTTGAGATGGTTCTTGGGAAGGATTGAGGCGAGGGTGCCCCGTTTCACGAGTACCCGAGGCAATGGAGTGAGAAGGGCTCAGCTGCACGTAAGGCAGCCCCCGCATAGTTTATTGCGCMCCCAACGAGACGAGCCGCAGCACAGCTTTTCAAGGGTTGGCGGTGTTGGTATGGATTTAGAGTAAGTACGGAGTATGGTTTGTTGTGTTTGTTGACGGTTGATGGGTGTTCCTGCCCCTCGATTATTTACGGAAGGCGGGCCCAGCCACTCGCAGGGTGGGCAACGGCCAATCAGAGGGGTAGATCGACCAGCAACCCATTGCATCATGCCGTCGTAGCGGGAAAGAGCAGAGCGAGGCGAGCTCGCACTTGCCTCAAGGCGCACCGCTGTGCCGCTAATCTCACTACGACTACCAACTACTATACACACTTCGCCCCGGTTCATCGCTCTTCACCTTTGGCTTCCTCTCCCTTCTGTTCCTCTCTTTTTTCCTTTTCACAGATCTTATCAACTCACGCCTCAACCGGCTCCAATTGTGCCCTCGCATTCTTCCCGTCGCTCTTTACTCGCGCTTCAGGTCCTGCTTCACCATCGTCGTCACCCCCGCGCTAGCGCCGGAAGCCTTCGGCGAGGCATCCCAACTCTCCGCGGGCGCTGCTGTCACCCGTAGCGACGCGCCGATCTTCTAACCGCTACCCATCCTCACAACCCACCATAACAATTCCTACTATTTCGTACCAGTTTCCCTCCAAAATCTTCCTCTACCAGTTTTGCGCGACTCGGTCGCCTCGCGCAGGTTTTCAAAATGCCAGCATTACCCGATTCGCAAGACGTGGCAGCACCCCAGCTCGATAGCCTCGCGCGTCGCCAATTCGCAGACCCCAACAACATCATAATACCTACATACTATGAATTCGGCGGCCCGGCGCCAGGAACCGTTGTCGGCATCGTTCTAGGCGCCGTCGCAGGGTGCCTGTTGATAGTATGGCTACTCTTTTCCCTCGCCAATATAAATACAGTAGGAGGTGGAGGAGGACGACGTGGTATCCCCGCCGAGGAGGAGATCGTCGTTAGGAGGAGACGTGGATCGCATTCCGGTCGTTCGCGGCGCAGTACCCGGACCGAGATACGAGAGCATAGCAGGAGCCCTAGGAGGAGGGAGCAAGTTATCGTCGAGGAGAGGAGGAGGTCTCCGCGCGTCAGGAGTGTGGTTATGGAGGAGAGATCCAGGGTTCCAGGAGACGACGTTGTGGAAGTGATTGAGGAACACGACGACTATCGCTCGCGAAGAGGTAGTCGCAGGAGTGGTGGTGGATACAGGTGAGTTCGAGAATTTCTTTTCAAATATGAATAGTTCGTCATTAAACGTCTCCCACCGAGGTGTTGCCGAAGCGACGAGGCAGGCATTGGAATGGATATAGGCTAACACCAAGGTTTCCTAGATACTGATCCAAACGAACACCCTGCCCCTCATGTTTGAATCAAACACCAATCGACGAGCTCTGGAGAGCAAAACGCAGTCTAATGCACCTCATATACAGGCCCAACGACGTCTGTAAACAAAAACTGCGCCGACGATACCCTTGCTTTTCTGTCTCTACTTGATCATCTTCTTCCCCGGTGCACATACTGCTGCGTTATTGCCATCATTCATTCCAGCGTTTTCTTTCTTTTTGTTTCTCGTGTAACACTATTTCCAGGCGTTCTCTTCTCGTTTCAGCATTGGTCGATCGAAGGATGGTACATGGCCTCGTATTGCAAGACTCGAAGCTGTGGAGGGTTTCTCGGCAGGGGATTTGACGACATGATTTGTGGAGTCGTCGGGTTTACTGCATTGGCATGGCACGGCTTCCTGGTATGGTATTGTCGTGTTCAGGTATATTATGAAAGATATCGAATTATGTAGGGCGAGGTAAAGCATCATCGATTATGTATGGATGGGCGATGAATGATGTGCGTCGATATGGATTGATGGACTCTTTTGAAAGGAAAAACAATCTCATGCATTTTCCTGAAACCAAAGATCTCTTGATATAACAATCAAAATGTGACAGACGAGCCGACAGACAAGGGACCATTCATTTTGTATAGAAGCATTTGATAGAACATTCTATCAGACCAGGCTAGCTAGCACGCACGCACGTTTTTGCAATGCACCAGGGCTAGTAAACACCACGATCGAACCAAACCAGCCAACCGACATGATTTAAAAAAACTACCCGAAAATAGACTCTCAGCCAATGCAACGCGCCGCTTTACGCCACCAAACCAAACCCGGATCCGTGTGCCTTGTACTCATAATGAGTAACAGTGCGCAACGCAGCATCCGACGAACGTCAATGTTTCAACGGTTCGAAATGTGCGGCATGTAGCAAAAGTTTGACCCTGGAAACTTGGTGCCCTTGGAACATGGTATGCATGTGTACAGAGTCCGCGGCTGCATCTGCGTCTGTGGGGTGGTAAGGTGGTTCGGAACGGGAATGCGGAATTCACGGGCTCCTTTGCTTTATTTTTGCTTAGCGACGTATCTACCACAAGGGCAGGTAGCCGCATAAGGGGTAGGTAGGCATGGTGGGTAGTGGATAGATGGAAAGAAAGGAAGAGAAGAGATGGCTATTGGTGCGTATTCGCAAGTATGGGTTTGGGTTGAAGCAGACTAACTGTGGTTATATACTTGATGGCCAAGAGGTTGCGCAGGGCTTAGGGATTGGGGAATGTTGTTTATTTGGTGTTGGTACTTTCTTGAAGGTAGGTGCTTTGGTTGGGTGATTAGTGGCGTGTACGATGGACTGAGACAAGGACGTGTGGACTGGGACTGTGTGGATCGGGCGGTGTAACACAGTGTATATTTCGTATGGATACGAAAATTGACGTCGGAGGCCGGGGGATTGAATTAGCTACGCGCAGAGCAGGGCAGGGCAGATAGAATGGAATTGAGGGTGGGTTTAGGTAAGTCGGCTTCAGGGCTTTGCAGGGCGTAGAGGGAAGGTAGGACGGATAGACGTTGCGCCGCGCTAGGTTTCTTCCAATAGGAGCGTTGACTATGCTATCATTATGCATGTTTGTCCCGATTCGGATGCGGTTGTGGTGTTTTGCCTTGTCTTGAAATTCGCTTGGTATACTAACCGGATCGGGAGTGTGAATGGCCAAGAAGTGTAAGTCAGTCAGGGCACGGATCTCCCACGACACAGACCTACACACGCACCACCAGCACGTTACAACGAACCGACCCGAAACCAGGATCTCTTTTAGAGTTGGGAGGAAGGGGGTGGGGGGTTGTTATTTTTGAATTCGATTCCGGGGGAGGTTGGAGTTTAATTTCCACATGGGCCTCGGGTCCTTTCCATATTTTGCTCGGGCCGAGCGTTGGATTTGGATTAAGGTTCTTAGCTGTGTGGATCATGTCGACGGGTCTGGAAAAGGATTTGGCCAAGCTTGCATCAATGGGAAAAGCTTGACCAGCCTTATACTTGTAATAGTACCCGGTTTAGCCTTGCCTTGCCCTTTGGGACATGACCCCCTCTCTTCTCTACTGTTACGCGTGGTATATACGCTGGCACGTTCGTCTCCATCGCGTGGCTGTGCCTCTTTAACTCTCATCCGTCTCATTTCCAGGAGTGAAGGAATGGGTGGGTAGCTAACGGATAGGTGACAGTGGCTCAGCTCCACTGCACGCTGCAGGCAAAGATCTACCCAAGCCCCAAGAACAGACAAAGCCGTAAACCTATCTTGCGAGGGGGGCGGAGGGTACAGCAGGTATAAAGAGTGATGGCCTCGGATTCCGCGGGTCATGGGTGGTCTCGATTTCCAAATCCAATCCGTCGTCAGCTTTTAGGTGCCGTTTGCGATTTTCACTGCTATTCACGATGAGGAAAGATATGATAATTCCGAATGCCATGCTGAGTGTCCTCGGTCCGGGACTCACATCGGCCGATGCAAATCAATCCGATATCTGTCTGACGCCGGGTTGTATCAAGGCTGCGGCTCATATGCTGAACAACCTGCATCCGGACTATGAATCATTGGACCCTTGTACAGACTTCAATCAGTGTAAGCTCGCATTTTCACTTCACAAACGCACTCTCGCACTTCCATCTCCTATGTAAACACTCGAAGTCTGACCACGAGATTGCATACAGATGCCTGCGGTGGCTTCCCAACACGATGGCCAGAAGAAGAAGCTATCGATACTATCGAAGAGGTCCAACGCATCAACAAATACACTCTGAAATCTATCCTGGATAACCCGTACCCCAAAACCGACAATGTATGTTTCTCCATAACAAGATCCACCCCTATACCCTTGCCAACACTAGCATCTAACACCCCTCAGTCCTCAAAAGAAGATGAACAGATCTTCGCAATGCTAACGCAAAACTACGCCTCCTGCATGTCTAACACTTCCATCGAGGCATCAGGACTAGGCGGCATTCCCGAAATTCTCGACAAGATCTCCGAACTATTTCCCATCGAAGGCGACTCGAATGACTCGCAGGACAACCTCTCAGATAAGGATTTCGATGCCATGGCTGATGTCATTGCATATATGAGCCAAATTGGAGTTCCCGTCTTTGGAGAATTTTGGACCGTTGCTGATATGCAGAATCCTGTATGTTCGAAGATTTGGCTAATTCGGCCGAAATAAGATGATTATGTGTACTTTTCGTACTGACAATCGAGTCTAGGATGTCATGGTACCCCAATTTACCGCAAACTTATTCACATTGATGGAACATGCGCTACCCTCCAAGATCGCTCCAAAAGGTCTCGCCGACATCCCTGAAAAGGATCTCAAGACGATGCTGGAAGCAGTCCTAGGAGATGAGGGAAAGGACGCGGCAGAAGGTCTTACAAAGCAACTTTTGGAATTGGCAGCTAAGATTAAGGAAATTGAGGATAACTCGGAGGATGCGGCAGATGGGTTGGCTGTATGTTTAGTCTTCCCTTCTTTCCTGGCATTTCTATATTCGACCTGCTCTCTTTTACATATCTAACCAGTGAGGTAATAGGCATACTACCACACGACGACTGTTAAAGAAGCCGCCGAAGCCGCACCAGCCCTCGTCATCGATAAAGTACTCGAGAAACTCGTGCCAAAGGACTACAAACTGGACCGTATAAATTTCGTCAATCCGAAGACCAACGCCGATGTGTCTTCCTTGCTACTCGAGACGCCAAAGCCTGTGATTCAAACCCTGTTAAAGGTCGTGGCGTTTTCGAGTTATTCTGAGTTCGTCGCTGGATCTACTGTAAGTTTCTACCACTAATGTGGATTGTGTTTGAGATGCGTGCTTACATATTCAATATAGGATCCCACGCAAACAGACCGTTGGCCAGTATGTTTCGACTACGTCGACCAAAGTCTACCTTGGATCGCGAGTAAATTCTTCCTCGACGTGACATCGAACGACGAGAAACGCGACTCTGTTCGAACGATGGCCGAGGAGCTCAAGACTGCATTCAGTAAGCGGATCGAGAAGTTGGATTGGGTGGATGATGCGACCAAGGCCAAGATCCAGAAGAAGATCGAGAGAGTTGGGACTTTGGTTTCGTATCCTGACCATGTGAGTTTTTCTGGCTTGATATGATGTGTTGTGAGGATGTGTGGACTAACACAGTGCATAGACACCAAACGCCCGCGACCCGGTTGCTCTACTAGAGTACTACGAAGGTGTCAACATCACAGACAACCTCTTCTCCAACGCTCTTTCGATCCGCAAATGGGCCAATACCCGCATCTGGGACACCCTCTCCTCCCCTGTCGACACCGCAATCTGGCCCGAGCAAAACGCCCACGCCTACATCACGGGCGCTCGCTTCCTGCAAAACGCCAACAGCATGGTGATCCCCAACGGTATCTCGCAGGCTCCCATCTTTTTCGAAGATGCACCAAGCTACCTCATGTACAGCACTATAGGTCTCGTCTCAGGCCACGAACTAACCCACGGCTTCGACACCAACGGACGCGACTTCAATCAGGACCGAGCGTATAAAACCTGGTGGGACGACGGAAGCACCAAGGACTTCGATGACAAGAAACAATGCTTCACAAAACAATACAACTCCATGGAAGTCGTCGATTACACCGGCACCCCCTTAGTAAACCCCGAAACCAAGAAAACCACAACCGTCAACGGAACCCTTACACTTGCGGAAAACATCGCGGATGCAGGCGGCATCAAAAACGCGTATGAGGCCTGGAAATTGCATGAAGAGGAGTCTCCCGCGCAACACCTGCCCGGCCTGGACAAGTTTACGAAGGAGCAATTGTTCTTCCTAGGCTTTGGGCAGGTCTGGTGCAGTAAGTGGAATATGGAGAAGTTGGCGCCTTATGTGCTTACCAATGGGCATGCGCCACCTAATGCGCGGATTAATGGAGTTGCGGCGAATTCGAGGGCCTTTAAGGAGGCGTTTCAGTGTGAGAAGAAGGAGCCTGTTTGTGAGCTCTGGTAGGGCATGTTGGGAGGTCATAGAGGGTATGAGCATATAGAAAGCATTTTGGGTGTATATACATATTTTTTGTGCAGATAGATCTTCAATTGCATATAGTTATATTTAGGGGCTGTCTTGGTTTGATGTGCACGAGGTTTGTTTGAAAACCTATTAATATCAGCCGTAGACTGAAAGGCCTACAGAGCCAAGAGCAAGCTCTCTAGTTTCAGAAGTACGCTACAGATGTTGAGATAGACAGTCACTAGTAGAGATAGATGAGCCCTAATAGGCGTGAGATTCGCGGTGAACAAGCTCTGTCAATCTAGAAGGTGCATATGAACGCTAAGATTGACACGCTGCATCCGAAGTACATACCTACAACGCACTACTGCGCAAGCGAGTAAGAGCATCATGTACAAGCATCTCGATTCAAGAAATCATGTTACACGGAACTAATTCCGACTCCACTCCAACATCGTGCTCTGCTTGGCAGGAAGTTCATCAAGTAGGGGCGGTATCGGAAGTAGAGTAACTCTTTGGGAACCCCTGTCCTATGACTAATGAGCGGAGCAGTCAAATCATAGGTCTTCAACGTGATTTGCGGAGGTTTCTCGCAATTCTATACCGGTGAGTTCTCCATGATATATGGTGCTCAGAAGCCGGAGGTACGAAGTGGTGTTGAATATGCGAATTGCCGTATTATCTCGCTTATTCGGGAAAGAGGTAGGCGTCAATGATTCTTACTTGTAAGCTATGTGACAACATCGCCATGTGCGAAATCAAAAGAAATCTATGCAAGATCTAGATGATTGGAGCGAAGATGTTCTCTGCGTGATACTGAGCCTGCTGCTATACTTCCCAAGTTGACTTGCGGTCCGATTACTGGGCGTAGGTAGGGCTTTGCCCTTTGTGGGCTGCAGTCCGTGTCCGCTCACATCGAAAGACCAAGTTGATGGGCTGACTGTTACGCTAATCCAGCGTTCCAACTTGCGTACGTAATAATAGTATAGCGGACGATGAGTAGGGCTGTAACCCGGTGGTGTGGAAAGGCGCCGATTGCGCTTCGCAAATAAACGAGCAATAAATAGATAGGCGAGCATTGCATCGACTATGCACCCAAGACAAAGTTACGGGTCGCCTTATAGCTTTAGGAAAGTTAATCTTCGGTAGTTAGTCTATTTCGTCTTGCTTGGATTAGGCCTACAGCATTTTACTTCCTATTCAAGGAGAGTTGTTTCATACGCAGAGTAGTGTCGATCTCCCGATGGTAAAATGTGTTGGGAACGTTGAGGCTCATCCTTGTCCAGAGGTCATAGCTCTAGACTGGTGAGGCTGGTTCCAACGTTCCAACCCGTCATATGGGTCGACTAGCGGTTGCATAGCCTTGCATCATCGTTACTGGGAAAACACGTCGCTGGGGCTCGTTTATGTCTCCCCGGAACGGACAGGGTCTTGACAAGACAGGTAGTAGATGCGTAATTTCTACCGTCTTAGCGGACGCGACCAGTTTTGAGTGGAATACTGGACTATACAGGGCTACACTGCAGGGCTGCGGCCATGCTCTCCATAAGATTGTGAGCTATTCTTAGGGAGAAGCAACATTCGTCATTTTGATGCGGTCCTGCTAATGAAGTCATGCAGGCTGGATCCGACAAAGCGGCATGTGTTTCGTCACATTCGTGGTTTTTATTGGCGGATTACTCATCCCCGCGATTTGCCCGTGTCGAGTTCGAACTTCCTCTATTTCGAAGGTCGCAAGACTCTCCATCTATTCTTGGGTGGCGTGCGGGTTGAATTTGATGGATGTTTTGTCCGGAACCATGACTCCTATCCAACGCCGAAAACTCATCAGTCCCCTGCTTCTGCGTTTACACAGCTATCAGATCGGTTGGTACACTCTTTCCAGTATATGTCCTTACTTTCCGCCTCAGCAGAATCGGATTCGAAGCGTCAACACCAGGATCATTCTGGACAAAACACTCGACTGCACAAGAAAGCCCCGATCCGGAGGCAGGCGGAGTACTGCAGCCTTGTGCTTCAACAAGGTTGATATACGATCCGCAAGGTTTCTCATTCGACGTTGGAATGCGAGCACGTTGCGCTGCATGACCAAAGTTGGACATATCCGGTCAAGACAACCCTCCTCATCCGGAATAGGTAATCTATCTGGCCAAGACGCCAAGCCCAGTTTGATAAAAACACTACGCAACGCCTCAAGTGGCGTCGATCCTGACCAGCGGGACCCAGACGTGCCAGATTCAAAAGTCGCAGAGAGACGGCACGAGGGGTAAAGTGCAGATACCCACTTTCCCTTTTATACACACTATATGTAATACGTCCCTCCTCGTTCTTCACTGCATCCGGGGAATCGCCTTGGATGGATGAGGACACAATATGGCCGAGAATCGACCCAGGCGACACTGCTGGGCTTGCATCAAGAAGCGTGTAGTGTGCGACTTTGAGCTCCCATCATGCAAGAAGTGTAGGACGGCTGGAATCGAGTGTCCCGGATACGACGAGAAGAAACCGTTGAAGTGGGTCGAGCCGGGTAAAGTCCTCTCCAGGAAACGACAGAAACGCGCAAGTCCTTTAGCAGCAGCCGCAAAAGAAAAAGGAAAAGCGAAAGCAAAAGAGAAGAAAGAGTCGGACGGGACGGAAGATGGAGGATCATCGTTGGTTGTGAGGGATGACAGAGCCGGGAGTGGTGGTGATAGGAGAAAGAACGACGCTAATACCAAACGGGCGATAGCGGCATCTACGAAGAGAAGTCCTTCAATGCAGGTTCCCAGTCCAGAGGTCTTTACTTGGGCAGAAGATATGGGACAAGTTCCCCGAATCAGCCTGTTAGATGATACAACGGAGATTGTGCAGGCAATTCACTTCTGTAAGTATTGCGTCACCACTTTCCCCCTAGTTTCTGAAAACTAATTGGCTTGATTCAAGACAACAACATCATGTACCCAGAGATAGTGAACTACTATCAGATGGCTCCAGGTGTGAATATCGCTTCTCTTCCACTCAGTACTATACATAGTGCTCCCGCGTCTGTGCTTCACTCATTAGCAAATTGCGCTATCGGATATCGCATGCATCGCAAGGAATTATCAAATACAGAGGCATGGCCTAGACTTTACCATCATCGTGGTCAGGCTATCCGAGACATACATGAACGCATAATGAATTGCGATGTCGACCAAGGAGTCACCACTCCAAGACAGAAAGGTTTAGTTGATATCACTATTACATGTATCCTCGTGTTCTTATGTTCAGAGGTATGTTTTTCGTTCCTCCAGGGACAAAGTATATCTGGTTTGACGTTATGAAGATTCAGCAATGCGGCGCTATGAACTGGAAGCATCATACAGACGCCATGTCAAGACTGATTTACCTTCGTGGGGGTCTAGTAGTTGTATGGGAAGAGTGTCCCATGATACGACCAGCCCTAGTATTCTTTTTACTGTAAGAAGCATCCTACACGCGCGAGGAGTACTACTACTAAATACTCATTGAATGTACAGAATAAGAACATTTTCGGGCTCCACCAGCCCTGCGTCAGAGAACCTCGCCATGCTCCCGGATATTGGATTAGTCGAGTTCATAGACGCAAATTATGACGAGATCTTCACCTACTGCCTATGCCCCGCACCCTTATTCCAGGACATAATGTTCATCAACCACCTCCGATCACGTATAGCAACGGGCGAACTAGACATTCCCTCCGGACAGGCAATTGCTTTCGAGCTAATAATGCGTGTCGATGCATTTTCGCCTCACCTGTGGGCAAAATCACAAAATGGGTTCACCGAAGAGTTTCAGATCGTCGGCTCAATATATCACTGCACAGTAATCCTATACTGTCTATTATCATTAAACTACCTCGGAATTCTGGATTTCACGCCCTCACTGCAGCGTATGCGAGAGGCATATGGCGACCACCTCTTCGAAATACTAGGCTATGGCCTGCAAAATCCAAGCATTCGATTCTTCGTAGTATACCCGATGGCTGTGGCTGGAGTAGATGCTGCAGATCGAAGACCAGATATGCAATCCTGGATAGACGAGAAGCTAGGCGATATGAGTCGTGAATCTGGGCAACGGCCGAGTTTGATAGCTAGGAGTGCGCTAAGAAGGTTCTGGGCTTCTGGCATGATTGGTTGGGATAATTGCTGGAATGAAGAGTATGCATTTACTTGTTGAAATTTTCCAATTTGAATTGTAGGAATGAATGGCATATGGCATATATGGGTGACTCCAAAAGAGGTCGGTGTATAGATTACGACAATAAACATAGAGAAAACATAATCACCAGGAGATGATGAATGATGAGGCGCTGATTTTCTTCACGGCTACACTATCTTCTACTTCCGCAAATTCATCCGCTCCACTGTCAATGTCCAAATGTTTGGCACAGCAATGGAAACTCATATATTCATTGAATCTTAGCAGCATGATACAGGTCATTACAGCCCCCATACTCTCAAAAGGGGCTGCATTTCCATAATTTCACTCCTTCACTCCATACTTCACCAACTTAAACATGCACAAATCAAGCTTCTATAAATGCCTATCGCCATGCTCTTCCCCGGTTCCAAATAACTTTCCCAAACCAGTTCCACATCCTTAAAATCCAAAACCAACAATCTACGTAAAACCCAAAACACTAGCGAAACTGCAAAACCCTTCAGCGAAAATTTGTTTGATACGATACCGAAACTGCAACTGCACTCATCCCGCAGGATATATCATCGTTACAACATGTGCATCATTCAGTAACGGCGGCGCATGTTCTGGAATGCAAATAGACTCGACAAGGGGAACCCGGGAGGGTATTTGTGCGACTTGTCGGTAGTCTAGGCATGATAGTGGGAGATTCTGATGGGGTAAATGAATAATTGGAAAGTTTATGTTGAACAAGATATCAAACGCCTAAGCTTAACAGCTGTCTATTTGTTTACCTTTATCTAAGGTAATATATTTTATGATCAAGTATTGTAATCTCTACCTGCAATGGTTCCACCAATTGTTCTATCCGGTTCATGAAATAGAACGCATACCTTTTGTTTGCTAATAAATACCCATTTGCGTGTAGGGGTTCCCTAAGTGCCTACTGTACTCTTTGGCTGTATAAAAGCCTCACATTGAAAATAAGGGACTGTACAAGAGACGCGCAACATATTTGGCAGATTTGAAACGGGTATCTTTGTCTATAATGCTATACCGGAACACCACGCTCTAAGCATACGCACGTTACAAAATCATCTAGAACATTACTACACCGGAACAGTTCTAGACAAGAAGCATAAAACCACCCATGGCCAAAGCAAGGGCAAAACAATTGACCCCAACAGATACGGCTGAACCCTCAGCATTGGCAGTAGAACTTGGGGTCGGTGCCTGGGTAGAGTTGCCATTGTTGTTGTTGTTGTTGTTGTTGTTGTTGTTGTTGTTGTTGTTGTTGCCGCCACCTTCACCGCCCATATCCTCAGGAACCCTGGCATTCTGGGCGAAGTCTTCGTTTCGAATGCAGGAAAGGGAGGTGTCCGAAATCACGGTCGTTCCGGTGTCATCACTAGACTGGTTCCAAAAATGAGTGACGAAGATGTAGCCAGCTTTGGCCATGGTGTCATAGTTCTCGAAGTCCTCCTTGTCGTCATCGCCCTTGGTGGTGAGGGTTATGAACGAAGACTTTTTGCCGTCTTTGTTGTCATTCGTGGGGCATGAGTCTTCGTCTTCGACAGGTTCGCCGGCCCGGGCGAGTGTAAGTGCTGAGTGTGTTGTTAGCCCATGTTCACCCTCTCACTCTGTCGAGTTGACTTACGGAAAAATTGATGTTGTGCACCTTCGAGGATCTTCTCGCATGCTTCAGGTAATGTCAACTCTGGAAAGACATCATCGCAAGTCAGATTCCCTTCCGAGATATCCGTATTCCAGCTTGTGCCAACAGCTTCGATCATTGCTTCCCGACATTCCGTTCCCAAGACATCCCCACAAGTTCCGTTGTCCTGTTGAAACTTTCCGAATAAGGCGGCAGGAATATCGTACCAGATTTGTCCACATCCGTCAAGTGGGAATTCTGGCGAATTGAAATTATCGGTTCTTGGTGTGTCTGCCCAGAAGAACTGGTGCACATCCCCCTTAGGGCCTTCAGCGAGCATACCGGTCCTTAATGTCATTTCCATTGGATCCCAGTAGTCGGCGGTTGCCTCGCCAGTAACATTGAAGTTTGTCTCGTTGAGGCCTGAGCAGCCCCTTAATTCGATGACATCTTGAGCAGAGGCGAGGTAGAATATCGAAGAGGCTATGGAAAGAGTATTGAAAGTCGATTGGCGCATATTGAATTGGATTTTGCTAAACGAAAGAGAATTCAGAGAAGTGAATATGGGCAGTTGTTGGCGAGATTGAGTCTGCTTGCCCGCTATCGTGAACATTGACTTTATATACAATGCTTTCTTCCATGGATAAATCTTATTAATAGACAATCGTGTGCCCCGATACGGACCCAGCCACGCGAAGTAACTGAATGGGGTCGAGATGGCAGTGGCTGATGTTGCACGGTTGCCAAGGGTCAGATAACGCCCGACTGGAAATTGATGTAGTATTGGGACTTTCACGAACGCCCCATTCCCGTCGTTCGATTTCCTCCCGTGATTGGTTCATTATTGGTACGTTTTCTTCCTGAGCTGAAGTTTTGAACATTTCTTGAGAGGCTGAATGGCCGCCTGAGCAGACCTAGATCGTTTCGTAGCCTGACGGCCTCCTATGCGCAATGTACTCCGTATCAAGCACTGCATGCATATGAAGAATATCCCAGACTGCATAAGAGTTGCGTGTTTCTTTTATCCTTTGGAATAAATAGGCTTAAAGTCGTACGTTGAGTTTAGGGAGCTGTACAATAAACCGCATCCTTGGCCAAGATGAAGCTTAACTCAAGTTTAGTGCCACGGTTGTCTCCATCGATTGTGGATAACCATTCTGCAAATGACTACGTTGTTCTCCGTTGTCCGTATACAACTCATGGGACTAGTGGCCGTGCAGGAGTTTCAAGGAGAACCTGCAGGGCTGGGACCATTCCTGATCATTTGTCGTGCGAGAACGTCTGCTTTGAAAAAGATAGTCCTATGTTCGGGTCCATTCTCTTTCGCCCGACCATATCCTAGGTATGTGGTCTTTTCGTGCCTCAATGAGCGCATACCTGGTACAATCCCTAGAAATCAACCGATGACAAGGCGCAACCTCATTTTCTCCATTCGTTCCTCGCATCTATCACGCGCCTAATGTTCTCTAGTCTCGATTTGGAGCATGCTGGTCATCTTACTAACCATAGGAACGGCATAGTATCGGGGTAATTAACATAACATAAGGCGTCCAGCCCTACCGGTGAAGAACAGTTGCCTGACGAATCCTCAGTGATGTATTGAAGTTCTCCCTATACATACGAGTGCAAGTTAGCGTAGGTAAGTAGTGGCATCGAGCCTCAACGCCTGGCATTACATGACTCTGCATCGCCCTGATCGCGCCCATGACCCTCAATATCTTCCATATCTTCATCCATCCCTGGCCAAAGTATATCCCCTTTCCACACCGCTCTAACGTTCATAACAGCAACTGAAACCCACAGGACGACAAGAACAGCTGTCAACCCTGAAACTGTTCCCTTGATGCCATTACTGTCTAACACATTTCCTATTTGAATCAAGGCTATTGTTAACCCCGCATTGGGAAAAATGAATGCCCACCAATTCATCGTGAAATGCATTTGTCTGACGCTAGACAGCACACTGACAGTAGAAAGTGCAGAAAACCAGAATGCTAGGAGCCAGACGAATATTCCTGCAGGGACACCAATTGCCTTCCAAATATCTCCGGTTGGGACAGTCGTGATACCCAGATAATTAGGCGGTATCACTTTAGGAGCTTGAATACCGAGTGCTACCAAGGTATTAGAAGTATATGCTGCAAGCTCTTAGAACGAATGCTAATTCACTGAAAACGCAGGGAAAGAATCTCACCAGCGGGCCCGACGGCAACATACATACCCGGCCTTTTACTTGGCTCTGGTAGTTCACTATTCACCAGCCTCGTGACGTAAATTGTATACATGAACAACGCAATCATCCATCCCAATCCCTGGAAACAAATCCCTCCAATGAAAATCGGAAGAGCGCTCGCCTGCGGTTGATCGTACTCCAAGACAGCTGCCAGTGGACCGAGAACAAGGAAAGGATACACCGGCAAGATCCACGCTGGCATGGCATCCATAACGGGCAATTTCTCGAGGTCAAAGATGACATGGTATTGGAAGACTGCAATTAGTAGAACAAAGCCTACATACGTCCAGAAGAGAACCTCGAGAGCTTTTACAAGCCATGGGCCAGAAGAAGGGACGCCGTAAAGCTGTATGCAATACAGAATCAAGGCGATGCTGACCCAGAAGGTACCGAAAAAGAAGCTCTCGTGTGGATGATGCAAGCTTTGTGTCAATGCACCAGGATTTCGTAAGAATCTGACTGTGATACAGATGCAGAATGTCAAGAAGAGGATAAGGTCGAGGACAAAGAAGATTTTGCCGATCGTGCGCAATCCGGTGAATGTGAAGGGTTGTTGGCCAAGTAAGGTTGCGATTGCACCTGTTGACATTGTACATTCGAACCATCCCCAGGTAAAGTGATTCAGTCGCCGGTTTAGTGGAAGATATTGATTGGCATTTTGTCTTCTAGTAAGCGTCCTTGGCCACCTCATAGTCTCGGGACTTCTTTTCCGTAAATCTCTAGCAAGTTGAATAAAGTGAGTTGGCTATTATCTAACTCAAAAACGTTGAAATGAATTTTCCGGTCATGAGCGTTCTCCATGAGCTAAGATGTTTGGCGGCGAGGTTGTGGTTGGATGAAGGCGTCATGACTTTACAGGACCACAACCCCATTCGGTAAAGTGCCCGAGGGGCGAGTCTGTTTCCGTACACTTACAAGCACTATCGAATTGAAAAGGCGAAAATGCTAATTCGAGATCATATTGTTATATTCCCTATTTTTCCAGATGATCAATCTTGCGTTAAACAACTCCTTGGCACGTCATGGATTGACTTGCGTGGGCTTTAGCTATCACAGAAGATTGAGCCTTTGAATTCGGATAGCATGATCGTGATCATTAAAATCTACTCATCTTCATCTTCTTCCTTTGGTAATCTATCCCATGACCACTCCTCCACCCTCCTCCGCCAAGGTCTAGGCCCGCGACGTTTCCAATTTCCTGATGACTCCCCGACCCAGTACTTCATCCATGTGGACGCCCCAGCATCTATGTCGATACTCTGTCTTTCCATTTCGAAGCTAGTCTTTGGTTCGGTCTCCCCTGGCTCTAGCTTATGTATAACCCCCCTGGCTCTAACCATCTCGTCATACGGACTGAAGAACATGACTCCCGCCTCTATCACACACCAGACTTCAATCACGGTTGTGAAACCGTGAAAAAGAGACTTAAACATGCGTGTGATCCACAAATCACGCCAAGTCTCCTCCGGTGCGAAGACCTTATTTGGCCCTTTAGTTCTAAACTTACAAGCACTCTGAAGAGTCTGAAATGCAAAAGTCTTCAGGTACGGGAAAAGAGGCGGGTGTTGTCCATTGTCCTTTAGCACAGAGATGAGAAAATGAAGATCCTCGACGGTGGTCTCGCGCTCAAGATTAGGCGTGATGGCGAGATGGGTCACATTCCAACGCGCGTCCGTGGCGTCCGTGTACGAATTCTTGAATCCGTAGCGATAGGCACCGAGAGAGCTGATGTCGAGGCTGAGTGTATCGCGGAAGATGAATGTATCGCGGAATTCAGCGCGGTAAGGTTTAGTCTCTAGGTATAATTGTCGGTTTGTGTAGCAGATTGGGAAGTTCCAGTGCTCATCTTTATCGGGACAAGAATTTTCATACTGCATAGGTCGACAAGGGAAATCCTTCATGGGAAAGGCTGAGAAAGGCGGGTCCAGGCAGAGTTGGGGAAAATCAGGGTCTGGTGCTTGACAAAATTCGTATACCAATTCTGGATGAAATACGTTTTTGCCGAGTTTGATCATGCGGCGTGTCCAGCGGCAATGTACCGAGCAAAAGAGGTGTTGGTAGATAATGAGTCGGATTTCTGCTGGTAGGCCGAGAAGACTGGCTCGAGGGGGGCGATTTGTGTATTGCTTCGGAGAGTTGTTGGGAAGTTGACACAGCCATGATGCTGACTCTACTCCTGTTGAATCCATAAGAGTTCGGTGTGACGGGTGGAGAAAGAAATATCGCATTGCAGCAGGCGAGAACTTATATACACGCGTCTAAGCATTGCATGTTTCAGGTACTAGGCTCACTCACTTAAAAGCGCGCCGACATCTTGGTTATGTCCAAGGCAGCCATGGCCAGTGGGGTAAGATTGGCAACTAGCGCCTGAAACAATGCTTCACAACGCAAGAAAACACATGTTGAGCCGTGCTTTCGACCTCTCAAAATGTACGTCACAGGATGCGGCGAAGCTCTGGGCCAAGACGCTGCAGCCTCGCAGGATCTTTGGGTAGAAGAGAACGGTAGCACAAGATGGTTGGAGATTAACAAATCACCCGAAGACAGCATAGTCCATAGGGCAGTGACTTCCTCCATTGTCGTGGGGTAGCACTGATTTTGCATTGAAGGGATTGAAGATGCATACAGAGTTCATATTCTACATTTAGTACTGGTCAGGCTACAAAAATTTGAGACTTGGAATCAAAACGTGGACGACACGAAATATGATGCTCAGGTGGCTGCAATGTACGTTCCGTCAAAATTAGTCTAAGTCCATTGCATCTTCCATATACTCTAGGGGTGCATCCTCCATTTGCATGGATTCGTACGTCGGATCACTAGATGGTTGGAAGCTGGTATAAGTAGACCCGCCGCCAGCAGTGGTGTCGCCTCGCTCATAAACAATATTGAGTGCTTTTGCGCTGCCCTCCAAGATGATTTGAAGCATGTTTCCCAATTCAAGATCTTCGAGTCTTGTGTTTCGTTTTGAATCATCCGCTGAAAGCCATTGAGACGCAAGCTTTTCGTCCGCATCCTTCCAGTGGTTGCGGTAGTCCTTCGCTAGGCCCAGTTGGATTCGCACAGTACTATGACCGAACGCATTGTACAAAGGTGAGCTTTCTTGATCTAAAGCGTCAAGAAGATTTGCGTGAAACTGATGAGAAGCCTCCACTCTAGACCGAGCGAAATCGGGATTGGTCACAAATCGCAGTGCGTTTACGTTAGAGCGTGGACCTTCGGACGATACCGAAACGCCCAATATCGAAAGACAGAGTATAATGTAACGCTCCAACAGGGTATAGAACTCAAAAAAGTCGACTTTGAACATGGATTCAGCTGTCTTCTTCTTCATGTTATCTTCCCTTTCTTGTAGATGACATTTCACTGTGTGCGAGGTGGTACTTACACTGGTCATTCCAAAGATGAATGGATATTGCGTGCGTCCTTGGTCATCGAGAAAAGCGTTATAATTCCCAGCTGCTTGTAGTATTGCCATGGTCCGGATGTACGAAGCCATCAAAGATTCAGCTTTCCATTGCAACCTACTCAACAGGCGATTGGCTCTCTCTCTATCTTGCTTGAGACGCTCAGCCCGAGACAAAGTCAGGCTCTCGGCAGCTGTACGGGGCGCATACTTGGATGCGTTCAAGCTCTTGGGATCCATTTAAAACAGGGCCAGAGTTGTTAAGTGAAATTTGGTAAGGCTGAAACAGCGTGTGGGCTTTCCTGGGCCCAGTATGATAAGGCTGTGGAATGTTGATGAGCGATTCAAAGATCCCAGATACCCGCTGCTTGATTTCAAGGATGCTTCTTGAGATGAGAGTTATTCAGTATGTGCAAGGTTTTCTTCCCTCTAGTTGCGGTAGTTGTCCTATCGCTGTTAGTCTTGTGAAGATTCAATATACAACATCGTGCGGAGTGCGGAAACCAGAAAAGAACCTCTTTTATACGTATACGCTGATCTGAAGGGGTATATGAACGATGTGCAAACATGCAATAAGGAAATTCGTAATTCGTGAACAATGTTGTTGAAAAGAACAAGCGAGATGGAGTATCGGTAGCGTTTGCAGTACACAGTGGACGGTGCGGCTGGTGAAGTGGTCTGTGTGTCGACGCGCTAGGCACTAATTCACATGACTTCGCAAAAGCGCGTCGTGTGTCACCTGACCTTTCTCTATCAGGGCTAGGGGAGGGATGTCAGTCTGGTTTGTAACACAAGTCGACGTGTCGAGGGCAGACGTAAAGTTTTTGGCGAGTCTTTGATCACAAAATCCTCCTCCATTTACAGTCTTGCAACCGAAATGGCTCCATCCAGGCCTCGACGCTGTGAACGTCACCACAGAGTATCGCAGCACAAGTCATCCGAAAAGACGAAGGAGCATGCCTTGAAGAAGAGAGCCTTAGAAATGGAAGCTCGCAGAAAGAACGCACTACTCTCAGCTATCACGCCTCCCCCAATCCCCAGAAATCCACAGGCTACATTTCTTGGACTGCCAGCCGAACTCCGCCTCGAAATATACGGCCATATTTTTGAATCTTCGTTGGTCCACGTCCACTACCACAAGAGCCAAAAGGACGACAAGGGCGGGCGTATCCCAGGTCGCTTCACTTGGACTCCATGTATGGCAACGGACCCGCAGTACCCCGTGTTATGCAAGAATCCAAAATGGTCCGGTCTCTGTGCAGAAGAGGATAGGTGCACATACAAGCTGTATGCGCCGCCAGAACCCAGGGGTTTTGCAGCGCTGTCGTCGACTTGCAAGTTTATTCTTCAAGAAACTCGCGAATACTCTATCAAGAACACGACGGTGTCCATCCACCCAGACAACGTAAGCCGCTGGGTGCAACACCTTGCCACGAAATCTCCAAGGCAACTAGCACAGCTGCGACGCATAAACGTTGCGGGGCCTTCAACCTGGTCATGGAACCTGGAAATGGCGTTCGAGATCATCAAAGAGCAAGTTCCAAACCTCGAATGCGTCGCTTTTCAAGGCCAGGTTAAAGAAGGCTGTATCATTGGACATTTTGGAAGGAATGCATTTTCGCCCGGCTTTGACGCTATATGGCGCAGGTGGCATATCTTTAAGCATATGAAAAGCTACGATAGAAATATCACCGTGGTTATGGAGGCCCATACGCCGATTAAACGTATGAATTTGAAGGGTACAAATTCCAAAGAGATCCAGGCTGTCTATAGAATCATCAGGGAAGGGACCAAAACTCCTAGCGATACATCACTGCTTCGTAATGGATGGGCTAGAGAGGATGTGAAGGTTCAGGCATATCGATCCAAGGTCGTAGAGTCTAAGAGAAACGCAGGGTGGAGGGAATGGTGGAAACACAATGAAGTGGAAGAAAGGATCTATTACGTATAGGAAGTGATTTTCTATATATTTACAAAGAAATTCGGAACGCCAAAGAGAGCCTTCAAGAGGCCGAGCCTGCGACTAAGCACTCTCTTCCCTATAAACCAATCATGGCTTCCTCCAACCTTTCGTCTATTCCGCCAACAACCTCGATCGGACTCTTCGGTCCATGGTCAATTCCAACTTTCGCCAGGAGCTCTTCCTCTGGAATCTTCTCGTCTTGCAGTACACTGTCCGCTCTGTTCCTCTTCGCTTCTTCCGGCTCTGACCCCTGCTCTTCATTTTGTTTCGCTTGATCCATCTCCCAGCGACACCTCTCCTTGCAATCCCAGCATACACTACGTTTACATACTTGGACATCATACTTCCATTCCTCCCTATTCAACATCTCTCGGCAATGCGAGCAGTCCAGCGGGATAACAATCGTCTCGCAATCTCCTCGTCTTCGGGCAATAGACAATCCTTTCGAGCTCCGAGTCTTGAGCTTCAGCTCGGTACACCCTTCTGCCACTTCCTCGATGCCGTCGAATACCACGACTTTATCGAACTTGCACCACCATGACGGTCGTTGATTCTTCTCCGTTCTAGCTCGAACAGAAGAGCCCTGGAACGGTGCCATTTGTGCTTGTGGAGCGGGGAGGATGCATCCATTTAGCATTGGTCTTGGAGGGGTAAAGACGCGTATCTTCTCCGCTTTTTCCTTCTTAGGCGACAAACCCAATCGGTCTTTGAGCAGCTGGGTGGGAGACTTCAACGTTGCTTTTGATTGAGTCTGCGAATTGCGGATCATGTCGTACCGGAGCTCGAGCTCTGACTTAGGCTTTGTTTGATCGTGGCCATTGTTGTTCAGATTCAGTTCTGCGGGACGTTTGAGGCGACGAGATATCGAGTCTGTCCGTTCGATCGTTGTCGACTTTAGAGTTGGAGCTGATCTCAGAGGAAGAAGTGCCTCTGGCAGCGGGGGTTGTGAAGATCCTATTTCTTGGTTTGGTGGTTGTGGAAGGCTTATCTCTTGGGGCGGCGGAGGAACGTCTTCCGAATCGGATAGAAAGATCCCAGAATCACGATCTCTAGGTCTAGGCTCATGTTTGAGCTCATCATGAGCAGTAGGACTTAAGGTAAGGCTTTCAGTATAAAGATTGGATTCCTGGGAATAGGAGTTGAAAGCGAGTGTGTTTGCTAGTTCTGCCATGTTTCTGAGAAAAAATGAGCGTGTTGCAACCAAAGCACTATAGTAATTTGCAGTCATAAAATGAATATGAGGTAATTTAAATGAAGACAAGACAGACTGAGGGAGTGAAGGCTGTCTACATGAAGGGACAGGTAGATTTCTCGCCAGGTACCAAGGGCATACCTGATCAAATACCCGCCAGCAACCCTTCCAACACCCACCCCTCCACTCCTATCACTACCATCACGTTACCCTTTCTTGCATGACTATTTTTACCCGCACGCATGAAGACGTAATCCCACCTGCGACGTAGGTGGTCAGGGTTTCGAGGGCTCGCAGCCAACCACATCCCTGCTTCCCATGTTTCAACCACCGAACCACCAACCACGATATCTGATCTGAGGCGAGGATGACGACCAGCCTGCGCTTCCAGAAGCTAAACAACCTACAGCCGTCGGCAATAAATATTAAACGCTTCGCGGCAGAAGGATCTGGAATGAGCCTTCATAATGCCGGGTTCGTGGCGACATCAGAAACCTGGGGCCTTCCGTGTCCTCGGTAAATGGGATCGTGTCAGTGTTGGTTGGAACGACGGCGTGGTCGAAAGGCGAGGAGATGCTGCTGACGAGGTCTCAGCTGGCGCTGGGCCAACAGATTAGATGCCAGATGGATCATGTCTCGTCCTCACTCTCTAACAAAGCGTCGAACACTGCTTAAGAGAATACGATGAGTGGATACGAGCTTATCGTAAGGTTTGCCTTCATACACAGATCTCGCATTGTATGATTCCATGCTTGAACCGCGGGGTAAGTTCATGCGTTTCACGATCGCGAGCTTGATCCTCCATCGATCTTTTCTTTCGGCCCGAGGGCTCCCTTAAATGAGCTTGTATGCAACTTCGCGCATGCAAAGAAAGGAGGAATAAGACTGATGTGGTTGCAAGTCGTTTAGTGCGTTGGTAGGTACTTGATTGGCATGAGAAGAAAGATCAGCAATCAAGCAGACAAAACGGTAACAGAATGTCGCTATACTGTACGAGGTACATTCCATAGAACGGGTCACCTCCTGGATTGATCATCAATTGGTGCTTGTTGAATGTCGGGGTCCTCATAGGTAATAGACGGTTTGCGGTGTAGGAAATTAGGCGGGAAGACATGATTGATTGAGCCACCGATGACTTAGCTACTAATTAGTCTAATAGGGACATATCATTCGATTACTATTGACACAATTATCACTCGTGCGGAGATTGCCATATGAGGGAGGTGAATTTTCGGCGTCACCTGACTTACGATCAGCTGACCATTCGACCTCAACACAGAATAAACATTATTCATAGAGGACTCTAAAGTGCATGCATGAATAGAAAGAGTAATGGATGTCCAAATATCTTCCTTTCGTCAAGCTAGTCTAAGAGGCCGGGTGTGTAAATTGAGGTCTAGAGAAGAGGTATGGAAAGCTGCGATTCGTGGATGCCACGCCTCTTCGGCTCGGCCCGCCTTTTATGGGGTTGACGGCCAGCCACGCAGTCTTCAACTTCTCGAGAGGGTGACTATTGTTATATAAAGTCTTGGACTGTGGCTTTTCGGCTAGCACTGGCCGTACGTACGCCGGCAAGGGCATCTCCATATCCTCACCCCCTCATTCCTTCCATGACTTCTTTGACAACTTCACTGATACGCACAGCAGAGATCCTTCACATCTGTGCCACTCATATTTTCAATATCGCGGGATACCCAAAGCGTTAGAAATATAAATTACCATGCAGCATGGCGTCCTTCGCACCACTACGAGAGAAGCAATGCGAGGCGAATCGGCAGCTGTGCGTCTTGGCCGATCAGAATCCCTTAAAGCTGCGAAGTTGAGCATCACTTGAGCTGATTGTGTTGGCAGAGCGCTCTAAAAAATTCGAAAAATTATGGAACTAGTGGAACTAACACCACAACACACTTCATCGCAAGTAGCATCAGACGGGGGGGAACACACCGCTTGTTCATCGCCAGAACAGTCCCTTTCTGTGAATCAGTCTGAACATGACCAGCACAGCGATGATCATCCTGGGAGTTCCACTTCAGCTTCCGCATCATGATCAGTTGAAGACGCAAACATAACTCAAGGTCTCCATCACAATGGCGGACAACCAGGAGACTCCACTACACCACCCGCAATGTCAAATCAGTCTGTTCCGGCCGAAGTAAGTCAGGCCTCAGTTCAAGGGACAGAAGCAATCACTCCAGGGCCAAGACCGCTTAGCGACTGGTTACAGGGAATCTCCTCTCATATTTCCGATCACTGGTATTTTGAGATCCTGAGTTGCGTTATGGCTTGCAGCTGCCTCGTCACTGTCATAGCTGTATTGGGAAAGTTCCAGCACCAGTCTCTGCCTCAATGGCCAAAGTTAATCTCCATCAATACTCTAGTGGCAGTCGCTTCGACCATTATGAAAGACAGTCTGCGTGTGCTCATTTCAGAAGGTAGGCTCGTGACGTGGTCACTTGATTTATTCGATCTGGACCCCTCACTACTTCTTAGGTCAACCAGGTATCAGCCAACTGAAGTGGCTTTGGTATCGAGAGCCACGCCCGCTGTCACAGTTTGAAGATTATGATGCTGCCAGCAGAGGCCCTTGGGATGCCTTCCTCCTTGCCCTCGGCTTCCGAAAGCAGTAAGTTTCGCGATACTGTCATCGTTTCCTGTTGTTCCATGCTGATGCTTTACATAGTATTCTAGCAAGCCTCGGGGGATTAATAGCGGTCCTGATCTTGGGTATTGACCCCTTTGTTCAACAAACCATTCAATACTACAATTGTCTTGTCCCTATACAAGGGAGAGCCTCGATTCCAAGATTAAACAATTATACCAATGGTGGATATCAGATAGCTGCTTTGTGGGCGGAACCTGATCCTGCCATGGCATCCGCTTTATATCTGGGAGCTTTGACACCACCTTCGCGTGAAGGCGAGACCGTAGAATATGATTGTCCTACCGGGAATTGCACATTCCCTTCGTCTACCCTTGATGGCTCCTCTTTCGATACTCTTGGCATGTGCTCTTCTTGCACAGATGTTTCATACAAAATACAGACGAATGCTACCAATTACTGGTTCATTCCACCGCCGCCGTTAGTTGATGAGCTTGGGGTGGAGGTTGGCTTTACAGATCCAGATATGGAGCAGAAATATCGAATGCTCAAAATACAAAAGGTGCTCGCAAACTCATTGGAATTTGATGAGATAATCACGCTTCAATTCCTCACTCTCAACGTGGATGCCGATTGCGATATGTCGAACACCACTGGATGCAAGAAGCACCCCCGGGCTGTGGAATGTTCCCTTTACGCCTGCGTCAAGACGTACAACGCAACAATATCTGACTCTGCGTTGCACGAGACTCTGATCAGCTCAAAGTCTCTCCGCAAAAATAACGTCTCCGCCACAGAAGTCACAGTTAGCGAGAATATGACGTGGTCCCTTGGGGTGACCAGGACCGTTCGTAATGGCGCGTGGCGGGACTGCCTAATCTCGAATACCTCCAGTGAAGACACTCCTGTCGCCATATCCCGAAACCTCACGCTTCAGACAGGGCAAGATCCGCAAGATATGGACACCACTTGGTATGAGCCAGATTGTGTATTCAGCGTGGGATTCACTTCCGCACTCGCTATCAATCAGCTCCTCTCTATGATGTTCGACGCTGGGTTCTTGAGAGCTGTAGAAATGAATACCGTGCTAACTCAAGGGTATGCATGGACGCATAACTTCTACCGCAATGGCACGGTCAACATAGACAGCGCGAACCGATTTTTCAACGACATTGCCAACACCATGACCGCGGCGATGCGTAACTACGGCAACCCAATTCCGTCAAAACATGCACATGGTACGCCCTTTGCTCTTCAGACCTGTATTCGAGTGAATTGGTGGTGGCTCTCGTTTCCCGTCCTCCTCGTTCTCCTGAGTGTGGCTTTTTTCGTCGCTACGATTGTGCATTGTGTCAAGTCGGGCACATTTAGAGGGGCTTGGAGATCCTCAGCACTGGCTGCTCTGTTGCTCAACGTAGATTCGCGTCTCCTTCCCCCCTTTGGAAGTGATGGTTCGAAGGTGATGCGTCGTAGCGAACTGAAGAAATTTGCTGAAAGTAAGGAAGCAGAGTTGTCACCAGTAGATGGAAGTTTGAAAGCGCCATAAGTGGTGATCCAGAGGTTTCTTTTTTGGCTGTCCTTTCGTTTTTTGTTTTCCAAAATTAGGTGTTGCTGTCGCTATCACTTACACATGGATATTTGGTCAAGTATGATGCGCGATGCTCCTACACCTTACGAGGCTAGGAGCTTCTCAGAAGGCAAATTGCTTCGGAGGCTAAAAGCTCATTCGTCCACTGTTATTAGTTTATCAAATCCCCTAGCAATGATTGAAAGTTGTACTAAGACGCTTTTACGTGGTTCTGCCGCATCAAAACTCACCGCCTCACTTTTACCCATGAATCCATGATAAATATTTTGCTATTGTAGCTCTCATACACCATACCCCCCATGCACCCGTTCCAGTCATATCTTTCTGGCACGAACTGATCAAGACAAACAAAATAATGTGGCCAAAACCTCCATCGGATCACTGCTAAATCTGAGAAACAAATTGAACAAAACACCTCATCGACTATGTACCAATCCTCCATATCCCAACAATCAGCAATAACTTTCTGAAAAACTGCGGAGTAGATGATAAGAAGCATGGTGGATTTAGAGGCTATTGGTCACTTCGCCTGATCTCCAAGAATTTTAACCCTCAAATCGTGGATAGATTCATGAGACGATCTTGCGTCGATGCCAGCACCCACACTTCCAATCCTGATATCTTGAAATGACCCGTCAGAGGACTTCTGACTAGTTACAGTATTCCTGAATCTGATGTCGTGGAAAACTTCACCTAGAGTCTCTGATTCAATGTCGTCTGTCTTAGTTTGACCTTTGAGTGGCACATCATCGCTCTTAGACGCTGGCGGCTGTTCAGTCTTTTTCCCGCATGCGACCGTGCTGGTAGTGACATGAGTCTCATTGTTCCTGGATTTCGATTTTTGCATTGGCGTTGGATTCGATTGCGCGGGCATGGTCGTGGTCACAAGTTCCTCTTGCATCTTGTAATTCTTCTTTGCAATGAGACGTTTATATATGAGCCAACCTATTACGCCAAGGATGATAGTACCAATAATGACTCCAATAGTCACCGCTGCTTTGACTCCCGGATGATCGATTGCTTTTCTGGCATGCACCAGTGTAGAATTTGCGGAAGGCGTTTCGTCGTGTCGTGAGTTCGTATTATCGTACGTTTGAGTCGTTGCACTCGATGATTTCGTAGCATCTGATGGTTCGAGTGTATTTTCACGTGTTTTAGAAGCTAGCTCAGTATTGCCTTCCGAAGTGGAGCTTGTCGAGCTAAACCGGATGGTGGTTTGTTCCTCTCCAGGGCTGACATAGAATGCATCTGTGATACAAGAACACGACTCCTCGTAGAGGCAACAGAAGTAGTTGTCACCGCAGTCTAGAAGAAGAACAAGACCGTTTCCATCCTATGATATCATTAGCTAAAGTGATGTCATGGCTTGTTGCAACATACAAGGCAAAAGTCTCCACAGACAGGAGAAATCCATTCCGCAGCAGTGCACATCGCGCGCATCATCCCACCGACTGAATTTAAAGCGGGATTTGTTGGGTCTGTCATAATACAGGTCCTATTTGTATAACATGTCCAGCCCTCGCGACAGCATGGGCTGACCTCCGCATCAGAATAGCATGGATGGAAATCTTGCTCTAGCGTGCCGTCGGGAGAGTAGCACCCCTCTGGTGAGAAAGGTTCTGACATGATGTGTAATGTTGACAGTAAAAGAAGTAATTTAGCAAGACGTATGCCTCGTTGTCGCTTGTTAGGGATATGGTAACAACAAACAGTAACCACCAAGCTCTGGATGTTGATGATCGTTTCAGAGCCAACTCATTGGGATTCCACAGCCTCAGGCGAGCCGGAATTTTCCATCAATATTGGCCTAGAACAGGTAGATCAATTCAAGGCTGTGGTCTAGCCTTATGCACGCGCCGGAATTGGATAGATTCAGCCAGGCACTGATCATTTTTGTTCCCAAGGCAAAGTGGCGTTCAGCTGGGAGGCGCTTGATACGAGTTATTTGCAAAAGCAACCATGGCCAATGTGGCTGGGCATCACTTGACCCGCTAAGCTCTGACTGTTGTTCCAAATTTCAAATTGATCCTTCAAAACTTACTTTCAAGTATTTATAGGTTAATTGTAACATCTTTAACTAGATACATGAATATTCGCAAACCATCATGCCTTCACTGACGTTGTATATGCAAGGACTTCTGACTTAATCGCGCCAGCTGGCGGCGACTCCTTCAGCCTGCCACATGCAAGGGACGAGTGCGCCACGGCGCTTGCGGACAAATCAGTCATATCATCTGTATGAATCGGTCTTATGTTCTTTCAGTAAGGCTGTCATTACGGAGAGAACAGTATGTAATATTCACTAAATACGCAGACATCCATAACCCGTCAGAAAAATATGGCCAATGATATATTGTCGAGACACAGCATGCTCTTAGCGCCAATGAAAGAACTCAAAGGTACGTGTCTGTGCCTTAATACATGTATTATACCTTTCTATGCATTTTGCCTCGCTCATCTATACAATATTCTCCACCATTCAATCTTCACAAGGACACTCAGCGACGAATTATGGCACTAGCCATGGTGGCGGTGGTAGAAAGAATCTGCAACCAACGAAGGGTAGAATGAAAAGACAATCAAAAGGTTTCAAGATGACATAGGGATGCTGGGTAGACTGAACTCGCGAAATCGCTCCCGAGGGCCTAGTCACGTCCAATAATATGAACGAAGCTCAGGAGGCCTGCAGTCATTTACTAATAAGCTTTCACACGGAGCAAGGGCACCCTTGTTGAGAGAAGATCGGATGTCTTGAAAGGGCAGTAATATCCTACGCAAGACAGAAAAGATACCTACTTTCTTTCGAGTGAATGATTGGAACTCCGGCAGACCTGGGCTGGAATAATTCACATATGCAAGTGCATAATATTTTCGATGCATTATGCCGAAATCCATCCTTATCAAGCTTCCGTGACTCACTAAATACATAAAATACCCACTAAAAGATTATGCATGGTTCCCCTCCTCATGATTTATACGGCCGCTATTCTCTTGATTGTTGTTGCCGGACGCGGCCGGTTTATTCCATGAATTGGTAAGCCATCAGGATAGATTCCCAGGCTTCGAAACCCCAAGTGACGAAATTTCTCACCGTATCATGTACTCCTTCACGATCCGGCACAAAACAGCCGAGTATTTACTACGGTTGAGCAGCTTATGTATCACGAGACAAATCCCGTAGGCGCCGAACAGACCCCGAGCTCCTATCGTCACAACTTTAAATCTGCATTCAACAGCCCAATGCAGGCATCTCCAACCATCACCTTGGCAATGATTTACAGACTGCATAACTCGTGATGAGCAAAAGGTGGGGTTTGCACAAGGGTTACAGGGTTCGGCGCCTGTCATGATTCCCTAAACTTCAACTTAAACCCAACGTCGAGCACCCGTTGATCGACGCTTCTGACAACGCATCCGAACCGATCCGCGACCAATCAAACGCACCAATGCATAACGAAATATCACGCGAGACTCCAAGAGATCGAGGATTGGATAATCCCGACAAGAAAAAGTCCCGATCCAGAACCTTACAGCCTTGTCCATGGGTGCAATTGGCACGGCTCCCTGGCCGGTCAACCATGCGGTGAGCCCAATGCGGTTGTGTAAAAAGCCTATCCGAGCACCTCCTCTGCACTTTTCCGTCGTGCAAAGATACGATTCGGCGCCTTGCGGATAAAGAGTGGGTGACCTCTCCCAAAGAGATTGACATGTGGCAGGATAAGCATCAGTAAAACTATTCCGAGTCGATGGGTCAGGCGTCACGATGCAGTAATGGTCCCTCTCAAGCACCTTGGCTCTGGGGGAGGAGGAGTCACAAGAACGGGTATAAAATGACTCCTCGCCTGAAATGAAGCCCGGCTTAAAATTCAGTCTCGCAAGCTCCTCTAGCAGTTGTAGCACGTTCAGTCTGACATCCTTTCAGCAGTGTCCCAGTGACCTATTCACTTGTTATACCCCTCCAGGGACTTAGTTACACAACAAAACACACATTCACCAATCAGAGTTCTCAAAATGGTCGCCTTATCGCTCTCCACCAGTGCGACGAGGTTCACCGTCAGCCTCTCGAACGCAATGACATGGATCAGCTCCCTAATTGTCGTTGGCATCACAGGATACTTCCTCAAGAACTTCACGCACGACGGCCACTTGATTTATGAAATGGTCATTGTAAGTCTTCTTATCATCCACCCATCCAACTTTTCCGCACCATTTCTGATCCAAACATAGTCCGCACTAGTCCTCTTCTTCTGGCTCCCGTCCTTCATACTCCCCTTCACAGGATCCTACAAATCCTTCTACGCGCCACTAAACTTTATATTCTCATACCTGTACGCCCTCCACCCAACCCTCCCCCGTCCCCACCCCAATCATACGAACCCCTTACTAACACTCTCCCAAAAGCTGGCTCACAGCCTTCATATTCACAGCCCAAGACTACAACAAAGGATCCTGCACCCTCAACGCTCCATACCGAGGACACTGCTCCCTGAAGCTGACAAACGAGGCTTTCATCTTCCTAGCCTTCTTCTTCACGTTGGTAGCGCTGGTAGCTGATATCGTGGCCTGGAGGACCGCTGCTACGAATGCGGTCGTTGATCCTGCGGGGCATCATGAGAAGGATATTAGGCCTTCGGCGGATACTAATACGGCGACGGCGGCTGAGCCTGCTACTGTTGTGTAAGTGGCCGTCGGATGCGTTGGGGAAATTTGCTCGAGATGGGAGACTGGGTTCTCTTGCTGGATCAATTGCGCGAGCGAGTATGATTTCCTTGACGGGAAATTTGACAATTCTAGACAGTTGAGACTGTGCGGTCTCTTACTGGCACTGGAGACAAAATTTTGTTGACGAATCATGAGAAATTGTAATGTGTAATGGGGAGTGTGGCAGGKTAGCCAATCTGGAGGCAGTCGGGKGTCACTTGTATCTCTAATCCATATACCCCACTCGTTAATTGAAAGTTACCATCAATCGTACGTACAAAATTTAACAGGATGGGAGCATATGAACAAAACAAGTCAATTTCGGAATAATAATGATTATGCAAACTAAAACAATGGTGAAAGCAATCTCAAATCCCTAGCATAGCGTTTATTCATGCCACTCGGAACCACCAATCAATTTACGCGATCACAGGCACGAAGTTTGGCCTCGCAGCTGGCCCAGTCCGCACCATCCTATCTTCCAAGTCCGCAAGCGTAAACGCTGGCCTGCGGTATGTATACCCCATAAAAGCACCCTTTTTACGTATCTCGAGCACTGTGCGGCCAATCTGAGGATCACGTAGCAACTTGTCTCGGGGCCGCTTCTTCTCTTTCTTCCGGCGTCTTAGTCGGTTCTGTACCTTTTCGATAGTTGCCTGGATGTCTAGAGGATCAAGTGGAGCTCCAGCTGGAGCATGTATCGAGGCTTCGGCAACATCCGGGGGCCCATCGACGTCTGACGGGCGTAGTCCAAAATAACTTGAGGTGTCTAGATGGTCCGATCGACTCATGATTTCGGCTTCATCATCAAAGTACTTGGTTATTGGCTGCCCACCATGCACGCGAGGAACGAATGGAGGCCGAGTCAGATGCATCGTGGACCACTGAATGTTCCGGAAAAATGGATGATTCTTTATGTCCTCAGCATCATTTGGAAAGACTATTTGTCCAGAATAAGTGCCGTTGCGTCTGTGCCTCGATGCAAATAGCCTTTGGCTAAGAGCCCAGTCGTTGTCTCTGTACTTTCTAGATGAGAGCCTGTCTTCTTTGTCTTCCAGCAATCGAACAATAAGGTCCATGGCGTTCCGGCTTACTGGGTTTAGAGGAACACGATCGATATTTGGGCGCGCATAACGTTGATCGGGTGGGAACTTCAGCCAGAGTCTATGCTCCTGTCTAAGGTGAGCTAATCTCCTTTGAATGGCCAGAGGAATCATACCAAAATTCTAGCTTTTGTGGCTTGTCTGTTATCGCAAAAGAACGGAGTACTTCCGTAGAGACACTAGGCACAGATCAGACGTGCTCGTTTCAAGTCAGGTATGTGAGGAAACAACTTCGTAAAGGATAATTCCAATACTCCACCAATCGCATCTACCATCATAATGCTGTCCTTTGATAACTTCTGGTGCCATGTATTGGCTTGTTCCAACCACGCTTTTGGCAAATTGACGCTTCTGTGTTTGGTTTAGCCAGTCTAGAATAGGTCCATTGGCGCCATTTTGTTTGGGCTCTGATTTTTCGTGCGCTGGGTACTTCCCTTCGATCATGTTGATCGTCGCCCGAGCTGCTTGACGAGCTTTCTCGTCTTCGCAATCCTGTGCGTCCCCTGCGACGTGCAATTCAAGGTCCCGGAGTAAGTTGTAGCGTTGCTCATTGTAGTATGATTGATTGTGCGACCAATGACCGTCGAATGCAAGACCAAAATCTGATATCTTCAGATGACCAGATGCAGTGATAAGGAAGTTATCAGGCTTCACATCGCGATGGATCCAATTCATTTTGTGGGCTTCCTCGATGCACAGTATCATTTCGGCGATGTACCATTTGGCAACATTCTCGTCAAGTATGTCCTCTCGCAGCAGAAGTCCAAGAAAGTCGCCACCCACCATATATTCCATGACGAGATAGAGGTTATGATTGTCTTGGAAACTCGCAATGAGGGGGACTACCCAACGAGAGTTCTCTGATGCGACGAGAAAGTCTCGTTCGGCACGCAGATGACCTTCTTGACTATTCCGAAGCATGTCAGACTTCCTGATGACTTTCATGGCGTATACTTCTTTTCTACGGCGTCGACGTCCAGAGACTCCACAGCCATCAAATTCGCCCATATTCTCCACCTTCTCAGGGCCACTAGGATGAGAGTATTCTTGTAGCTCACTTCTCTCGCGTACCAATCGGACGACTCCGAAGCTTCCTTTGCCCAAGACTCTTACAATCTCGTAATTTGATGCATGCACCGCCTTCATTGTTTGACGGGCCAAGGTTTTTGACTTCAACGCTCGAATCTGACGGAGATAGCAACTCTCAGCATAATACCACTCCCTCCTCCTTCGATGTCGTTCATCATGTAGCATAGCTAAGGAAAAGAGGTTGCGCTCCATATTGCGCCTCCTCATGGAACGGGGGGTAATTTTGGTCCCTAGCAAGGTATTGAAGTGGGATTCAAAGTAGATCTTCACGGCTGCTGCGTTCTCCACTGTTGAAATTGACGGTTTGACAAGCATTGGTGCATCCTGACGCGGAAATACCAGCCAATTTGGATTGAATCGTTCTGCAGTAGACTCGTAAACAGCCGATGCTCCCGTAAAGGTATGCGGAACGCCTCGATCACCTCGGTGGGTTGTTTCGCCAGATCTAGGCGCGCCGGAGGACACCAATGAGGTAGGGGCGGTAGACTGTAAACTGAATAAAGCCAGGCTGCTGCCAGTAAAGTTATTGACGCTAGAAGGGAGGGACGGAACCGAGGATACTTCAGCAGCAGCACCGCCACCAATTGATGAATTACCAAATATTCCATTTGATGGACTGTCCTGGGTCGTGCTAATTACCGTCGGCCCCGTCGGCCTGGACCTCCGCTTTGGGCGATGGACTACAGTGGCATTATGCAACAACAGGTTGGAGACTTTCGTTGTGATTTGTCCAGATAAACCCGGAGAAGAACGACTCGGTCGCAATTTAAGATCCACGCTTGCATGAGTGTCTCTCATTGTCGGCTCCGATTCTCCGTCAAAGTATGGAGTAGTGATGAATCCCTCCGGGGAGGAATCTGGTGTGTTCAGACCTAGACCTTCGGGACATAATGTGACCGCCGGTAACAAAGGACTAGCACCAACTTCGATGCCACCACATCTTGGATCTTGGCACAGGTTGTGTATCGACAAACGAGCTGCTGAAACGGAGCGGTTATTATCCAAAGCAGGTTTCGGGGAGTTTGCACGCGAGCCTTCATGAATCAGCGATGGAAAAGTCCTCGTGATCACAAACCTACCTTTGCCCGTTCGAAACACAGAAAAGAGCCTGACGCTTCCACGGCGGAAATGAGAAAACGCGCGAGAATTCGGGAGACTTGAACGCATTCGAGGAAGCTTCGGTAAAGCATCCGTGAGGGCGCTTGAGGTACGTTCTAGGAGACGAACTTTGCCATCGTCTTGAAGGACAGATACCCCAGATTGTCCATCTTTTCTCTTCTTCGCAGTGGCAAGGGAGACCATCCTGTCGTCCAATGTTGTCACGAGAAGGATGATGCGGTAAGAATGCTAGAGGGAAAATTCGCGGTGGCTAAGAGCCACGACAGCGGGATGGAGAATGCTGGAAAAACCATTGTAGAACACTCATAAGTGAGAGAGTTGCCGTCTAGTGTTAACGGAAGTAGCAACCACACAGGTACAATACACCTAAAATAGAAGGAAGTAGTCGTCCTGGAAATCAACCCACACCATTCTAAAACTCATTGTACAGACCTAGATTACTCCAAATCATACTGGATAAAATTTTTTACCGTTACAAGAATTTGATTCGAGGACGATTCGAACTTTGAGTCCATCTCCCAGGAGCGTCGCTAATCTCAATGCCATATAGGTTATGCTGCTACAAGAGAATGAATAAAACCACTCGTACGTCAACTTGCGCTCACTGGTGTTCACGGACCGATGCAAAGGAGACGGAGGCAACGCATTCAAGACTATTGCGGTCGTATCGTCTTCGTACCAAAAAAACAATAATCCAACTCACCATGCTCAGACAAGGGTGAAGACGAGTCCAACGTTCATCGACGCGCACCGCATCATCCCCCAGCATAAATCCCCCAGCCTCACAAACAACCCAATAAGCCCCATCTACCAGGGTATTCCAAAACCCTCCCCTCTCATTCCCAAGTCGTCGCAAAAACGGTTCGTATAGGCCCAAATATTGGTACAACCCTCATCTCGCAAACGTGCATATATCCTGCATGGCTTATTTCCCAAACGGGAAGCTGTGCCTGGCGATTCCTAACGCTTTTGATCCTTGCGCTTGCGTTAAAATGGGAGTTTGTTGGATGGGAAGGAGTCTAGACTTTGGGCTTGCAGGACGATAATTGGGGTTTTGGGGTAGAAGAGGCGTTTTGGTATTTGGTGCAGGAGAAATGGGGAGAGCTGAGGGGTGGTTCCCTGCGGTGTTTGAAAGGAGAGAGGTAGAAGAGCTGAGCGCGTCGGGTTCGGTGACAACGATTTCAATAAGATGTCCCGAACCTTGATGCAAGTACATATTGTCTTCGCACCCCCGATTACAGTTCGACAAGTAATCCCAAATCACCACCATGTTTCTCAGCATGTTTTCTCTCGTCGTTAGCTTAGCGGTCCTAATTCCTTCAACCACGGCACACCTCTTTTCTAGGAATAATCCCCCTCAGCCCCCATGTGTCTATCCATACACTAGCTTTGTGTATTCCGGATGTTATCATGACTCTGTATCAAGCCGTGCTCTTCCTTTCCAAGCGGATGTAGAATTCGACAACGCGACTGTGGAGCAATGCACCGCGTACTGCAAAGGGAATAATTATCGATATGCGGGCTTAGAGTTCCATGGTAGGATTCCCGCGTTATATTTAATGTTGTATGTATTTACTCGTAGACAGGTCAATGTTTCTGCGGTGCAAGCGTGTCGAGTCCTGTTGCTCCCGAAGCTGATTGCAACCTACCTTGCAATGGTACACAACACCACCCTATGAAAGGTTACCATGAGACTGATGATGATACCAGGAGACAAAACCCAAGCATGTGGCGGTGAGGATCGACTATCTATATATCAAGATCCAACATTCCCAGACGCCGACGCCATCGCGATATCATCCGACTACCTCGCACTTGGTTGCTACACCGAAGGAAGCAGCGGCCGTTCCTTAGATTACTCACAATGGGACAATCTCAACATCTCGGCCATGACGACTGAGGTATGTCTTGATGCATGCGGAGTGAAAGGATATCCCTTTGCGGGTACCGAATTCGGGCGCGAGTGCTATTGCGGTGTCGTGTTGGGCAACGGCACGACCTCAACGGATATAGGGATTTGCTCGACTCCTTGCACAGGAAACAGTACACAGTTTTGTGGAGGACCCGATCACTTGTCGCTCTACGTAGCAAAGAATCTTGAATCCACAGACCCATGTGCACCACCGGATTTGTCCTCTACAAGCACACCATCACCTACGCCAACACCGACCCCGTCTTCAACACTCAAATCAAGTTCGATCACGAAGACCAGAACTTCGAAATGCGTGGGTTGGAAATGTCTCTTACCCACGACATGCAAGACTTCAACCTCGACACGACCTAAGACGACGTCGAAGAGCACCTTGAAATCAACGCCTACGAGTACTCCAAAGTATCCTCCAAAGACAACCTCTACGCCAACGAAATCTCTGACACTGAAAACGAGTTCGAGCTTGAAGATTACATCGATTCCGAAAAGTACGTCGAAGACCACTTTGAAGAGTACGTATAAGTCGACTTCGACCAAGAAAGGTTGGTGGTGGTAATTTTGAGCTTGGGAAAAGGGTTATTGTAATTAGAGAGCTATGAGGAGTCGCAGATATGGATGGAAAGCTGAGAAAGCTGACGAGGAGCTGTTATGTACGTATTTGAGCTAATCGAAGATATGCACATATGAAGTTTCGTAGTCGCTGTGCCGTGTTCCTGTTGACTTGGTTTCGATATCTAAAAGCGTAGGATTAAGCCCACCTAAGATTGGCAGCGAATCAAAGGCCGGCGTCGGCAATAGTGGCCGTAGCGTAGCGTGCTCAATGTATCCGGAACAAACCGACCTAGAACCATTATTAAGGCTGGCAAAGGCGTCTCGTGATGGCGCCCAAACGCGCTGGACCGGAATGGGCAGAGCGCATGATGTGCTGCATCGCCGATGATTCGACGGGCTTTGAAGTCGAGTGCTGAGACTCCACGTTTTTGGGTCGGCAAAGTTGACCTTTTTTGGGGATGTGCTGTCCCTTGACAATTGAGACTCAGTCCGCGCTGGTGTCTCTGAACTTCACAACTTCAACATTGGGGAAAAGACAGAGACATTGTGCTTTCAAAAATTATCCTGCAACATCCTCCAAGGCCTGCCTAAGTCCGCCATCGCCATCGCTTGTGGCGGCCGTTTATCGTCTTATCTCCCGCGCTAAGGCTAACCAACTGTGGACAAATCGTCACGTCACACGCCCTCTCCGCGTTGGCATCAACTCATCCTTCTTCGCCCGTCGAGGAGGACAAGTCAAATTCCTCACCGACTTCTACTGAGCAGAGCTCAAAAACACATCCGGATACCCGCTGGCGACGTTCCACTCCTGGTCGAGTGCGCCGAAACTCATCTACGAGCTTTTAATATCCTCTAACATACCCCGCTCGCTGGTCTGAGAGCTTTCATCCGAACTTCGCAACTCACCGCTCTACCTCAACCCGAGCAGAAGCTACACCTCGTTCCATATTCTACAGCTCTTCCCGTAGCAATGGTATTCTCTAGCGGATCTCCTACGACTCCTTTCCCCTTATACCTTCTCCCTAGCATTCCTTTCCGCCGCCGACGCAGCTCCACCACATCCGCCTCTACCGCTTCACCCTCTAGCTCTCCGCCTACACAACCGACCTCATACCTCCCTAATTCCTCGAGCTCCTACCTCCGCTGCCAGCGCTGCCTCACAGACCTAATCCCCACAACATCAATCATAAGCAAAGGCTTCACAGGCCGTCACGGCCGTGCATACCTCGTCTCACCACCAACCGCCACCTCACTACAACCTTCCCGGCAGACCTTAGTAATCGTGAACGATCTTCCACCCGGCGACCTACCAAACACGAACACACACAAGGCGGTTCCACGCCAGTTGGTGACAGGCGCACATACCGTATCCGACATCTCATGCCGGACATGCGGCAGCGTGCTTGGCTGGAAGTACGTCGAAGCCGAGGAAGAAAGCCAGAAGTACAAGGTCGGCAAATTCATCCTGGAGACTAAGCGCGTGGTTCGTGGCAGTGACTGGCAGTGTGTTGAGGACGACGAGGAAGACGCGGGACGAGTAGTAGCGGGAGGGAAAAGCAAGGAGAAAGACGAAGACATTGAGTTCGACTCGCAGGATGAAGATGAGTGTGAGGATTTATTCGCCGGAGTTTGGAGCCCTGCGCTCGCGAGGAGGCGGAGGAAGAATAAGGCTTTTGGACGTGATGATTATTGAATGATTGGAATGGAGTAACGCCTCCGCACCACCTCATTTAAATTCCTTCGTTTTCTTTTCAACTTCGACACAACTATCCTTTAATACCCCGGTTTTCCAACATCTTAGGCGCCACGGACCATTCTCATCTGCTTGGAACTCAACTCGGTATCTAGGCGTCAGGAGGAAATCTCTACATTCCACACCACACCWCAAATACCAAATCATACCCAACCCCCGCTCCCACAAAGGAACCACAATACCCTTACAACCCTTACATCACGGACACGATATCCCAAACATCGACTATCTACGTATGCCATACAGATACAGATACAGATACCCAACATCATACCCTGTATTCACGACTTCTGATTTTTATCTTATTCCACGACTTCTACGGTTTTGGTTTTCTTCTCCTATGGAGTTTAGGTGTTTGATTGACTTTGTATTTGACGATCTTGCGTTTGTGTTTTGGATGAAAGGGATGGATGTATATGATACGGGACGTACATATAGTAATTTTAATAATTATCTTGGATACTCTTCTATTATTTATATATAATGAAGTCATGTGAATGCTATGTGTTTACAATACTGATATACCTTGGAATCGAATCGAATACCCGTCTACCTATACACATCCCAATGCATCACAATCATACACTCATAAAACCACCAGTGCAAAACCCCAGCACAGCATACGCAAACAACCACAACGCAGCTCAACCATCAAACCTCAACACCCCCATCCCACGCTCCTTAGCAGCATCTCCAACAAGCCCCTCAACCCTCTTAACAGCACGCTCCCACTCCCACTTCCCCCTCTCCCTACCACTCCCCAACGCCCCTTCCATATCCCCCACAACCCAAGAAAACCACTTCACAACCCCAACAGCTTTAGCCAGATCCTTCTCCTCGATGACAACGCGCGCTAGGTATTTACCCAGCGCACCCACATCCTCGACGTACGGACCTTCGTCCGCGAATTCGATGATCCAGTCTTTGATGGCAGTGCGTAGGTCTTGCGTTTGGGATAGCTTTTGCGTTGTGAATGTCGGTTTTGGGGGACGCGGGACTTTGATGGTTTGGGAGCGCCTGGGGGCTTGGTTGTTATGCGTTGCTGCTGAGGTGGAGGCACCACCACCGCCGGCGCCGAGGCCAAGTTTCTGTTTTCGAGATATGGCGAGTCGAGAGGCTTGGAGTTTTTTGCGCTTGTGTTCTTCGACGACTTCGCGTCTGAGATCTTCGGGGAGCGCGGAAAGGAATTCTGGGTCCAGCTCTCCGACCCCTGAGACGTTATTGTTGATTGTGGGCTCGGCTGATCCGTCACGGGCTGCTTCGCGGGGAGGGTTCTTTAGGGAGATGAAGTTTGCTTGAGTTAACGTCCGGTCCCCTTCTCTGATAACAGAGGAATTAGACGCAGCGGAAACGTTTTGGGCAGACTTTGGGGGCCGGCCTCGTCCACGTTTGACTGGCTGTATGATTGGTTTCTTGGACGTGATACCAATGAGTCTATTCTTGCGTGGCGATTGTGGGAGTAACATCTGATCTGCATGCCTGCGGTGCGGAGATCTTGAAGGGGATGAAGGCGTAGCACCATCCGCATATTGAGCAAGCACTTCCGCCCGTACATCTGGTGGCAGTGCTGCAAGAATCTCAGGATCGAGTTGGGAGTGTGCAGGCAGAGCAGTCAGAGCGGAAGGTGGAGCTTTGGATGGTGACCCCTCGCGAATATTTCGTGCCGCTGGAGTAGGAGATGATTGCCTGCTCTGTCGCAATAGTTTTGAGCGGATGTCGTCTGGTAACTCTGCCAAAACTTTAGGATCAACTTGTGTAGGCATGATGAATTGAGTTCCCATCATATTGAGGGGTTTGCGGGATGGAGTTGAATCATTCAGCTGCTGCGCTCCGAAAGAAATATGCTCAGAATCAGCACTTTTGTTCTTTTTTGGTGTTTCTGGATCGTCTTGAATCGGATCGGCGTCCACGGCTTTGTGAGTTTTCCGAGCACTCTTGGGTTCGTTGGTCGCTTTGAACTGTAGGCGACGTTGAGAATTGTCCAGAGTGCCATCCGATGAGCTCTTCATAGGTTCGAGTTTCGTCATCTGAACACCAATGCCTCGCAACTCCCCAGGAGAGAAACCATAACTCCTCAGAATACTCAAGGCTTCTTTAGCTAAGACATCCTTTGAGTTGGTTGCTACCCCTAACGCTAAGCTCTTGTTGTACGTGTCGCATTTGCCATGACCCAAATGCTTAGGTGGATCAAGTGGAGCATCCGGAGAGCGTCGCATAAGTTTCATCGTAAATTGCTTACCTTTCACGTTTTCTTTCAGCAGACGCTTCTGAAGCTCACCGCACAAGCTCTCGATGAATTCATCAGCTTGCTCTTGGTTCTCAAATCGGACACCCCAATTGACTTCAGCAGATACAGATTTGCGTACAACCTGCTCGCCTACTTCAGTTCGATCGATGCCGCGCGAGTACTCCCATAGTTTTTCCCCAGTTTTTGGGCCCAATGTCTGTATCAGACGCTCTTTCGAGGTTTCGCGGATGTCTCTGACGAGCTTGATCCCAATTTCTTCAAGTTTCCCGCCAATAGACCAAGCGACACCTGGGAGATCCTGGACTTGCAATTGTCCAATAAAATCCAGGACTTCTTCAGGTTTTATCTGATATTGGCCAGCCGGTTTTGCTCTTCGCAGGGCTACTTTGGCAAGAAGGATGTTTCCACCAATGCCGACAGATACATTACAACCAGTTTTCTCTTTCACACAATCCCTCAAAGACTGTGCAATTTCATCTGCTTTGGCTTGCTCGCGATAAATGCTCCCCTCAGAAACTTGTTTGCCATCGCTACCACTAATGGCTATGCAAAGGCTAGAAATGTCGATCAAAGCTTCGTCAATGCTCACGCTTTGCACTATGCCACCAGTGCTCAGTATCGCGTCGTAGAAAGCTCGGCTGGCCTCCTCGTACGCGGGAAAGTCGTATGGAAGGATCTTGAGGTCCGGACAAAGCGCCAAAGCGCTTCTCATCCACATGCCATTTTTGATACCGAAGGTCCTGGCAGGGTAATTACAACTAGCAATCTCTGACCCGTTTCCGTTCCCATGGGCGACGACAGCCGGTCTATCTTTCCATTGGGGATTCTTCTTTAGGCTCACAGCAGCAAAGAAACTATCGAAGTCCACATGAAGAACGTATCGCCTAGCACCAGGCTGTCTCTTCTGCTTCTGCTTGCCAGAAGTCCTTTCATTGGCTAATGCCTGTAGCTGTGACTTTAAGTCGGCTTTCCAAGTCGATAGGTGGTGCAGTCTAGACTCTCGATAGTACTGCTCGAGAAAGTTGGGGTCGACCACAGTAGACTTGCGAATCTTGGGGTCTCGCAGGAGGATAGCATTATGCTCTTCCGCCGTAAGATCCGCCTTCTTCTCAGGAAGCGTTTCAAGTGCATCGTCCTTATCTTCAAGGTCAAGTCGTCCGCCTTGAGGCATCTGAAGTGCAGATCGGATTGCATCAGGAGGTTGCGTGCTGGTATATAGACTAGCATCCTGCTCTTTCCCGGCATTTTGCCCGTAATCGACTGGCCGGCCTTCCGGTCGTAACGAAGGGCTCGTCTTCGGAGGAGTAATCAACTCTTTAGCATTTTCCGGCGCATTGCGTACACCCAACCACACATTTTCCAGTGGGTTGGTCTCGGGTTGATGGGATGGCGGTAGATCTTCGATGTTATCATCTGGGGAGGGCAACCTATATGTATGTTTTGAAAGACGTGAACGAATGGTAGACCTAGGCGTACTCGCTGGCAGTTCGTCCTGATCTGACCGCAACTGGTTCGTATACCAGCTTGTATCGGTTTGGTCCTTGTAGCCCCTGGCTTTAACATTGGCTTGGCTAAGTACCTTTCCCTTGTTAAACGCCAGCACCTTTTGGTTTTCACCCTCATCCACAACTCTATAGTCATTCCAAGGCAGCACCTTGCCTGCCTGTATGCTATCAACTACCCATGCAGGCTTTACGATGCGATATTTCCTAAACTCGACGACTTTCTTCGGGGTAAGGCTGCTAGCGATAATGTGCGTTACTGTGGTCTTTCCATCCAGATACTGCATGAAACCTCCTCCATGCTGAACGATAAGCGTGTGAAGGTCATTCAGGGATGGTTGTGTGTAACCGTTTACATGCGCGACTATTCCTTTGAATATGTGAGGTTTGTCGGTGGACTGAGATCTCAAATCTGCATCCAGGTTCTGCAGCTTGATCTTCTTCCGTCGAAAATAATCTGAGAACCCTCCAAATTTGGACCCCTCATATTCTTCTCCGTCTTCATCATCAAAGGTGTGGCTTGCGATACGCTTTCGAACAGCAGTCGAGTTATTCTCTAATCGTGATCCCATCTTGAGATGCGAAACAGCGACAACATCCGTGGAGGATCGAGACGGTTCATCGGAGGCGCTGTCATGATGCGTGAGCTGTAGGTTCTGCAGGCTGCAGCATGGCTGTTTGTGGGGTTGGAATGTGTTAGGTGAATGCAGGTGTGTGGCAGCACGCGTAAAGTGGCACGCCCCAGCGAATTCGCGTCTGAAGCGAACTGGACGTCATCTGTTTCTGCCGGCGAACTAGAAGGGCGGTGAATATATGGCCCATGCGCGCTCCACAACTTTTTTCCGTGAAATCTTGGCAAAAAGTTCCAAAGTTTTGGTATCTCGACCGCCCGCCTTCTTCGTTTTCTTCGCTCTCCGCGCTCAAGATTCTTCACAAGTCACCTAGCACCTGCACGCGAGCCTCCAGTCTCTATCCGATCTCTTCGTCAAGAGCTCTGCTCGAAAGTATTTCTTTTTTCCAAGCTTATTTTCCATCAATTCTCCACAATGGCTGGTCTGCTTCCTGCCAGCGTTTATGGGCTTCGAGTCCCAGCTGGCGGCCTCCCCATTCCCGCTGCGATCGACTTTCCAGCAACTGTCAGTATATCCCTCTAGCTTTCTCATATCAGCTTTTCAAGTTTGCGTCTTCCTGTTGCGCTTTTCTGTTGCGCATGTTTCTATCCCTCGGAGCTTCTATAACTATATCCCACCGTTGGCTTTGAGCTCACTATGTGTAGTTCCGGATCACAATGGCAGCGATTGACCCCAGCGCCGAGCCTCAGCTTGAGGATGGCGACGAGAAGCCTCGAGCTACTCTGAAGCTCATTCGCGAACCTTTGGATGCTGAGGGTGATGAGGACGATGAAGACTATGACGATGAAGACATGGACGACGATGACATTGAAGCTATCAAAGCCCGACTTGCTGGCATTATTTCTGAAGAGGAAGACTCCGACGAGGATGATGAAGACGAGGACAGCGAAGAGGAGAAGAATGGAGGTCCCAGCGACCCTGCCAAAGCTAAGAAGGCGAAACAAGCAGCCTTGACAAAGAAGCTTCAGGAGGAGCTGGATGCTGAAATGGACTTGGACCATATCACCAATGGTGTAAATGGCACGAAGTCAAAGGGCAAGGGTAAGGCTCTCGCTGGGGAAGAGAGCAGCGACGAGGACGATGAAGATCTCGAGATCGACAGCGATGGCGGCGAGATTGAAGAGTTTGTTATCTGCACTCTAGACCCTGAAAAGGTACAGTCCCTTTAAGGAGCCCTTCATGTACGTCGCTAACACCTGCGAAGAACTACCAACAGACTCTCGACATCACAGTCGGTGAGCATGAGTCGGTCTTCTTCGCCGCCAGCGGTACTCACGACGTTTACCTCACTGGAAACTATGTTCTTCCTCCAGACCAAAGCGAAGGCGAGTCTGATGAGGAGGACTACGACTCAGACGAGCTTGATTATGGCATTGAGGCCGACGAGGATGACATTGACGAGGACATCTCCGAGTCTGAGGAAGATGGTCTTGATGGTCTCGCCGACCCTAGAATCATGGAGGTTGATTCCGACGAGGAAGACGCTCCTAAGCTCATTGCTGCTGCCGAAAAGAAGGGAAAGAATAAGCGCCCCGCCGATTCTGACGAGGACGAGGATGAAGCCACCACTCTTGACGGCTTAATCAGTGCGGCCAAGGCACAGGCTCCCAATGGCGAGCAAAAGTTGAGCAAAAAGCAGGCAAAGAAGCTCAAGAAGAATGATGGCCAGGCCGCCGCAGCCCAAGAAGCTACCAAGAAGGGAGAGAAGGAGACTCCTGGGAGCGATAAGAAGAAGGTCCAATTCGCTAAGAATCTTGAACAAGGCCCTACAGGTTCTCCTAAAGTAGAAGAGGCAGCGAAAGCGACCGGCCCACGGAATGTCAACGGTGTCATGATTGACGATAAGAAGACTGGGAAAGGCCGTGCAGCTAAGAAAGGCGACAAGATCGAGATGCGCTACATTGGAAAGCTAAAGAACGGCAAGCAGTTCGATGGTAAGGCAGCCTGACACGAATAAGCGGACACAGTACTGATCATTTCTTAGCCAATAAGAAGGGCAAGCCTTTCTCTTTCAAGCTCGGAACCGGTGAGGTCATCAAGGGATGGGACATTGGTGTCGTTGGCATGACCGCTGGTGGGGAGCGCCGCCTCACGATCCCGGCGAAATTGGCATATGGCAGCAAGGCTCTTCCTGATATCCCGGCCAACTCCGACCTGGTATTCGACATCAAGTGCCTTTCCGTCAGTTAGATGGTAGGTTCTTCGTTTCCGACCTGAGACGTATACAAGGCCATCTTCTCTCTTGTACAACGACCGTACCCCACTCCTGCGCGTGTGGGCTTGCGCAGCTTATTCCCTGCGCCGAGCCAGTGCGCCTTTCTCCTACCGTGCTTGTTTCTGTTTTCACTGCATAGCGCACGAGATATCCGACTTGCATAATCTGGGTTTTCTATTAGATTCGTGCAGGGAGGAAGGATTTCTCAACCCTAATGCCTCGCCGTTGAACATTGTGTTTTTCCCGGTTATTTCTTTGATGGTTCTACAACGACGACGTGATATAGCGAGGTTATGCTGCCATCCCTGAATTGGTACTGCCGAGGATGCTATTCCAATTAAAAGTGACGGAGTTTTCTAGGTCTGTGGGTATGTAGTAAATAGACAAGTCTTCCCAATAGCTGAAGGTGCCGGGCACTGTGCACATTTCGATCGTGAACCCGAAAGATAATGAGGACGTCGCCAAAATTAGACATGTGGAATAGTCACTTAGCGAATGCATTCCTGGCATTTACCACGCCACATTTTTGTGAAAACGTTTTCAGAGTCATGTTTCACTCTGAGTGGTCCAATCAAAGGTCGCATCCACCGGCACGAAGTTTCCAGTGCCAAGCGGCTAGTATAAACCAACTGGCCCTCTCCACTTTCAAACCTCTCCTCAGCCTCGACTCACCTCACCACACATCACACCGCCACCACTCCGTACAAACTCTTCTTACAGACACCGCTCCCTTCCACCGGCTTGAATCGCAGCCCGTCCAACCTCTCAAGTGCAAATCACCAATACCGCCCAAGAAAACCGAAGCCCAAAGCAGCCGTGGCAATCTCGAACAATGGCGCGAAATTCAACAAGTAACGATGACAGTAGTAGTAGTAATTACCACGAACATCACTACCACGCCATGAGCTCCAACGTGCGCGCCAGCTGCTACGCAGTCAACGCTTGCACCGCGGCCATCCAAGGCTTCCATTATTCCACTACGGGGGCTGGCGGGGTTGATTGGCGTTCCTGAGGCGAGCTCGGTAGGTAGTCTGTCTTTGTGGGAATTTACCCATGCCATAGAATGTGTTGCTGACCACAAATAGGGAATGCCTTCACCTCCGCTGAGTCCCCCCCTCGCCGCTAGACACACGTCCGCCGCCAAGAACCTGACTGGCGGGCGAGCGCGCAGAGGGGGGGCTGCATACACCATTACGGGAGAGTGTGAGAGACTCTTCTGCGAGACACTGCGAACTGTTTTTCTGGGTGAGGGAAACTTGGTTAAGCAGGACTCGCTTGTAACGGGTATGCAAAAGAAAATACCTACAGGTATTAACGACTATGGTGTCGATATACGAAGATATACGGATAGGCTTATGGACTCTCCATCCCCGGAAGCGGATGGTTTCGTTCATGACATGGGGTTAGTGAGTGATTGGGTTGAGATGTGGGACTATGTTGGCGGGAATAGATTCCGAGGCTTCGTCGCCGAAAATGACGGCGAGAGTACCATGTTCATCTTCTTCGATCAATCCGTAATTGGAGGTGATCTTAAGGCTGGGTAAGTTTGAACTTGCATTGCACATGTTGCTCAATCTCACTGACATCAATCTCAGCTTGATGGCTCTCCTCGAACTCTGTGATCTCTCATACTTCTCCTGCTCTCGCTTGGTAGTCTGCCTCGACCGTCATACGGATGCAGGAAGCATGGAGGCTCTTACCAAGGATCTTGGATGGATCGGCTTCCAACTCACTACCCTCAACGACTTCACAAATGGAGATGACATCACCAGTGCTCAGTGGTTATTCATGGATATGGATGTCTGAGCAACTTCTCTTCTACCTTCTTCACGTGGATCAATCAAGCTTGTTATACCTCTGCGAGCCCTTCTTTCACTACTGGCGGCTCTTTGATTCTTGCTATTTCCAATTCCGAGCAAAGGCTTTAAAAGGGATGGCGTCGAGAGTTTTGAATTTATTCTTTCGCGTGGTAGTTATTATAAGGTCACTGCGTTCTGATGAAACTAATACGGCGCAAGTCAGCGAGCTCGCTTCTGTAATATGTTAACAGTGCCTTTCAAATGTTATTTTCTTTGCTATCGATCCTATCAATTTATGCCCGCACATAGTGATGCTTGCAACTATGTCTCAGATAATTTCAAAGCAGATCTCGAACCATGTTTAAACTTTCGCACAATCTATGATATGCAACACAAAAGTCGCCCCAAGCACAGTATGGTGAAGTACCTGATCCTCGAGTAGAACAAACATGATAGATCGAATCCACAATTCATTTCTCCATCAGTCCCTAGTAAGTGAACTCGAAGAATCGTCACAAGCATAGCATATCCACATTCGCTCTTTGACCTTCTTGTATACGTGGGCTCCGAGATGATGATATACCTTCATCCTCATTCATCATCCTGAGAATATTCATCAATCATCTCGAAGGCAGGGGGAGGATGCATTCAGTGCTAGTGATGCATGTACCTCTGCTGGTGAAGTGAGTATATATTGGACAGTAAGAAAACATGATAGGTGTCGAGGAAGGTATTGAGGAATGGTGCTTTGTTGAACGGTTGGTTACGTGGAGGGTGTAGGGACATCTACCTTGATGGTTTCGCTGTCGTTTTTGAGGAATTTAAGGGCTCGGGGTAGAATGTTGATGATCAGAAGCAGCGTGTTTTAGTCTACTGCCGCTATGCAGCGTAGACTCTAGATTATGGTTTAATGAAGACAAGGCATATTCCAATTCTCTAAACATGCTCCATCAGAAGGTTGTCGTGCACCTACCTCTGGATTCCCCAAAAGCCTATATCAAGTCATGCGTTGCGTGAGTATTCGTATGAAGTTCTAGGCGTAATAGGTGTATAGTTGTCTTGGTGATTGATTTTTGAAACGGAAGGAATATACATCCCCCAGCCTTGAAATTTACTCGCGAGTTTTGATGTGTCTACAGCGCAGTGAGAATTTAGGTGCCATGTCGTTGTTTGTCAAGAGCCTCGATGTAATTCAATGCGGAAGGAAATCACTGCATAATACACAAACCTCACCGTATATAGACCACACCAATCATCGCATTGAAAGGTATTTACATTTCTTTGAGCAAAATTCAAATTTGGATTGGACCTAACAAAGTCAGACTATAAACAATAAACAAAGTGTGGTATCATATCCGTTCCCAGTAATCTTTGGATCCGTAACTCCAGGATCCGTAACCACAAGATATATCAATGCTGTAAATCCATTTTCCAGGCATAAACTATAACTCATCTGCCGCATTGCAATGTTCATGTCACGTATGCTTACTTGTACCCTGTTGTACAATGAAAAGAAGAAACAACGCATCACACCCGCTCATCGCTTCTTCGAGTACTACTACCAGCTCCCCCTGCACCTTCCATCCTCGCCCGCGTCCCCGTCTCTCGACCCTCCCCTCCCTCCTCTTTCTTCCCCTCCTCATTATCAAAATACTTAGCCCTACAAATCGGACAACTAAACTTCCGGACCAGGAACCAAGAGACCAGGCATTCGGCGTGGAATTCGTGGGTGCAGACCTTGAGGCGAAGAATCTCTTCTTTCGCGGGTTCTATGTCTGTTGGTTTGGAGGTGGATATGTTGAGGGTTGTTGGTAAGGAGGGTTCTGGGTTTGGGTTGGGGTGAGGCGTGGGGTTGGAGGGTGTTGCTGTATGTATGAGTTTTGCGGGCTCGGGTGGTGAGGGGAAGTAGAGGGTTGAGAGGCATATTGCGCTAGATCAGAGATCAGGTCATGCTTTTGTACATTTAATCTAGGTTTTGGAATCGGACTTACCACTCCCTCTCCAGAATCGAGGAATCATCCAGCGTCTCTTTTTCCGTGACACCTACGTATGCATGCTTCTCACATGCAGTGACAGTTGATATCTCGGTTATTTTCTGAAGTTCCTTGCGCGCATCTTCGCGGGTAATAGTTGGTGCTACGGTCTGAAGTCGTGGTGGCGGATATCTTGTTCGCCTGCGGTTTCTGACTAGTAGGATACAGAGACTATCAGGCATCATCAGCTTTGATATCCCAAACTATCAAAATTTCGGCATGCAAACTTACAAAGGCGCTAGTAGAAAAACGCAGAAAAGTGGTATCAGAAAGCCAATAGCTTTGGGTGTGAGACCTTTCTCTTCATGGTGTTCATCGTCCTGAGGATCTTTCCTAGGATGTAGGAGTTGGAGCCGCACATGGTTCCGCAGAATGTTTGAGGAGAGCCCTCGAAGAGCTAGTTCGATGGCCGGCATCTTTCTTCTTCGTTCTTCCTTGTCAATGGTTTCGCGCTTACTACACACCGCATACCGCTCCTGCTACGATTACAGCTACGATTGAACCCCACACACCACTTTCCTCGTACCCTTTCCCTCAATCGAGATCTCGTTGCGAGGTCCTTTTCTCACCTCGCACCCGGCCGCGCTTGGGCTGCTAGCAAAGACCACTTTTTCGTACAAGGCGCAAGGCGCAGAGGGTAAGCAGCGAGGCGCTCGGAATTCGGCACGGGATGCGGTGCAGCGATGTGATTGTATAATCTATGTAATGGTCGGGTCGGCATATACGGGCGTTGCACCTATGTACGAGACTTCAGAATGACGCAATTAGCAGATTGTTGAACGCGTATTGCGCGCACTGGAGTTGGGTGTGTCGCTGGGAAGTGTTTATTCGCTACTTTGGGATGGCGAGTAGGTGTGGCTACAAAGCGGATCCTGGTAGAAGGATGAGAAGTGCGATAACTAGTCTGATGGCCGGCTGCGTCGTTGTGGCGAGCGTAAATGATGTTGTTGAGGTATGTGAGTTTGAGCACTCTACATAGCCGCAGACCAGGCCATGTGATGTATTCGTTAATCTCTGTAGTAAGAGCAAACCCCTCTTCACTTGAACCCTGACCCAAGGGGGGCATGCGGCAGCTCTTTAACGCACTCGATATCTTGACGAGCCGACTCCCAAGCCACTCAGCCTCCACAGCCAGCACAGCATTCAAAGAGCCAATAATTGTGTGCAGTCCAATTGTACTTGTCTTGTTCGACTACTCCTTGGCCATCCAGACCGGGAATCTTCTCCCAGCCTCAAATCCGCAAGAAACTCTACTTGGCACCGGATATACGACAAGTACATATGCCTCGCTAGCTCGCCGGTGGGCTCCGGCGTCTAGGCCCCAAGACTGAGTCTGGCGCTTTCGAGCGCTAGGAATTGGTAGCAACGAGTATTGTGGCTCGGCTGACGTGGGCAGGGAGACTAGGACTGCCAATGCTTGGTGCGGAAAAATGCCAAGGGCTTGCGATTGTAATGGCGGGGCGGGGTGGGAATGGGGCGATCTTATCCGAAAGATATATCGAGGGCCCGCAAGCGGATGCATGGTGCAGACTGTAGTGCTGGGCGCGGTGGGGTAGGTCTGCCGATTTCCTGGTTGATCGATGCGTGGACCGCACTATGATATGGGGTTGTGATATGGTTCGCTGATCATCTCGTATGTGTGTAGGCATGCCATCCTTGTGACCATCAGTTATCGTGAAGCTTTCATTTGGTATGTGTATGTTCGTATTGACATATAGACATGGAAATTCAATATGATATATAACATGAGGAAAACAAATGCTGATAAAGAAATATTATGCCTACGACTCCGTGACGTTCCACTCCCATTCACTGGAGGAGGCCCTTGCTAACAGCGTTCGATGTGCACACTCAGCTGCCGGTTCGTATTTTCTGAGCCGAATCTTCTGTCGACTCGCTTCATCGTGTCTCATCCCCATGCGCAGCTTATAATCTCAAGTGCGAGAAAATGCAATGCTCATTAAATAGATCTTCATGGCCTTCAGCTTCATAAAGTCATTCATCGTTTCTCATCGTCGTCATCGCTGACAGCAGTGCTGAGATATCTCTCAAACACACGCTTCTCGAGATCAACCGAGCCGCGCCTGATGCCCTGCTGTTGGTCCCTCCTCCTGAAGAATACTCGCTTGCCCAGCTTCCATGCCTCAATACCCAAGAAGAAGAGGATAGTTGCAACGAGCACAATGCCCCACTCCCAGCTAATGCCGCGGTGCTTGAACACGACCGTGTTGATAACAGGAATGTAGAGGACTGGGAAGATGGTGACAAAGCCTGCCATGATGGACCAGAAGAGGAACTTGTTGCGCCATACGTCAAGGAACCATTGCGTAAAGTACTTCTTAGATCTGGGCTGCATGCGGAAGAAAGACCGACGCATGTCAACCATCTGCCACGCGAGGAAGAGGGAGAACCAGGTCAGGCATGCAAAGCAAGTAGCACGGGCTCGGAACACCGTGTCGCAAGCCTCAGAGTAGGCGTCGTTACAGTTGTGACCAAGGTCACCATTGCCCCAGCCATGAAGGACGAGAGAAAAGGAAGTTAGGCATAGAGCAGCAATCCAAAGGCCGTAGGCGAGCATATCAAACATGACTTCAAGGGTGAATACGCCGCGTTTAAGCTATAGTACGTTAGTAAGTTAGGCTTTGAATGTTGGGAAGAGTAGCTAGACTTACACTCTGTGGTGGACGGGCCATAACGTCAGGTGCTGCAACCTCAAAACCGAGACCCATATCGGGCAGCGCAGAAGTGACCATGATAATCCACATGACCTCGACGGGAGACAGAGGGAACACTGAGAGGCTGGTGGTGTCTTTGAAAACCAGACCAATAAGCAAAGTGCAGGCCTGGGCAATGTTCTGGGCGAGAAGATGGAGAATGAACTTCTGAATATTATCAAACATGCGGCGACCTTCTTCGATAGCGTTGAGGATAGAGGCGAAGTTGTCGTCGGTCAAAACAATATCCGAAGCGTCTTTTGCAACGTCGGAGCCGGTTCCCATACCAATACCAACGTCGGCGCGCTTAAGGGACGGAGAGTCGTTAACACCATCGCCAGTCATGGCGGCGAAGCACTTGCGTCGATGCAAAGCTTCAATCATTCGGACCTTGGTGTTCGGAGCGCATCGTGCAATGACCAGGGGAAGCAAGGGAAGAGCGTCGATTTCATCATCAGAGAGCTTATCAAACTGACTCGCAGTCATGACCATAGCATCAGTAACGTCCTTTGCCAAAGTGGCCATATTGGAGGGTAGAATTCCGACTTCTCCGGCAATTGCTCGGGCAGTTCCGGGATGGTCACCAGTAAGCATGTGGACTTGGATACCAGCCTTTTGGCACTGTCGAACCGAAGGCGCAGATTCTGGTCGCGGAGGATCGTACAAGCCGACAAGACCACGGAAGACCAAGTTGTCTTCGATGCCCTTCCTGTCAATCTCTTGACCCTTTTGGACTTGACCGTCAAATTCCTTACTGGCAAGGGCAAGGACACGAAGACCAAGGGCTGCCAAAGACTCCATATTCTGAAGAATATAGTCACGGTACTCGTCGGTCATATCGGTTGGGGCATCACCGTCACCATTGAACACCTTGTTGCAAGAATAGATGACTCGCTCGACGGCACCCTTGGTGAAAACATGCTTCTTGGAGGACTGAATCTCTTCGAAAATAACAGACATCTTCTTAACATCAGAGTCGAAGGGGAATTCGGCAAGTTGTTTCCACTCGGGTTGGTCACCTTGTACGAATCGGAGACGGTTGTAGTTGAAACGAGAAGCAAAAACCTGGATAGCGATTTCGGTCGGGTCACCTCGTGCATGCCAGTCGCCGTTGTCCGCTTCGTGAACGTGTGCAAGATTAGCAAAGGATGCAACCTTCAAGTAGTCTAGCAAAAATTGGTTGTTCTCGAGAAGCTCCTCAGCATGGGAAGGTGCCTCTTCGCGATCGAAATCGATTTCCTTTGGAGGTTTCGCCGTGAAGCTGAGGTCACCTGCGTTCGGATTGAAAGGATCGCTGGTAGTACCAACAGAGTAAGTACCCTTTGCTGGGATCCAGGCTTTCTTTGCAACCATCTTCCCTTGGGTCAAGGTGCCAGTCTTATCAGAGCAAATATCTATACGAAGTCAGAGATTTTGCTTTAAACGGGACGAGAACAGGGCAAGATTAACTTACCAGTAACAGCACCAAGAGCCTCAAGCGACTTAAGGTTTCGGACAATGACGTGCCTCTCTACCATGCGCTTTGTTCCGGCAGCCATGGTAATGGTCAATACGACAATTAGTGAGGCTGGAATCATACTGAGACCAGTAGCCACAGCGTAAATGATAACTTCTTGGTCGTTGATGAATTTGTTTGCTCCAAGGACAATAATAGCACATACGACGGCAATTCCAAATAGAAGAAGTGCAAGTCGAGAAAGTTTCTTCTGGAGTGGAGTGCCTACATTAACACCCAAAAAGTGACCAACTGCATCGGCGGCAGTCAAACCCCAAGCTTGAGCATAACGATGTGGCTTTGCACTTCCGTCGGGCTTACGCTTGACGGGGCGGCGGCGGGAACCCTTCTGGCGAAGAGACATGGCAATAGAACCGATCTCGGTATACATTCCAGTAGCGAAAACGACGCCGCGGGCGCGTCCTTTGGTGACGGTGGATGAGCTAAAGGCAACATTTAGGCGGTCACCAGGTCCAGTGTCGTCTTCGAACGAGGCATCGGCGTCTTTCATTACTGGGAGTGATTCACCCGTCAAAAGAGCCTCGTCAGTCTCAAAGTTGACAGCTTCAATAAGTCTACAATAGTTAATGTCTAGAACATGGGTTATGAGAAGGACGGTGACTACTGACCGGACATCAGCGGGAATGGTGTCTCCAGTCTTCATTTCAACCATGTCACCCGGAACGATTTCCACGGTCGGGATAGTCATGGTCTTTCCATCTCTGATGGCGGTAGCAGTGGGCGAAGACAGAGATCTCAAAGAGTCCATTGTCTTTTCAGCATTGAACTCTTGCCAAAATCCGATACCAATGTTCAGAATAATGATTACAGCTACGACACCACCTTCAATCCAAGACTGAATACCGAAACTGACACCCATGGCAAGGAGGAGGACCTATCATTTGGTCAGAGGGGTTGAATACGATACATGGATAAGACATCACCAACCAAAGTCATGGCATTAGCTATTTGACGGAGGAAGATCTTTGCTGGTTGGACGCCTCCATCGTCGCCCAGGTCATTGTTGCCAAACTCGTTATGACGAGTGGTGGCATCTGCGCTGGACAATCCGTCTTCAGAATTACAGCCTGTTTCCTCAATGACAGTTTCGAAGGGAAGGGCATGGGCAGGTCGAGTGAGGGGCTTGTTGGATTGGCCTGAGACATGGCCCTCGAGGGAGGGTTGGTTCTTCTTCCCCATGACGAATAGGATGAGTGAAGGGCAGTGTGCTAAGAAGAGCTCTGGGGAAGACAAGAAATCGAGATCTGGGGGACATCAAGGCCTTTAAAGAGTCCCCGAGGGCAATCCGAGTTGCCAAAGGCGGGACACGGTATGGCGAAGGCCAAGAGATGAGATGGTGTAGACGGTGCCAAGTTTGGAACGATCTTAGGACCGGTGGACAGGCCACCGAGGACGTCACCGTTGGCATCTGTAAACAAAGGCCCTAGCCGAGCCCGAGCGGAATCAGGGTGTCACACTGGCGTGAATTGGCATGGTGGAAGGCGGAATGGGGGGTTTTCAGACAGTCTCAGGAGCTCTGATGAACTCTGAGGACGTTTTGACTCGAAAATCAGCATTTTCTGAGTCCAATTGCACCCACAGTTCTCGATACTGTTCCGTCTGGAGATGGTGGGGTTGACGTTATACCGCGAGCTGGAGGGGTGGTTGGAGTGTGGTCCAGTTGATTGTGGCAAAACCAGCGCGCGGGATTGCTTGGACATCTCCGCTCGCCTCTTCTTCGGCCAAGAGTTGCGGCGAAGGGGCCCAAGCGCACCCAAGGAACTAGGGAGGCTTGTCCGCCTGCAGGAAACGCCTATCGTTCTGGACTTTTTGCCCCCAAGACCATCCATCACGGAACTCGGCACCCAACGTCATTGGATTCACCGGACACAGCGATGAAGCCCATCGTGTGCTCGTGAACAGTCTCTTCTGATTTGTTCCTTTCAGCTCACTCGTTAGGCGCCAAGTTTCTTGACCTTCACGCGCATACCCACCAACTCTTTGGTTTGCCTCATCGTTGCGCTCAGCTTGGTTGAGAAGCTTGTTCTCTCAAGGCGCATTTCTACGCCAGGCAATTGGTTTCTCCGCAGCATCTGTCCGTCCTGCCCTCCTCCTATCAGCCTACCGCGTGGACTTGGCCGGTTTGCCCCAATCATCGGGCTAGCGATTCGTGGATCTGGGGTGCCTGGTAATGAATGATCACAGCTTCCGCCTTAGGGGAGTAGTAATTGCACCCATCTCGCAACACTGAGGGAGCAAATCAGGCAGCATTCAACCGTTAAATTGGCCTGGCGCGGACGACATGCACGATAATGGCATCACAAGCCACCGCACTGTTCTTCGAGGCTTGATTGATAGTGACCGTGATAGTGGTCACTCGGCACTTTTGTTCCATGGTTACCTCCCCTAGCTGCTACAACCCTGTAGATGCGATGTGATTTCATGCCTGAGGATTTGGAGGCACCGAGGGACGCGCAAGATCTCCCCCACAGGATTGTGCTGCATATGCCATGCCCCAGTCACATACACCAATGTCGTCAGTGGACATGGTCGATCGTAAACAGTATCTTGATAATCCAGCGTCTACCTTCGATGTCGATTCCCTCGTTTTCGTATCTCTTCGAGCATGCCCAGCTGGCACTGCTCCACACGAATGGGCATGACTGAGCTGTACGTGGCTAACAAGATATTCCCACATCTCTCTTGTTTTCTTATTCCCTAGCACGGTTCTCCACATTCTCCGCCGTGACTGACCTTCGATGCATTCCAAAATGTCTCAGGCGCTACATCCACCAGAATACCTTCCATTCACCTAGCTTCCCAAGTCGGAGCTAGCCGTGAGCAGCAAAATATCGCAAGCAACTTATCTTTGAGCCCGTACACGCCCGTGTATGACTAACTCCCCACGGGATATCTCAGCCTGATCGTACCATCTGTTATTCGTAAACGAATGTGAAGACACCAAACCCTCCGTTTCTGAGGTTTTCACCAATGGCTACTCATAGCCCAACAATGCCTCGTACAGCATAATGCTCGGCTCCAGTATCGAAAAGCGTAGCTGATAACCTAGGCTTGGCAGATTATGGAGATTCTGGGGGCAATGATGGATCTTTTGACTCCGTGAAAAAAGGCTTCCTAAGCGCCTCAAGCCTATTCAAAGCAGGACCAAAATCAGTCGTCTTGAATATTGTCTCCTTCCACTCGCCGGCCAATGCTTCTCAGGAAACCAGAAGCCACGGAATTGGCTTTTAGCGCTGAAAATTCCCGATTGCAGTAATACTTTCGACAAGAGACCGATCCTCCGACCTCCACACTAGCTCAACAGTGGCTCCACCAATCTATACGGCAACTGCTGATATGTACGCATACGCATACGCTCCGCTTTGCCCTGCCTGCCATGACGACCTACCAAGCCCACGTCCCTGGCCAGGATTAACGCCCAACCCAGACTGTTTTCGCAGAAAAAAAAAAAGAGCCCGCGTAATCCGGACCCTTGTCTACAATGTCAGCAATGAACTCGCACACTCAAGCTCAAAACCGGTTCTAGCCGCGACTGCTTCGCCCACCTTACCCTAGTAGAAGTCAGCTCCAGGCACAAAGACCCTGCGTGAAAAGACCTGAGTACGCCTTGTTACTCTTCCAAATCATAGAATGAAATTTATCACCGGCTACCCTCCCGATACAGACACCGAGACCGACACACCCCCCATATCCGAAGATCCCGCCCCCTCCAACTCCACAATCCACAAGGCAAGCGCTTTCTAGAACCGCACGCAGCATTCGTAAAACCTCGGCGTGTATCTTGGCGCCATTGCGTGATACACGATTGGATGAAATCCCAGCTTTCCCTAGGATGCAACACAACATACTACATACTAGAAAGGGCGGATTTTTTTACCCTTTCCCCCATCTTCTTTATGACCAATAATCTGACCTTTTTTTGACTGTACGTAGGCGGCCTTTACTCACAATATCTTCTTACCCAGCGCATCACTTTCGACCGGTCATAAGCTCAGATCAAATAACGTAAGTAATCACCACTCTCTCCCACCGCATCAACCCCCCACCCATCCCAGTCCGCTTCCAAGCATACAAAAACAAGCACCAAGGATCCAAGACACTCCAACCCGGGACCAAAAAAATCTCGGCCTCACATCTCGGCCGGGGTATCTTTGCTGGGCAGATAACGGTTAATCCTTGGGCATGCCATGGCATTCAGCCGTGTCTTTTGTCTTTTACTAATTAGCTCAGTTCAATATCGGGAGGGGGGTCGTGTAGCTGTCGTTGAACATTTCCTGTCCATACACTTGATGAATGACATTTAGAGCCATTGCATAGGATAAAGAGATAGTTTGGCGGAGGGAAGGGTGTTCAAGGTCTAGCGTACGTATGTACTAGGAGAGCTACTTTGCTAGACTAGGTAAGATAAGATAGATGGTTAATGTGAGGACTGGTAGAAAGGTTGATAACTATCTGGCTATAGAGAGTGGTAAGCATATCAGTTAAGTGCTTGAACCATTTAGAATGGATTCGTCGTTGTAGTTTTTTTTTTTTATTTGCCCTAGGTAGGTCCTGGGGATTTGTGTATGCTATGCTATACGCGGATTCCCACTGCTAGTATATATGTAGTTATTCATGGGTATTTATTTATCTATTACCTTATTATGCGTACCAAGTTTGGTTTTGGACAAACAGACGAATCCGTACCTCCTACTTTGAAAACTATAAAATCGGTATGTAGAAATCCGGAAACCATAAACACTCATTCTCAAGGTAATCATTCCCTTTCCCACAAGTGACAAATGTATCCAACCTAAAACGCCTAAGCCCAACCAAAGTGAATTTCCACACCAGAAAACTACTACTCAAACCTAATTGGACAAATCAATCACCAACCCAAACACAAACCCCATACCTAGTAACCATCTGACCCACGACCACAAACCCCCCGACCGCGGGACTCGCACTAGCGAAATAAACACAACACCTAGCCTTCGGTCCCAGCACCCCTTTAGCCCTAGGATTAGCATCCTTCTCCTCATAATCCAAGACCCAAACCAGGCCCGAAAAGATCCCAAAAGCGAGCCATTGTAAAGTGAAGGTGCGCCAATTGGAGACTGAGGGATCGTGCGTCGTACCGGGACGGAAGTGGGATAGGAGGCCGTTTATTAGGATGGGTGTTAGGGAGATGAGGAGGGTTAGGCAGTATTTTAGAAGCCGGAAGAGGGAGGGATGTGTGTAGGGGTGCGTGAATTGGAAGGTCCAGTGGCGTTTTTTGCAGAACCAATTGTACTGCGTGTTGCATTTTCGGAGGGTTAGATTGATTAGATTGTAGCGTGAGAGGGTTTCGGAAGGTTCGAGGGAGGGGGGCTGGAGAGGGTTGCAGCATGGGATTAAGAGGAGGGGAGTGCTTTTTGTAGAGGCGAAGTCGCCGGAGGAGGGGAAAAGGGCGATGGGGTGGGATTGTTCTGAGAGGGAGGAGCAGAGGGAGTTTGGTTTTGAGAGGTTCTCCTGTGTACTTGGTTTTGATGTCTTTTCGTCCTTGTCGGCTACCTCCTGCGTGTACTTTGGTCCTGTCGTTGTGAAACTGGCTGCGGTATTTGCATGATTGTCGACGGAGAAATGCAAGTCCTCAATATCTTCAACGTCTTCCATAGCCGAGCTGCTGATACTTCTCGAGGACTCCTCTGCCACATGACCGATGGACCCGTCAAAGATACCTCCTCTTTTCCTGGCTTCTTCCATGATGCTTGATTCGACCATGTAGAGACATGCATAGTCGGGACGACACATGTTTCCGACAAGATTTATTATACTCATGACAGCGTATGGGGCGACAGTCAAACCAAAAGCAGCAAATCCAAATTGTTCGATTTGATCTCCACGGGAACGATACAAGGTCAAGGAAGCATATCCAGTCTGGCATAGAGCAACGGCAGCTTTGACGAAGTTGTATGTAGCAGCGACTTCGATCTTCGTTGGTGTAGCTTCGTTTAATTTGAATTGGGCATTGGGAGGGACGATTGCAAAGCGATAGCCCTCTGGAAGAGAATATGTCCCGTGGATAATTTGACGATGGACATAGAAAGGGCTCCCGAATTTGGAGAAGATCCAAGGAGGCGAGTACGTGACGAGCTGGAGGGAGCGATCATCTCGTATTGTTGAATCTCGTCGTCGGTCTGTACCAATAGGTTCAATTTCCCTCCTTTTCAGCATCGCGTTCGTAACGACTTGCCCATGCTCTGGTTTCCATTCTGCGCATCGAACGACCATGCATAAGGCTCCACTTCGTGCTGCTCTCTTCAGATCATCTTTGCAGAATATGGCACCGCTTAAAATGGCCTCCATGCCCCTATACAAACCCAAAGGAGGGAAAAGCAAGCATCCAAGGACCGTGGCTACGAAATCGAATGGTCGTTCTCCCGGACGTGTGATCACGGTCGCTGCGTGAGCAACGTAATTGAAGAGATAGAAGCTCGCCACATCCGTCCATTTTGTAGGCGTGCAGAGAAGGCCTGGAGTTCCATGGTCGGATGTTCCAACGGGGAGAGCAAGTGTCACGTTCTGGAGAGCTGCGGCTGAGACTGCACTAATGACGAGTGCGAGTATGAGAGCATTCCGGGAGAAGCTGAACGAGGACATGTTGGAGGCCACGATGGACTCAACAGTCCTAGCAGCAAGATTCAAAAGGCATCACAACGCGTGAAGACAAGAGGTGCGAATTGTGTTGATAAATGGCGCTTCGCATCGCTCGTATCTAATGGGTTGATTCAGCCTTGACCGGTCCCTGTTTTGGCAGTCTTTAATTCGCTCAAAAGCGCCACACCTTCAACCCCTCAATGGCTTCGTCCACTCATACATCTTCTAGTAGGCTACAAGCTTTCGTCCAGCGAGGCGGGAGCGTAGATCATCTGCAACGCAGGGAGGCTATGCTAGAGATGCAACGGCGAATATCATGAATTTCTTGATTTCGGGAACTGGGCTGCAGAAGCGTAGGTAAATCTACGCGAGCGCAATGTCCGCAAGGCGTGATTGTTTCCGGTCCTAATATCTGGGCTAATCTGAGACGCCAATAAATCCAGCAGGGTGACATTGTGGATGACATTGTAGTGTGTATAGTGCTGCTTCTTGACATGGTGTTTGCCGGCCTGCTCTTGTCAGCTACTTAAGCCCGTAATGAACTATCATGTTCAGAAGGGCATCGAAATTCAGCACTGTGGCTTAAGGTAACCCTAACTCAGAGCCAGCGACTATGAAGGGCCCAATGACTTCTTGCCCTGCAATCCCTGTCAGTAGGTTCTATTCCAAAAATTAGTACTGTATATGCGCTGTTCTCTGAGTCGATTAGAATCAATCCCACAACGAACATCGGAAAGCAATGCGGCGGAGGTGAGCCAGAACCACTATGTTTCGCATCAGAAACATTACAGAGGGTGGTGAAATAGCCCAATAATGTGTTTGCGAGGTCATGGAGTTGACTATATCCAGATGGGGAAACTCTTCGCTGTTGACAAAAGACATGCGACTCAAATAGACAATAATCTGAAGGTTTTGACACGCCATAGAAGCCTATTTTTGATCTCTCATTCAAAAAATTCGGAAGCTATTTGATGCCTCATCACCTAGTACCATGGAACTCATAAGGAGGACTCAAGTAGCGGAGCGCACGGGAATAGGCTCAAAAACCACGCCCTGAATGCTGCGTCAGCGACCCCGACCAGAGCCCAAAAAGCGTCGTAAGTGTGCCTGTACCCAAACGGTTAGTGACAATCCACGCAGCGGCCGGAAGAGGTCTAAAGAGATCCGAAAGCAGGCGGGAATAGCCAAGGGGCATGGATTACGGCATGCAGAGTGGCTGAGCAAAGATGGAGTGGCGGACAGCGAACGAACGCATGCGAGGGGGCTCCGACGAACGAACCGCGAAACCCTTCTCTGGCACATTTGCGCCTTTCTTAAAACAACCCCCTCCACACACTACTTGCACTCTTTTTCTTTTCCTCTCCTCTTCTCTTTTCTCTCACTTCAATCTGCTACAGCTTCTCTAGCGACCTCGTTCTTCATCCACATCTTCTTGTCACGGGGAAACAAGATCCGAGCGCAACGGACGCCGCGAACATTTGCCAGGACAAAGGAAAGGACACCAAGCCACCCACCACCCGACGAAGAGGGAAAGTCGAAAGTCGAAAGTCGATAGAGATCACCGGGGGACGAGCATTTGCCCAGCTTTTGCCGCGACGCACTACTTTACATCCACCACCACCATCACTCACTACCTTTTAACTCCTCCCTCTCTCTACTTTACTCCGTACCGTCCTCCTCCCTTTGATCTATTAAGATCAACACTCTTCCACTACTTGCTTGCGGCCATCACTCGCAACACTTCAAACACCACAACCACATCACAAGAATCGCCATCCCGTCATCATAATGGCGCAGAAATTTGTACGTATACCTTTTCTTTCTTACCCAGCGCCACACACCCAAGCCCAAGCCCAATCCAAACAACCCGCAAATGCGCCACCCTACCTCAACCCCCTCAACCCTCATCATTTCCCTCCCTCCATACCACTCCCCATCCTCTACAGTAGCAAAATCCCCCTTTTCCAACCCACAAAGCACTAACAATATACACAGGACCCACCAGCGGGCGCTCCCCCAGCATACCCACAATCCCCACCACCCGCGCATCAAGATCCATCCCAAGGCTACGGTCCACCACAACCATACTACAACACCTCATCCCCCGCCCCACCTTCAAACGCAGATTACTACGGTTCTCCAAACCCCTACCAACAAGGCGGTCCAGGCGGGCCATACGGTCCTCCGGGAGCAGGACAATACGGAACGCCGCCGCCGGGTCAATATGGTCAGCCCGGTCCGTATGGACCACCTGGACAGCAGCAGCAGATGTATTATCAGCAGGGACCGCCGCCGCAGGGGGGTTATTATCAGGATGATAGGGGACGCGGGGGTGGAGCTGGTGGTGGGTTGTTTGCTGGCTTGTTGGCGGGTTTGGCGTGCTGCTGTTGTTTGGACTGTATTTTCTAAGGGAATAGTCAAGGAGGGAAGCGAGGGAGAGATGGAGGGAGAGACATGGGCGAGGGTAAATAATCATGGCGTTTTGAAGAGGAGGGAGATGGAGATTGGCGATAGAGAGGAGCAGATCTTGTGCACCATGTGACACTTGGAAAACTTCTCCAGATTTGCTTGCCGGCGCTTTAACTTATTTACTCATCGCCTGCTGGTCGGGTTAATCAATCATGCATGGACATGGGAAGGTAGAGTCACCATGTCCTCATGTACGCCGGGTTTTTTGCCTTCTGTTTGGCCTGAAGGTTATTTTAAGATATTACTATTGCAATTGCACTCTTTGTAACCATTCAACTACACTCGATATGATAATCTGACAACGATAATCACTGTTCCGTTGCTTTCGGGACCTTCAATGACCCGAGGACAATCATGTGCATAGGCAAAAAGTGTTCAGGATTGGTTATATACTTTCAGGAATCATTCACGTGCACATCACAAACTTGCATGACAGGCAGAGGAAAGTGTATACAAACCGTCCTTCCGTAGACTCTGTTCGATCGTGGGGAGGGGTTGCGTCATGGGGATCGTGGTCAAGTTGTTCGCGGCATGGGGGGTTCGAGGGATGGTTAGGGTTGAAGTATTCGATCGTGTAAAAGTACAGGATTCAACGAAATCGCCAGACCGCATCGACCGACCGTACGATAAGAGATCATCTTGAACCGAACCGGAAGGGGATATCGCCGAGATCGTACGCCAGAATGAGGTTCCGCATCGACATCGGGCTGCCTACTAGATTAATTTGATGAACCTTTACCTAGAATCCTAGCCCAAGTGCCTCCATCGAATGAAAAGAAAATAACCCTTAACCATTTTGTTCATACCAGGGCTGTACTCCCTTGCCCCTTCCAATGGGCTAGGTAACCATTGTTTTTACTCGTGCGTTGCCACTTGATATAAAGTGTACCTGCACGAAGACGCCAGTTCCACTCAGAATCTACTCGGCTGTGTCAAGGTCATCATGAGCGCCAGCCGGGGGAGGTGGTGGAGAATCTGCTATAGCATCATGTAAGCGAAAAGAACTCGGATATTCCGTAGCCATGGCGGTGAAGCCTCACCCTTGCGCTCGTCTCCATTGGCACCGTTCTCTCGGTCGCGGTCCCGTTCACGGTCTCCTCGGTCACGCTCGCGCTCGCGGTCCCTGTCACGATCCTCCTCTCGGTCGCGGTCCTTCATCTCGCGGTCACGATCATCTGGGGATCGAGAGCGATCACGGTCACGGCGGTCGTAGTCGCGCTCACGTCGGTCGTCCCTACGCGGAGAGAAGTCACCACCTCGGCCTCGGCGGGGGGAGGTGCTTCGGCGACGGGGAGAACGCTCACGACGAGAGCCACGATCACGCGCAGTGCCGGAGTCGAAGCGCCACGAAGCGGATGGAGGAGTACGAGCCCACTAGAAACTTCTTAGCATGCGAAGAAAGCGAACACTGTAGGAATATGAAGACGTACCTCGATCTTCAAGACATCGTCGCGGCCAATTCGCTTGTTGTGCATCTCGTAGTAGGCGTCATCGGCATCGCGGCGGCTCTCGTACTCAACGAAGGCAAAGCTGCTGATTGGTCAGCTGGAGGGTTTACTAAGTGGGAGTTCAGAGAAACATACAGCCTGCTTGAGGCGGAACGGGGAGCCGGGATGTCGCAGCGCACGAGGCGGCCGTAGCTGCAATGTAGTATTAGTGTTTGTTCTTTCTCGAGGCGGTAGAAGCGGGAGGAAGGAGGAAGCTGAGAGTGGGGACAGGCTGCTGTCGCACGGAAATAGAGCGACGTCGTAGGTAGGAAGCTGCTTCGCAACAACCGAACGCGGAGGATAACGGCGGCGACGGGCGGCGAGAGGATGATGAAGGCCTGGTGCAGTGCGAAGGACGACGACGGGGAGAGGGCGATGAGAAGGTAAAGACGGGGCGAGGCTCTTAAGGGACATACCGCTCGAACTCGTAGGCAAGGTCGCGAGCGCGGGTGCCGTGGCCGAAGCCAGTGACGTAGAGGGTGGTTCCTCCGCGAGACATTCTCGGTCTTGACTGCGCTGGCGGACGTAAGAGAAGAAGGGGGTGTATCGTCGAAGAGGGGAGAGGTAATGGTGGTTGTCGGGGATGGGTGGGTTGTGGTTCTCCGGATGGAGTTTGGTGGTGTAGGGGAGAGAAAGAGAGAGAGAGAAAGGGAAGGGCGAAGAAAAGGAAGGCAAACAGAACGTAGCCTTGCGCGCGAGCCAATGCCAAGACATTTAGCGTCGCGCGCCGGAATGTTCCGTTTGTCAAGGGCCAAGGCTTAGAAACTCACACCAACCAACTAAACTACATCTTTGATCCTCAAACATTGACAACTCCCCCTCACCCACAACACTCCACCCTGCACCGCAATCCGGAGTCTGTCACGCTTTTCGCGATCGCGCACGCTGTATCTTGTCCGAGGACATTTGATCTGCGACATCCCGGCACGGACACGCGACTGACGGCACCTCCGTCGCCACTCCTGCTTTTCTTCTTCACTAAGTGACTATCCCATCCCGCATTCCTCTCCAGTCTCCTGTCGCCGCCCGCGTTATCGCGCCTTCCCTCTTCACTATGGCTGTGGATTTCTCGACCGGGACGCCGCTGGCGTCTGCGCTCCAGGGCATCGTTCAACCGAAGCTCGCCGAGTTTGGATGGACTACTGGCGACCCCGAAGACTCCACCATTTTCGAGTACATCTTATTAATGCTTGGAAACAACAAGAACGAGTCTCAAATTGCCTCCGAGCTTTCAAACGATCTTCTCGATCTCGGTCCCGATAATCCAGAGACGCAACAGTTCGCGCACTGGTTATTCGAGCAAATCGACCTCATCCGTCGCCAACTGAACGGTTCCGGTATGTCGGACTCAACGGCATCACAAATGGATCCAAGCCAGGCTGAGAACGCCTCTCACGACTCGATCGAGCCTGCCCAAGATACCGAGATGGAGGGTTCAACAGAGCCAGGACAAGGCAACATGTATGGCGTCCCTTTACCTTACAATCTTCCTTTTCGCACCTATCCCATCTTGCAATACTCCCCATCCTATTCTATTGACAGCGAGCCTCATGTGAGCTCATACAACTTCGAGGAGCCTTATTTCACCACCCAGGAATCTGACTACTTTGATTATTTGAATCAAGCTAACTATAGATCCAGCCCGACAGGACCCAAGGCCATGCGCAACGGCAACGGTCCGAAGAACGCTCGCGCCGGTCGAATGATCAACCAGGTTAACAAGCATATGGGCCGTGATGACTCTTCTCTCCACCGTGTCCGCGGTGCGCAAGGAGGCTCTGGCCGCATAAATTCGCATTCCCGCGACCCACCCAAGGGCCCCCGAAGCCAAAACCTCGGGCGAGGATTGGCAGCTATGGCTAATGGCCGAGGAATGGGCAACGTAGACATGAACATGGGCCAAGGTGGCATGAATGGCGGTATGAACGGCATGAACAATATGAACAACATGGGAGGCATGCCAGCAATGCCAATGGTCCCCATGGGTCAGAACAATATGCCCGGGATGAACCTGAATACTCAGCAACAAATGGCACTGATGCAAATGTACGAGCATCAGGCTCAAATGTTTCAGCAGATCTTCTCAGGACAAGCCCCAACGGCCTTTGTCAACCCAAACTTCCAGCAAAACAATCGCAAGAATGGTCGGCCATTGAGCGATCGAGTCGACAAGTCTAGGCATGGAGCCAGGCAGGGACTACCGCTATCAAGCAAGTTTAGTAAGAAGGAAAACCAGGACGAGGCCATGACTGACAGCGGCGCCCCGGGAGAACATGGTGATGGAACCTCCGCAATGGATGTAGAGGGATCCCGACCTGACCCAGCTTCCATGCAATGCAAGTTCAACCTCAGGTGCAGCAAGCCCGACTGTCCCTTTGTTCATCAATCACCGGCTGCACCAGAAGGCACTCCTGTGGATATGTCCGATACTTGCACCTACGGCGCAGCTTGCACCAACAAGAAGTGTGTTGGAAAGCACCCGTCCCCGGCCCAGCGTCACCAATATCAATCTGAGCAGGATTGTGCATTCTTCCCGAACTGCCGCGACCCGGCGAACTGCCCATACAAGCACCCAGACATGCCACCATGCCGCAATGGAGCAGACTGCAAGACCCCTGGCTGCAAATTCTGGCATCAGACTGTCATGTGCAAGTTCAACCCATGCACCAACTTCCGCTGCCCGTACAAACATGTCGAGGGCCAAAAGCGAACCTTCAAAGACAAGGTCTGGGTTGCACCCAAGAACGGAGACGAGGAACAAAAGAGCCATGTTAGTGAGAGGAAGTTCGTCAACGACGAGGGGGAGGAGGAAGTTATCATCCCAGGCAAAACCACGGAGCAAACTGAAGCCGCCGCCGATGCTGCTCCATCGTCTGAGGACGTCGAGATCACCACTTGAAGAATTAGAGGTGAAAATGTCGGGGGGATGGCAAAGGAATGGAAATGGATATGTGAGGAAAGAACAACCGCCGGATCTTGCAATGCGGTACCCAAAGTGCAAGCAATGTATTATATCTTGGTCATGGAACAGTGGCGTTAGGATGGTTCATGAAGGGATCGGGTCTGGCATCACTCTTATGGGTTGTCACATTGGTTGACACGTTCATGATGGGAAAGCCCTAAATTTCTTTTCTGTAAAATGCACAAGGTTTCTTATCAGGCGGCTTGCAGGCTGCCACTGCTCACTTAATATTTGTCTTAAGATCTTGATGCGCATGTGATGCTCTCCTGTACAAAATGGTGTGGGTTCCATCGGGGGGTTCTTTAGCTCTTGAGATCCCAAAGCTCGGGGCAATTTGGACGCGGGCCGAACTGCACGTCAGAACTTCAATTGACGAGCTTTTGCATGCATAGCTCCACCCCTCATACATAGACAGCTCATACACGGCAATGCGGCTCAAGAGGAATGTCTCGCTCCTCGAGTCGACATTTAAGCATGCGTACGGTCCTCCACTTCAATCGTCACAAAGTCGCCGCTGTCGTCACCATGCTACATCGTCCGCCTCCCATCCTGAGAACATAGCCGTTCTTGGAGGAGGAATATCGGGCCTTGCCAGCGCGCATTTCATATCTAAAGAATTTCCTCGGAGTAAAATAACCTTATACGAGTCAAAGGAAGAGCTTGGTGGCTGGATCAAGTCTAGGCGCGTTGAGGTACCCGATGGTAATGTGCTATTCGAATATGGACCACGAACCCTGCGACCGGGTTACGGCGCGTTACCCACAGCACAATTGGTAAGTAATCTCATGTACTACAATTACAGGAATGCTTACATGTAGTAGATCCACGATCTCGAACTTGAAAAGGACCTTATCACAACATCTAGGGAAGCCCCCGGTGCGAAGAATCGTTATATCTATCTCCCCAACCGATTGAACCGTCTTCCCGCCGACCCTAGCGACTTTACAATCTTGAATATAGCAAGACTTGCTTCTAGCGGGATCCTCAATGGCACCTGGAATATTCTCTTCGAGGGCTATAAACCTCGGCGGCCGTCAAGCCTGAGAGACGAATCAGTCGGCGACTTCATCTCTCGAAGAGTGGACAAACGCATTGCGGACAATGTGGTATCCGCGGTACTACACGGTATATATGCGGGCGATATTTATCAGTTGAGTGCAAGAACACTCATGAGCACTGCTTGGCAACTAGAGGGGGTTTTTGACAGCGTAGCTAACGGCTACATGAAGACCAACATTGAAAGGAAAAAGGATCGCCCCACTGTCTGGTGGCATCCATATGACATAGACGAATACAAAGCAATGAAGCAAGATATCCAGCTTGAGTCTTCCCTGCTGGATCTATTGCGGCCTGCTCATACAAGCACATTCACATTCAAAGACGGACTACAGAGTCTAACTCAGCGGCTAGAACAAAGTGCTCGGAGGAATGAACAAATCGAGGTTAAAACTGGATGTCCTGTCCAATCATTTGCAAAAGCGAAGAGCTCACAGCAAGTGGAGGTTACTACAGGAGTGAGCCATCTATATCTCAATGTATATTGCACGTACTGACAAGCTATAGGATAGCCAAAATCCTTCGACCCAGGCTTTTGATTTTGTGGTTTCCTCACTCCCCACCAAAGGTTTAACACCTAGTGTCACAACAATGGTGGTCAACTTCTATTTCAAAAACCCCAAATTACTTCCAGTGGAAGGGTTTGGGTACCTTATCCCTCAAAGCATCCCATTCGAGCAAAATCCCGAACGGGCACTAGGCGTAATATTCGATTCCGATGCTATTCCCGGTGAACATAGCCAGTCACCTCAGGACTCTGTTCCGGGGACGAAATTGACTGTCATACTCGGTGGACACTGGTGGGACGGCTGGCAAGGCTTCCCAGACTCCGAAGAAGGCGCAGAACTCGCAAAGTCCGTCATACGTAGACACTTAGGAATTACAGAAGATCCAGCAGTTTGTCACGTCACACTCAACAAGGACTGCATTCCACAGTACACAGTAGGCTACGCAGATCGTCTAAAAGAGCTTGCGATCGACTTAAGAGATAAATATGGTGGCAGACTCAGAGTTGTCGGCAATCAATATCACGGCGTTGGCGTTAACGATTGCATTAGGAGTGCTTGGTACTTAGCAAAGAAAATGAGAGGCAATGGCTGGAAAGAAAGGAGCTCAGGTTTGGATAGAGCTCTAGATGATAGGGACTGGGGTTATATGCAAGCGCCTAAGGTGACGAAAGACCTACCCGAAGAGTAGGGCAGCTGAGCCCTTGTATAACTGTACGTATACTACGGTTCCGAGGTTCACACCTGGATCCGATCGATAGACCAAAAATGTAAAATCATTCAGTTGTATCAGGTCGAACACGAGGCCATTGGGCGGATCATGATCGCATTCCGGCCGTAGGACGACAGACTGCAGATCGTGCGCATAGTCCACAATGGGGTCCTCGATGGTGTTAGATAATTGGGGAAATGACACTGCGAAAGTTGAGATGACGTCTTCCCACGGCCCAACTCGATCAATGCATGCTCGTGTTCGTACTCCTGGCTCGCTAAAAACACTAGAAATGGGGAAGGGGGAGAATATCAACATCAGTCAAGGTTGTTCCTGGATTCTCACGTGATATGGCCTTCCGGTTGCTCCAGCACTATGACGCTAGTAGCCCCACAAGAGCTCACCTCAACCTCCAGCTTGTTTGCATCCATTTTGCTCCTTCCGCCCCAGATTATCGAATTATTTCAGGTCAATCGCCCTACTACGGCACAGTCCAGACGCCAAAACGCGGCGTCTGCCAATCCACATCAGCATTTGCATCATCGAAACGAATCCCTGCACCAATCCAGAGCATAGCCCCGAGGTAAGACATATAAATCCTGCCCCGAGGAGCCCACGACTTTCCTTGCATGTTTCGTGGACCTGAAGCAAATCGTTCTAGATCCGCATACCAGCGTTACAAGCAAGCATTGGAATTCTCGTGCCCGTTTTCTTTGTCCCACGCAACACGACATCCTGCATCCGGAACCTCGTGGTTTTGCAAACGTCAGCTCGCAGAAAACAGTTGAGACAGCAAACATATAAACCCCAGATCATACCACGTCAGCAAAAGTTTTCGAAAAAAGAAAGTCGTCTTTTTGTGAGCGTTTTCAAGAGCACGATTGTCATTTGAACTACGCAAACTTTCGAACCGAGGTCGAACGAATCACCTGATTACACACACACACACACACACACCCTAAAACCAAAACCTTTCCAGACACAGCGACAAATAGCGAAAATGAAGATCCAAACATACATCGCTGCGTTCTCCACCCTCCTGACAACGAGCTACACATTCGAGCTTCCAAACTGTGGAATAGTAAGCTTCACCATTACCGCCCCCAACATACACACACCCGTGCCACAATCAAGCACATCAAAAGACACCAGCTAACAAGCAAACCCCCACAGGCAAACTGTCTAGAATCAGGCACATTCTACGACTGCGGACCCTCAGATCTCGTCTGCCTATGTTCAAAATCCCAACCCCAGGTCGACGAGTTCATAGACGCTGTTAGTCCGTGTTTTGAGGCTGTCAAGAGGCGGGATTATTGTACTGAGGGGGCTTTTGTTCGTAAGTCCTTTCCTCCCTCTCCCCTTGTCCGATCCCCAGCCGAGTCGGTGGATAAATTTGGGTGGTTAGAAGTGTACATGGCTAATGACTGGGTATCACAGAGTATAAAGAGTTATTGGGGGATGTTTGTCAACAGTTTAATAAGACCGCCGTTATTGATGTGCAATAAAGATAGCTTAGGAATAGGAGGGAAGAATTGTCTTGGATGTAGAAAGGGTTATCATGAGCATTTTATGGCATGTTTGGAAATAATGGGTAATGGCATCAATGCATATTAATGGTCAATCATCATCTACGGCTTATGTGCCAATTCTACTTTCCCGTTGCGCTTCGTGAAGTGAATGTTGAACTCGCTTTTAATTATGTAGGTAAGGTAAGCAAGGTAATTAGCATTACCACTGCTCCATGCCGGTTCTCCTGTTCACCGATGCATACATCCCCTTACCACCTTTCTCGCTCCCTTCAGTTATTTCTTCCCTTGAGCCTTCGCACCATCTACGGCCAACTCGGCACAACAGGACTATCCACCAACCTCCCCACGCATCTCTCACCCTGCCCACCTCCGAAAGTCCCCGCACCAACATCCCTATGGATCTGCTGGTACTGATTATATATCTCTTTCCACCCAGGCAGAACTGTGCCAATGCCGCCTCGAACCCGCTTATCGTACAGGGCAATAACGATCTCTTGGGCTAGGTTCTCGGTTTGAGATACTGAGGCCAGGGAATTGGGGATTGCGGTGTCCTTTTGATAGGCTGAGAGCCAGGGTTGTGAGTCTGCGGGAATGTTAGGGGGTGTGTTTGCTGGGGGGTTATGCATGGGGGAGGTGGAGGGTACCGTGATATGGACTACTCTTCCCCGGAAACCCGTGGATGTCAACACTCTTTGCGATTCTAGCGAGGAAGGAGTGGAATGTTGGAAACCCCTTGATGACGATGCTGTCGTTGTCGTTGATGACAGCTGAGCCGCCGTGATTGTCCCCTGTTATAGCGATGACATGACGTGTGTGGGAGCGCATTTTGACAGGGACTCGACCGTACCATTCGTTGAGGGTCCAGTTACTGCATCATGATCAGAATGTGCTTTGGAGGTGAAGAAAGTGGTGCCTTTACGAGAGAGCGGCGTTCTTGTAGCGACATACTGTCCATGGTCGATCGCACTGTTGCCTCTCAGTAAGTGTTAGCTTTCACAAGGGTTTAAACACTTACGTCTGTGTATGTGACGTTGTACATCTCTAGATCCCAAACGGGATCGAGACCAGCGTCTTTGAACCACTTCTTGCAGACTTCGTTGGCTGATCCACCGTTGGGCTCGCGACCAGGCCATTGCTCGATAGCGCCAAGGCTATCATGGAGATTGTCAATAAGGTTCTTGCTGAGGTCTGGGAGTGGTGGAGAGAGAACGGGTTTGTCAAGTCTGTCGACCGCTCGAGGTGCGTACTGCGGCATGGCAAGCACGCCGGCAGTAGCGCCAAAGATAGCCGCGAGCAATACTGTGAGTAGGACCATTGTGTGGCTTGCAGTTGAGTATGTCGCTTTGAACTTGTGTTGGTGCTGTTAAGGAAGAAGGAAGGGGACAGGAGGAAGGAGGAAGGTCGGGTTTGAGTAACTGAAATGACTTGAGCTCTATCACCTCCTTACGTAGGTCTGTGTAGGGATCTGGTGAAGGAAGCGGTCAAAATTTCACGAAAATTAGAAATGAGATTAAGTGGCATAATGGCCAATTAAATCCATCTATAAATTATCTATGTAGTACTCCATTTGATCGCGCATGCTATCCTAAGATCCACTTTTCCGAGAGCTTTGGTCCGCCCTGTACCTAACAATGACATCAACTATCCGTAGTTGAAAGGGTTCCTACAAAGTGGGCAAGAACTGCTTCCACTACTCTTGAACCACTTGAACAAGCAGCTACCATGAAATAGATTCTTGCAAGTCGAGCATCGCTTATTGGGCAATTTCTTGTCACTGCCCACGATGCTGTAACAAATAGCACACTCAGTCTGGCCCTTCATTGCTCCGTCTGCGTTCCTCTTGAATGTGGTTAGAGCATCTACCAGGCTGCCGTTGAAAATAGTGATAGCACCAAGTGAGGTCCTTAACCATGATTGCCACTTCTGCTCATTAACAGCGACCCGATTGAGTCCCTCGACATGCGCGTTGGCGAGTGGGAATGCCGCAGGTAGTGTAATACGCATGGTCATCGTCTGCTCATCAACCATGTATGAAGCTGTAATCTCTCGGGCACCAGGGGAAATCTTAACTGTAAAGGACGAATCGGGATCAGACTCGAGTTGGGACATTGACCACTCATGAACCGACTGAAGGGCAGCCGATATGACCGGAGGCGAGATCTAAAGTAAAGTCAACTAATGTTTCGATAACCAAGGTGCGAAGACGTACAAATTTCTCTGTCCAACGCTCGAGAGTGACGACAATGGGTCGAGATTTACAATCGATTTTCCACGCCTTAGTGAGTGAAGGAACATGTCGTAAGCATAGATAATAGAGATGTATCAACAACCATTGAGCATCTCGTCTAGGTGGCTCGAGGTTCGGCGTATAAGTCACGATATCAAGTTTGGTAGCATCAACAGGTTTGTTGTGCGCGTGGCCTAAGAAATCAAAGGCGAAATCCAGCAAGCCAGGAAGATACTCTCCTTCTCGGAGATGTTCGATGTAATCGTTCTTGACTTTGAAGGACTGCGAAAAGAATAAGTCAACACACTTTTTGGGCACACGGAAGCGGACTTACAGCATGCTCTAAGTGATCGAAGATAAGTAGCCAGCTAAGTAGATAACCCCTCAAAGTCAGCGGTATCCCTCGCTCGAAGTTTGCATCTCCCAAAGCAGCAAGAGTTGGAGCTTCAAGGATGAGAGACAGCAATTCCTCCGGAAGTCGGGCAGCAGTCTTATCAAGAGCAGCATCGATAGATATCTGCTCTTGTGCCGCAGGGATCTGTTGGTGGAGGATATTGAATGCTGCCTGTTGAACGGGCTCTGATTCCACATAAAGAAGTGGGAATAGTTCCTCGGTTGATTGTAAATATCTATGAGGAACCTTTGTTATCTGCCTTGCCAGAACGTCGTTCACAATTTTCAATGGCTGATGAAACTCGTCAGGAAAATGCTGAGAGTGTTTGAGAAGGTTCAGCAGGCCGCTCGCGACCTCTTGTTCGGAGTCTTTCCAGGCGTCTAGAAGATCATCGTTAGGTTCTTCGGATTGGGTCATCGTGCGAAGTTGGGCGTAGAGCTTTAGGGAAGCATGCACATATGGAAGAGGACTGGCAAATAATCAGCATTTCATATACGAAGTGATTAAAAGCGTGAAGATCAAAACGGACCTATCCATTCCGCTCTCATTTTCTTCGAGTTCCTTTGTTTTAGCCCAGCTCTCAGCTAAGGCATTCAAGATATCTCCCCAATGCCCTCCATAAATATCCTCTATTGCCGGTAGGAGGCAAGTGAGCGCACGACAAAGTTCTGCTCGTATCGGCAGCTTTGTCTCTGAGCGCTGTAGCCACGGTACAACGTGTTTGATAAAGAAGATCAAACGCTGCTTGGCGATGCTTGATATTATGTCCTCTTGATTGTAGAGAAGGAAGTTTAGGAGCACAAGATTGTGGAGACCTATGAAGGTAAGCATTGGGAATTTTACAATATCAAGGGTTTAAAAAGGCGGGGCAAGTGTTCCCTACATTCGTCTGAATTGCTTTCTATGTCCAAGCCCGTAAGATCAGCAACTAGCTCATTGCATATTCTCTCGCACGCTCTTGAAGTTGCTAGGGGCTCCCTGAAAGCATTCAAAAAGCCAAGAAGTGGGATGAGTTCTAATTATTCGATTAGTGATACACGTCCAATAATCTTATTTGAAGAAAATTACCTTTAGTCTTACGGACACTTCTCAGAGAGTCCTGCAAAGCAGGCGACTGGGACCTATCCCAACCAAGTAGCTCAATTGCCTCGCTAACAATAATGCTGTATGCCCGATTTGTGTAGTATGCATTAGGTGAAAGCCCTGATTCACTTTTCGATAGCAGTGTCATTGCCCATGAGAAAAGTGAATCTGTCTTAGTGTCTCTCACTGCGGAGAGTTGACGTCTTGTTTCTTGTGACAAGAAACTCTGGGCATCTGACAAGAATGCAATTGCTTCAGCCTCAACATCAGGGTTATAGGACGCCCAGAGATTGTTTGCACCAGCAAGGCCAAGGTTATCATTAGCAAGCTGCAATGTTAGCACTACTAGTCGGAGGAAATTGCCACGAATCTCGGATGGGATACTCTCAATATTGAACATGTCACCATCTTTGAGCAACCTGGTCAGATATTGGGCAGTGCGAAAGGCAGCAGAATATCCATCGACATCCCGAGGAAGCTTCCTGATGGCGGAAGGGAATTCCAAGGTATGTACAAGATACACACCTCCGGCGAATGGATTCGTGATTGCTAGTGAGGACTTTGGGCGCGTGTCAAGGAATGGCTTTAACGCAGTCTCCCACTCCTCTACATTTGGGAGGACTTCTGCGATATCTTCCCAAGTACTGTCCGGCTTGATCAATTGCCGTGCAAGATCAATGAGAGTCTCTACAGATACGGATTTATGCGAGGCATCTCTGAGTCCGCGACGAACAACATTGTAAATTGATTGTTTGGATTCGGTCCGTGCAGAAAGTAGCATTTGGATAGAGGAATTGACGGCTGCAGCTTCTTGTGCAATTTCCTCGTCAGGTGACTCAGAGGCCAGCAGAAGGCTCTGGAGAAGCGAAGAAGCATTTGGCGTGGAGAGAAAGTGCTTCAGCAGCGTCGGATTCTGCCGTATAATCTGACGGAAGCCTTGCAGGGCGCTCGGCGCTTGTTCTGATAGTGAGAGAGACTCTGTCATCGTTGAAAGTACTTCATCCGTAGTTGTGATTGATAATATCTGGGCTGGAGTCTGCAAGATACGGCCAAATGAATCCCATTCTGTTATACCTTGAAGGGCGTCTCGTACACTGGATTTGACATATTCCTGAAGTTCTTTATCTGAGAGGGCAAGGTCAAATCCTTCCGGGATTTTGGATGAGGTTAAAATGGCCTCGAGGGCGGTAGCACGAACTGGGGAGTCGTCTCCCGCCAAAGTAGCCTTTAATGCCGAGCTCCAGGAGGAACCGAAGACCGACGAGTCGGACATTGAATAGAGAATGTCGACTAATTGAGATGATGAAGGTGACAGAATTAGTTGCGGGAGCTCATGCTGGATGAAATTCTCCAGCCTCCCTTCCGTCTCTTGGTCCGCTACAACAAGAGCCCTGTTCTTATGCAGAAGCTCTACCACTGCACCAGCGGCACCATAAGGTTTACCATTCCGATTTTTGATGATTTCGAGGGCTTCTGTGATAATTAAGGTCGAAGATTGAACGAATACTGGCCGCAGAGAGGAAGAATCATCCACCAAGGCGTTTTGTTGCACGGTAGCGAAGCGGCTTGCCTGCTTTATCAAAGCGCTTTGCGACCTGTCATAATCCTTAGACTGCGCTGGAGCAGAGACTTTGATATCTTCAATGAAGGATTTGGTATATTCGAGCCACTCTTCCCGAAGAATTGAAGGCGTACATCCTACTGAGATTGCCCGCGAAATAAGCTTGGTAGAAGAGGGTGGTATATTCCATTGCGACTGATCGGTCTTTGGTCGCAAATACTGCGAAATTATGGGCAACACTAGCTCTTTCAAAAGTTTACGCTCCTCGTCTTCGGGCAGATGGTTACTGATAATGCCAGCTACTGCAATGTATGTGTTGAATGCACTCTCAAGATTTAGCCTTGACTCGTCTTTCCTGATGATTCCTCCATGAAGGGAGCTAAGAAGTTCTGCACCATCTGCCCCAGTCTCTGGTAGAACTTTGCGAGGTAAATTAGTGAAGATGTCAAATACACGATCCCAGAATTCGCGAGGGGCCAACTGAGAGCCCCTCTTAAGTAACTGCTTGAGTCGCCTTTCGACTGCAGTCTTGCTCTTATATTTTTCTGTCCATACAGTCGGGTATTTGGCGGTGAGCAGAGCTAGTGCCTCGACAAAGTCATAAGCAGAACCCATTTGATCAGAATTGAGAGAAACAGAAAGGTAGGCTTTGCTTATTGCTTCGAGGTGATTCTGGATGAACTCTGGATTGTGTGAGAATCTATTGGAAATCACGAAGATAGAGGTTTCATACCTGGCTGCACTGATAGGCAAGTCTTGAGAAACCTGTGCGTTGCGCGGCGTATGTATGGATCCTTATGAGACGAAAAGTTCCAAAGTTTAGCATCTCCAAGCAATCCTTCATAGTCTCCTTGTAACTTGGAAAGCTCTTCGAGCTTCACATTTGCAATTAAGCTGCCGACTAAGGCGATACAAGCAGATATGACCCTACTATACTTAGCCTCTGCATCATCTGGGCTAACAGTCCGCTCATCACTCAAAGTGAGAGGGCTTTCCTTATCTATGGCCTCCCGGCAATACTCTAGGAGAGGCTGCTGATATAGCTTGCGAATATTTTGAATCTTCTCCGGGGTGCTGAATACCTGTCGAAGAGAGTTCTGCGAAGCTTCGACAACAGATCGGTCGCCGTCATACAATCCAGAAAGCCAGGCGCCGACCGTCTTTGGCATGTACTTGGCCATTCGCTTTCCAGCCGATGCAGCCAAATTGCCATGAAGGGTGTGTGCAGCTTGACGAACGGACTTTGCATTGTCTATCGAGGTACGCGGGAACATTTTGATCTGCAAGCAAGAATTGAATTACTATGTGGATCATATATACATTCATACATTGAACGCACCCATGCCTCCAAGATGCCCTCTTCTACGGGTTCTTGCAGTGCCAAAATGTGTGTCTGCAGATCCTCCAAAGCCTTGGCCTTTGTAGTGCTATCCTTCTTGGAAAGATTACGGAAGTAAACGACGACATTCGGGTCGGATATTGACGACAGATCTGGAGGCTCTGTGACATAGGATAATTGTGACGCGCCAACTCCGAAGGCGGAAGAAGTCGAGGTACTAAATGGGGAACCGAAAGCTCCAGCAGCAGCAGCAGCCCGAGCGCTGCTGGCTTGGAATTTGGGCTGCCGCTTGCTCATGGTGAGCTCGTCGGAAAGGAGGGAGATGGGGGGAAGAAGAATAAGAAGAAGCAGGAAACCAAGCTCAAGGAGAGACAGCTAGGCGCCTGGAATGAAAAACGGCACAAAAGTTTTGTGGTCAAGCGAACGTTGCCCTTCAAAATGTTGCCGGGGTTGATGACGGCATCAGAAGGGCGGCGGTGGTGGCGGGCAAGCGCAGGGCGGTGCAGGGAGAAGCCGGGGTTTTGCCGATACAAGAGTTAGCCCGCCCAAGGAACCCAAGTTGAACTTCATGAAGGCAACCTTCATCTCCGTTCCCAGCATCAAACAACTCACCATCGTCCGAAACACCGGACTCTGGGAAATTCAAAGATGAAGTTCTTCATAGAGTATGGACTTCTTTGTCGTCGCCCACTGAATATATACTAACGAACCGTAGTGAGCTTCCCGTGCTCTTCCCCTACCCTAGGGTATACCCAGAGCAGTATGCCTACATGTGTGATCTCAAACGGACCCTGGATGCTGGCGGCCACTGCGTCCTTGAGATGCCTTCTGGCACAGGTAAAACTGTGTCCCTTCTCTCTCTGATTGTAGCATATCAGCAGTTTCACCCCGAAAAGAGGAAACTCATCTACTGCTCACGTACCATGTCGGAGATTGAAAAGGCCCTCGCTGAGCTGAAAGCGCTCATGAAGTACCGCACTGAGCAGCTTGGGTACGAAGAGGACTTTCGAGGTCTTGGACTAACGAGCCGGAAAAACTTGTGCCTGCATCCCTCTGTCAAGCGCGAGAAAAGCGGCTCAGTAGTCGATGCAAGATGCAGAAGTCTAACGGCTGGKTTCGTAAAAGAGAAGAAGGAACGAGGCGAAGATGTTGACTTGTGTGTATATCACGACAATCTGGACCTTTTAGAACCTCATAACTTGATCCCGCCTGGTGTGTGGACGCTGGACGGCATGCTTAAGTATGGAGAGCAACAAAAGCAATGTCCCTACTTTACGGCACGACGCATGATGCCATACTGCAACGTCATTATATATTCCTACCATTACCTGCTCGATCCGAAGATCGCAGAGCGAGTGTCCAAAGAACTCTCCAAAGACTGCATCGTTGTCTTCGATGAAGCTCACAACATCGACAACGTGTGTATCGAGTCTTTGAGCATAGATTTGACTGAAGACTCATTACGGAAAGCCACCAGGGGTGTCAATAATCTAGACCGCAAGATCACAGAGATGAAAAGTACCGACGCGGAGAAGCTCCAGAACGAATATGCAAAGCTCGTAGAGGGTCTCCGTGCGGCTGACGAAGCGAGAGACGAGAATGCATTCATGTCGAACCCAGCATTGCCAGACGATTTGCTTAAAGAAGCCGTTCCTGGGAATATACGAAGAGCTGAGCATTTCGTGGCGTTCTTGAAGAGGTTTATTGAATACCTCAAAACCCGCATGAAAGTCCTCCATGTTATATCGGAGACTCCGCCATCCTTTCTCAGTCATCTTCGCGAATTGACATTTATCGAACGAAAGCCGTTGCGATTCTGTGCCGAGCGCCTGACTTCTCTTGTTCGCACACTCGAACTCATGAACATTGAAGATTACCAGCCTCTACAGGAAGTCGCAACATTCGCTACGCTTGTAGCAACTTATGAGACCGGCTTCTTATTAATCCTGGAGCCTTTCGAATCTGCGTCAGCCACAGTGCCCAATCCAATTCTGCATTTTACCTGTCTCGATGCAGCTATAGCCATCAAGCCGGTATTTGATCGATTTAGCTCGGTCATTGTTACCTCTGGGACGATGTCTCCCTTGGATATGTATCCACGGATGTTGAACTTCTCGACCGTTGTACAAGAGTCGTTCACCATGACACTCACGCGCAAATCTTTCCTCCCTATGATTGTAGATCGTGGAAATGACCAAAATCAAGTAACTTCTCAATTCGAACATCGAAATGATATGCCGGTCATCAGAAATTTCGGCAATCTGCTCATCGAATTTTGCAAATTGACACCAGATGGAGTTGTGGTCTTCTTCCCTTCATATCTCTATATGGAGAGCATCATTTCCATGTGGCAAGGCATGGACGTTCTGAACCAGGTTTGGAAATACAAACTCATTCTTGTGGAGACTCCTGATGCCCAGGAAACATCTCTTGCTCTCGAGACCTTCAGGACGGCGTGTAACAACGGTCGGGGAGCTGTTCTACTTTGTGTCGCTCGTGGAAAGGTATCTGAGGGTATCGATTTTGATCATCATTACGGACGGACTGTGTTGTGTATGGGCGTGCCCTATCAGTACACAGAATCGAGGATCCTGAAAGCCCGCCTTGAGTTTCTCAGAGAAACGTACAGGATCAAAGAGAGTGACTTCCTTTCGTTCGATGCCATGCGGCACGCAGCACAATGTCTGGGTCGTGTTATTCGTGGTAAAGACGATTATGGAATCATGGTACTGGCCGACAAACGATTCGGAAAGAAGATTACACAGCTCCCGAAATGGATTCAAATGGCACTTGATACTAAGAATACAAAGTTGAGTGTTGATCAAGCGGTAGGGAACGCGAAGGCTTTTCTTAGAGAGATGTCAGTTCCCTGGTCGCGGTCGGAGCAAGAAGGACACAGCTCATGGAACTTGGCTGAGCTGGAGGCACATCAAGCAAAGAAGAAATTGGAAGCAATCACAGGTACTGACAATCCTACCATGAGAGGCATCGAAGGCAGAGCAGCGGCCGTGGAGGTTGAAGAAGATGAATTTGGCAGCGGCGACATCGACGCCGTGATGGCAGATATTGAAGCTTGAAGTTTCAGACTCGTATATGGAAGTTTAGGGCGTTATTCAAAACAGATATCCCGACTTTTTTCACTCCCAGGTAATTCTCAAGCAAATTGGATGGGAGTATTGGATTGGACATCGGCGTCCACAAAAAGGGTCAGGTAAAAGAGCCCTAGAATAATATGTAAAAATAGCAGGCAAGCGAGTCAAAACTCAGGAAGTACAAACAAATAGCAAGAAGAAAGAACCCTTGTATAATAATAACAGTCAGAAAATTTTATCTTCATACCCGCCACAATCTAGCCGTCCGTTCTACGTGATAACCACATCAGTCTGTGTTGATAAAAAAACACCATACATGAAACTAAACATATCGCACAAGAGCCAAACCAACTAATCATCTCAAGGATGCAATATTGTCAGACAGGACAAATATTCCCCTCCCTCGTGAGCCCTCAGTTGCAGACCTACCCATGCAATCTCAGACCTCTCCTTCAAAGCTCCCTTCGTAGACGACGTTTGATCTACTACTAGCTGATATCAACGTATAAAGTCGTTACTATATAGGTAGCTGGTTGGAATGTATGATCTCGATGAGATAGTGATAGGTATGCATAATTCTGTGTGATTTATTCTTAAATTTCCTAGGTGTAAGTTTCATATTGTCATTACAAAATTAGGGCAGGGGTCTGTATACGTATACGGACACCGACTTAGTGATGTACAAATTGCGCCAACAAAGAATGCGATATATCCACACCAATTCATATGTGTAGTTTGACAGTTACCATAACTGTGAGTACCTACCAACGATACTATACAAAACAAACCTGAACCTTAAACTATACTATACTATATAGAATCTAATTCTCCTTCTACTTCTCACGTCTAAAACTCCACGCAAAGTATACATCACCGCGATATGTATTCAGATTTGGGTTTATAATTGTATTCATATTTAGAGGCTATGATTAGATCAGATTAGATGAGTAGGACGCTTAGTTTTGGGGTGGAAATAGGTATGGGTCGGATTGGAGTCGATCACATTAGTGTAGAATCTGGAATCTGGCTAAACATATAGGTCTAAGGATTTTGAATGAAATCTTCAATGATGTGGAATGATCTGGTAGGACTTGGTATGGTTTTGGTTCGATTTGAAAATGTATGGATGGAGGAGAATGATTTTGCTGCTTAGGAGCAAAGTGTGCGCATGGGGTGGATGGAGAGAGCATGTTGTGTATATGTATGTTAATCGTACTCGTCAAAAGAGACCTCCGCCAACCCTCCATCCATCCATCGATCAATCCATTCCTCCCTGCTCAACCTGTATGAAAATATATCCAGTTCTATCATGTCGTATTCCAGGCCTCATCCACAGTAGATTCGATTTCATGACTCCATGCCCTTATCATCGTTGTAATATCATGCCAGCGCACAATTTACGTTTTAGATGACATGAGAGCAATGATAGCGATCATAGGAGCAAGGCATCATCTAGCAACCACCGCGTAGCGCAAGTACGAGATGCAGGGTGGCACCACCTTCGAGGCTGTAGTCTGCGGCTGTCTTGTCATCGGCCCTATGACATCTGTTAGCTTTCTGCATTTGACACTACGTTATACCTAGGAGGGGAGTTCAGGGGCTTAGAACTACTTATAGTAGCGTGTCGAACATAAGAGATCTCAAAACCTACATCTGTTTTCCACCGAAGATCAACCTCTGCTGCGCAGGCGGGATACCTTCCTTCTCCTCAACCCTCTCTTTTATCCTCGAAACCTGATGCACGATGCACGTCAGCTCTCATTCATCCATCCACATTATAACAAGATCTCCACCAGATCTATAGAAGGGAAACGAGGTAGAAAGCATACCTTGTAATCAGCCTCGATATCCAACTCGATCTCCTTGCCGGTCAATGTTCGCACTCTAAATAAACAGCAACATTAGTAAAACTTTCTTTTTTCCCCAGCCCTCATCTCAAAACCCTGAATTCAGCCCCTCCGCCTTTTTACGGTGCTCCAACAACCAAACGTCAAAAAGACAAGAAGAAACATACTTGATCTGCATCTTGTCGAACTTTCTTATTCCTTATCCTTTATGACTCTGAAGCCTTAGTTCTCCTATTATCTTTCCTCTTGCTGCTGTTCCACAAGTCCAGATATCTCCAAGTCTCCACAGATTCGAATCGTAGAGATGAAGATGAAGAATTAGACCCCGTCCTTTTCTGTATGATACCACTCGTCGTACGCTGTCCTTCGTCAAGGCAGGAGGAAGAAAATCGATCGACCGGTGACTAGGTAGCTAGGTTCGTAGGTAGAAACAAATCGTATCGCTCTTCCCAGGCAGCAAAACCCTCGCGATCGGTCTTATAGGTAAGGCTACCGTCCTATTATCGCTAGACCTTCGCTTTTGTGGTGTAGACGTGGGATTCCGCAGTCCTAAGCTTGTCAGGCAACAGGCGGTATGGTATGTTGAGGTGGATGTTGGATCGTGTTGTAGATGGAGTAGAGCAGGCAAACACGACTCTTACTTTGGATCGGTCAGTCGGTCGGCCGTCGGGGTGAGTAAGTGAGTAAGTGAGGGATGGCGGAATGGTGGGGCTCAGCTGTGGCGGTAGTGGCGTCCGCGCGGGGCAGCATTTCCAGTGGTTACCCGTGCACGTGGCTGTGCTTCCCTGTGCATGTCCCTGTCATTCGTTATATGCTACCTCTCCTCGGTTTCCTAATACGGATCTGGTGAATGGTATATATCTGTGTCAGACAAGGTCATGGTTTCTGCTTCTTGGAGTGGGTGTCACCACACTATTACTTTTGGGAAAATGCTGCAAATAATAGTACAAGACGAGTCAAAAAGGTCTCACAAGCAAGTTCACTGAGAGTCATGATGCAAATGTCTCATCTCAACTCATCCGTCTGCATTTCATCGTTGGTATACCTCGAAGCTAAGAAAATCACCAAAGTGTACACACAGAAGCGCAGCCTCCAAAAAAACAACGCAATGCTCACCAAACCACCAAATGCAAACGAAAATCGCCCTAATCCGAGCACGACTCTCCTCGTCACTCGGTCGACAACATGGTCCTGACACCACCGAAAAAGGTAATAAGAAGGTATATGTACAGATCAAAGGGAATCCGCCTGCCGCTAGGATATGTATAAACCGGGCCGAGTAGAACTTTCGTCGTGTCAGAAGTGGCCGAATGACAGTCCATTCCTCTAAAAAAGAATTTCAGAAATCCAATGAGGGCCGTATGCTCACTGGGTTCTTGGACGCCGGGTATATGGTGTAGACGAAATCGCAGCCAATCAAAACTCGAAGAAGATATAAAGAAACCGCGGGAAAATCGGAATCGCAATAACAAAACCCAAAATGATCAAAGTCCAGAACCCAGGACGAACAAAATGATGACAAAAGTGACGCTGGCGCCGTGTATACCGAACCCCACTCCCCGTCTTGATGATAACGACCCCAATAGAGAGATGCTGATATCCCAGATACCATTAGCAAAACAAAGCCAGGCCAATATCCATATTCCGGTCAGACCCAGTCTGTGGAATTATGCTGGGGCCAAATGCAAGGAACGCGCGCTTGCCAGCGCAGTATATGAAGCCGATACTCAATGGAGGGTGACGGTGAGAATGGGTCCCATGGGTCAGGGTGCGATGCCGAAATGCAGATGCAGGGAATCCGAGGGCAGCCGATAGTATGATTGATGAAGCCGACGTAGGTCGAGAGTGGGTTGGATGCGAGGCGGCCCCATAAGACGCGCTGCACCTTAGGCTATAGTGATACATGGAGCAAGAGAGGACCAAGCATAACAGCTGTGGACAAATAGTGCGCGTCGTCGTACGACGCAATGGCGTCGACCGATAACTGAGCTGAGCAACATTGATGAACCAAGGGAAAACCAAGATCCCGGTTTGCTGAATCGAATTACTGAATCGAGCCGATATGCACGGTGCATGCAGTATCGGCGCGTGGAAATAGATTGCTCTCTCATACCCGCGTAAGCCGGCCCGCCGTGGTGGAAATCGCCGCTGCGTTTCAAGTCCATGGCCGAAATTGATTCATGGGGGTAAAACCTGCTTGGGCTGACGAGAGCAACACTCTATGCTGCATGGCGACCACTGTGACCAAAACAGAAGTAGGAAAAGGACGAGGCTGGCAGCGAATGAGGAACCGGGCATGGGAGAGGACCAACAAAATTCTATCTATACCGCCCAATAATGGAGTCATGCGACAGGCACTCTGGGTATATGAAACCAAGTTTTCGTGCTGAAGGGTTGCCAAGGCGAGCGCAGAGAGTGACGAGTGACGGAAAAAAGTATGCCCAAGATGAAGAAGGGCAGTCGACGCCAGGCCAGACATATCAGCCGTGATTTGACAAGTGACAGGGTGTGAACATGCAGAGGACAACATGCGACGAGCGACGACGACAACGTCAACGTCAACAACGAAATTGACGACATTGACGACGTCGACAACGTACGACGGACCGGCAGCAGCCCAGCAAGGCTCATCAAGACAAGCAAAGCGTGCAAGCCTCAAGTTTGGCCTGGCATCACATCTGACAGCCGAACCGGTAATTGTCGCGATCTGGCCATCTCATTGGCAGCCCGGCCACGACCATGCAAAACGACATTCCAGATGCAATCTTACAAGATGAGATGCCGTTCCTTTGGCGGGGATTGCTGGGGAACGGGGCCGTGCGAGACTCGTGATTTCGCGGTCGAACCTGTGTCGAGTTTTGGTGTTGTGGACCTCAATTTCGCTTCCAATGCCTGCAAAACCCACCGCCAGACGAGGATGTACCCGAGCCGGTGGCGTATCTTAAAATAACGTGCAAACTGCTGCGATGATTGCTCTGCTCCGGCCGGTAGCACGTCCGTTATCCCGTGAGCCCTCATGTGCGACCGCATTGCTTCTGAGGTCGATCAGTCGGCGCTGGCTGCCGTATTCTGGGAGGTTGGCATGCAATCCGAATCCGGTCTCCATGCTGAAACCTCTCACCAACTTTATTGTCCCCCGGCTTCCCGTTTTGGAGATGTGGGCACAGACCCCCGGTCATGGCTAGCCAACTGCTGGTGTGGCCCAGATTGTCGTGTTTCAGCTTGAATTGCCATAGGAGTAGCCGCTCGCGCTTGTTGCCCACTTCCACGTCCGTCATTTCCATGAGGTGGTGATGATGCATGTGCATGTTCCGGTTGCTGAGCATATTGTTGATGCTGGTGGCCCTCCGATCCCTGAGCTGGCTGTTGGTGCTGGTAGTGAGATTGCTGGTGCTGATGCGGTTGTTGGTGCTGGTGCTGATGCTGGTGCTGATATCTCTGTTGCTCAGGACCCTCTCCCTGCTGCGAACCTGCATCTGCATACCCTGAACTGGATATGGTTCCTCGCCGGCTCAGAGAACCGCCGTCTGGCCCTCGCATAGATGCATCAGAACGGGCTCGGGTGTGCCCTCTTCGTCCTGGGGTTGATGCCGTTGATGTCGATATGTGCGAGAAAGATGGCGACGTGTGTGATTGAGGCGCCGACGTTGGGGGCGGTGGAGCTGGGTGGCCGCCTTGGGCCTTCCGCTTTTTGGGGGAGCTGGTGTAGTCTGGGTCAGATGCTTGGGATGCCGCGCGTTGACGGGCAGGGAACGAAGGCGAAGCTTTGTATTTACCTGAAGGAGTTGCAGGCGGGTTACCGCTTGAGCTCTTCTCCTGCTGTGATGTTGGGGGGACCCAGTGATGGAAGTAGATTGAAGGCGAAGACTGTTCCTGCTGCGCGGACTGTGTCTGTTGTAGTTGCTGAACAGAAGACGGAGGCGCTGGAGGCTGCTGGATGTGCATTTCACCCGTCGTCAGTCTGGGAAGCTGTGATTGTGGGGGAGGGCGAGGAGCAGAGGTGGGGGCACCAACATGGCCTGTAGGTTGTGTCGCTGCTCTGGCTCTCGGGGAGAGATTTCCACTGCCATAGGAAGCGGCTGAGAAGGCCGCATGTTGTGTCGTCGCCGTCAGAGGTTGGCCAGGAAGCACTGAAGTTGGTGGGAGGACTGGTTGTGGCGTCTGTTGAGATGCTCCATAAGGTTGGACCTGACTAATTAACCTCGTCTCTCTGCGCATCTCTGGTGATACCTGGGATTGAGGAAGGGCCTGAGGTTGTCCTTGTTGCTGTTGCTGCTGCTGCTGTAACTGAGCGGAATACTGTTGGAGCCACTCAACACTCATGTTTGCAAGATTTCCTCCCCCAATTCCTGCAAAGATCATGGGTACGAGGTGCGGTGGGATACCGCCTTGCATCGACTCTCGCAGCATCGACTGCTCAATTTTGCGTTGCTCAAGTCGGAGGCCTTCTTGCCTCGTCTTCTCCTCCTCTTGCTTCCTCTTGTCTTCCTCTGCTTTTGCAATGAGCCAGTTCTTCATACCCTCTTCAGCACCCTGCCATTGCGAGGGCGCTGGGGGCAGTGAACCCATTGGGGGAGGAATTGGAGGTGGTCCTCGCCCAGGATCGGGCAACGTCATCGCCGAGGGCGGAGGGAGCCCTCGGTGAGGCGTGCCCATGGTGGAAGAGGCACTGGCCGGCAGTGAAGAAAGAGATCCGCCGTTAAGCTTGGGGGAGAATCGTGCGGACGAGGAAGAGAAGGTCGGAGAGTACTCATGAGTCTTGAATTCAAACTCCGACTTGGCTGGCTTGGAAAGTGTGAGCAACATGAAGGGTGGTGGAGGTGGAGGCAGTGCAGAGATCGGTGTTGAAGTGGGAGGTGGACATGGGAGTGACTGGTGGAGAGGCCTCGAAAAAAAAAATTCAGAAAGATCCCGAACGAGATGGAACAGGATACATACTTATTATTCGAAGAAGCTTCGCTGGAGCAACGTTCACCTATGGCTCACTGCACCATTCAAACCGTTGCCCCCCAGGGCTGGGCTTAATGCTTGCCAGGAACAGCAGGCCCACCTTGATTCGCGGGTAAAAAGACAAGGCTAGAGAGTACAACAAATGGGAACTGGGTACAGGCAAAGCTCGCTGCACTGAAGATCTGGGCCAGTAGTGGCTCGCGTGGGCCGGCTTTGGCGATCAGGCCCGGAGTGGGAGGGATTGTGAATGGCAAAGAAGAAGAGGGCAAAAGCGGAGAAGGTGGAAACGGATTTGACAAGAAGGGAAGAGGGCCGGTTCGAGTTGGGGTACGGACGACGAGGATGAGGTCCCAAGCTACGAGTGACCGCAGAAAGAGCGGCAAGCCAGCAGGACAGGAAAGACAAGGGCAGCCGGTGTGGCGTACGGGGCGGGTGGTAGTGGGATGGAAGAGAAGAGCAAGGATGTGCAATGAGCAAAGAAGGCAGTCAGCAGAAAGAGACTGAAGGAGTGAGGGGAATATGTGGGTGAATGGATGGATGGGGAAAAGAGGGGACCACAGTCCGCCGCCGAGAAGGAAAGAGAGAGAGAGAGTAAGAGTGCGTGTGTAAGAGCGTGTGCGTGAGTGTGTGCAAGTCCTGCAGTCTTACGTGCCTGGGAGATGGCTTTCGCCGCCTGGGTTGCTCTGGTTGTGTTCCCTGTCTGGGTGGTGGGTTCTGTGGCGCTGGCATAGGCCGCGAGCTACTTTTGACATGCGTCTGGCCAAGTTTAGATGGCCGGTCTACCAGCTGCTAAGCTAGCTCTGATCATGGCAACGAGCCAGCGAGAGCCAGCGAGCCTGAAGCTGGGGCGCCGACGTTAGTCTACACCTTCGGCCGTGACCACCTCTGAGGCTATCCTCTCCGCTCCAGCAGGCGCCGCGCCCGCTACTAGTACTTATGCTCAAGTCGCCTGATGTGTGGTCCTCTCCTGTCTGTCCTGTCCTATTCGGGCTGTGGCAGACGGTGGCCATGTAACGTCTGTGGAGGACCGCTTGCCGCCAGAGAGCACCTGCAACTTGTGTATTAAAGACAATGGGAAATTGACTTTTGGTGCTGCTCATCGTTACTCCATGTGTGAGTTCGCGGCCTATCACACAGACTGGAAGGCGACCACGCACAATCTATTCTGCGAAGTCTGACGAGGTCCCTGAGATTGCTTTGCCTCACCTTTCGGGGGTTTAGGGCGGCAGAATCCACCGCGAGATAAAATGCATCTACCCAAGTCCAACCATGAATTGGGCTTGCCGTATCCTGCACAAGTACACGTTCCTCAGCTACTTGGCAGGTACTGGATACGGGGGGGTGTGATGGCGGCGGGCCTGCAGGAGGAGCACTATAATTCCTCGAGGTCTGCTCTCCACTCCGCAGGTCGTCCCCCCCCGTGTCCCACTTCGCAGATGAAGGCTTCAACGTGCGGCGCTATCAGATGTCTGCTTGCCTGCTTCTGGCCTCGGCTTGGGGCTGCCGGCCGGAACGAGCTGGACTGGGCTGGGAGATGGAGGGCTGGTGGCTGGTGGCTCGTGGGATAGTGCCGAAGGTGAGTACGGTAAGTACGGTAGGTATCAGAGACATTCGACATTCGACATGGGCCTCACTACTGGCTCGCCGGCTCATCAGGCATGGGCTCGACAGCTGAACCGCGGCCCAGGACCAAGTGGCAGGGTCAAACGTTCGGGAGGAAGCGAGCGCAATTCAGTGCAAGATTAACGCCCCAGGGCACGGACTCCAGGCCTCGCTCTTTTGAGCCCATTGACGTTGTTCGAGGCTGCTTTAAAGGAAATGAAGGGTTGCGGCCACTGTCAGACCTTGGGTATCTAATGTCCCAAAGCAGCATTGCGAAATGAACGTCCGCATGTTGGGTGGAGCCGTCGTGTATCAAGACGAAACTGGCGACAGGTTACGACGGATCGAGGGCAGGCGAATCTCTGGCGACTGATGGCAAGAGGACACGCAACCAACCTCTGTCCTTGGAAGCGCAGTGCCAGAAATGAGCAATGCCATGGATGGGCCGCGCGCCTTGCCCTGCTACGACAGAATCAGATTGCTTGAGCAGCTTGTGACGAGCGCAGCGCCCAAAAAGGTAATGCAGGTGCCGTCACGCTTTTCTCTGGGTCGGCCGCCACCGCCTGGGACTAACGGTCGGGCGGCTATCCCATGATATCCATGATGGTCGATACATCCCATCCCCCATCCCATCAGGAAGCACGGCCGTAACCTTGACCTTGTCTTAGTAACACACGAGCGAAGCGCACCTTGACAACCTGTCAGCCTCGAGCACAACCCTCCCTGCGGATCGACAAGGCGCGGCGAGCGGCATGGCGAATCGATAAGAGCAACGATCACCACCTGCTTCTGGCGGCGCCCGTTGCTATGCTGGCAAGCAAGTGTTACCAGACCTAGAGCACATGGTCGAGATGGTGGTGGGGAGCATCTCTGGAGACGAGACAAAACAAACGGGTATGTGTGACTTGGATGATTCGAGAGACTCGTACTATGCGTGCTCGTCCATATCCTTCAGCAGGACCCCAGTACAAGTAGAAAACAAAGCACGCGGGAGGCCTCGAATGTTCATTATTATTATGTTTGCTCAGTGGATGCTGGATGTCATGTCGGGCCCGAGACTGGCAGTGTACGGCCCTGTGCGATATTCGCCTTATACAGCATATGCGGTGCCTGTGCTGGCCACCGAGCACAAGGACCACAGAAAGAGGCCAGCTCTCTCCCACACGCACAAGGCACACGAACCAACAGGGCCGCCCGAAGGAGGGGCCGTTGGTGAGATTCAGAATAATCGGGTTGCGCAATCACCGAGCGCCTGGCTCCGGTGTGAACGATCGACTGAGCAGTTAAATTTCCGTGTCCGCGCGCCCACTTTGCCTATTTTGCCGCGGCGGGGATCTGCCTGAAACGTGTGGCGGCCCCGATCAGTCCAGAGGATCTCTTGGGGAAGACTTGGAGCAGCGATATGGTCGCTGGGGGTTCTAGACGCCCGGCCAATCACCCGTCCAGCCATGTCCTCCACCTCCTCCATGGAGACGACGCCTTGCTGCACCTCCACCACAAACAGCCGCGACCGACCAGCTTGTTGGTGGTCGGAGGACGTCCTTGACAGTCGAACGCGGTCCTGTCAAGGTGAATCTCTGCGGCTGCTCACTGCCAATGCTTATGCCTGTGCCCCGTACGGCGCCTGCTTGCGCCTGGCTTCTTCCGATGGATGAATCATTGATTGATTGAATAATGTCAGCCTGGCACTCGTCAATGTAAACTGTTCTCGTTAGCAATGAGGCTAGGTTCCCCCAGCGAAGCGCGACCTGCACGTTGCAACATGCGCAACAAACATGGCCTCAGGCTTCCAAGTTCCTCCCATAATATCAACACGGGATATAGGCCAGCCCTAATTCAAACAAGATTGCAGCCACTCCTGCGGCAGCCCTTTTCAACGCGGGACTCCCGCTTCCAGGCTTCTACCAGTGCAAGCGTTGGCGTATTGCCGTTTTGGGGACTTGTGGCCTTGATGAAGAGTGGAGCTGTGCGACTGGTGAACGTGGGTTCCCCATCTGCCACCCATGCAAATCCGAAATTAACTGCATGATGCTTCCATCATCGTAATCAACCACTGCACTCCCGTTTGTTCATTTCTCCGAAATCTGCACATGCTGTGCTGCTACAGCTGCAGCTTCTTTTTCTTTTTCTTGCCTCCTTCTCCATGTCATCAATTGTTCTCGGGCCGTTAAAAATTCCCTGGCCCGACCAAGACCAAATTTGCCCCTCATTGTTGGTTTTGCCCACGATCTTCTTTATTACTGCCCACAACGCCCAGCAGCATTGCTTTTCATGGTTAGAATGCGGCTGAGAGGGCATATCAAAGGGCACGTTAGCTCTGCAGTATGGCCTGATCTTGATCTCTGGAAAGTACGCGGGGCTTTGTTGGCCTCTCCGTAGCTATGCTGCCAAGGAGTTCCAACCCCATCGAGCATGCGAGGCTTGCAGTAGACATGAACAATGTGGAAATGACAACGGAGGCTCCCACGACATGTATGATTCGCATTCTTGGTCATCATGTGTTGATTCACGCGATCCAGACATGGCAGCTAATAAGGAGGGGAGGCCATCGTATTCTCCGATGGCTGCAGCTGCAGGTGGATCTCGTGGCCTGTTTGTTTGTGGACAAGGGGAGCCGATGTATGTATGTACCTACTCAACAAATGAGGCAATTGTTCCCAAGATGGCTTTTACCTAGTTTGGCCTTGGAAGGTAGCTAATTGCGAGGGATGGCGGGGTCAGATGCTGATGCTGATGGCCAGTTTCAGTATACGTAGCAGTCATTACAATGGAGGTCATGGTGCTGCTGTCCGAGTCGCGTTGCCGCGCAGAGCCAGATGCACCGTGTACAGTGAAATTGGACTAGAGTAGTCAGGGTCAGTGTCGATCGGCGGCGGATGAAGCATCTGGAGGCGACGGTAGTCAGCAAATGTGGACGCAGGGCAACGCGAGCTCCCTTGCCTTCCCCTCGTGGTGGTGGTGTGGCGGACTGAGGCCCAGAGAGACGTGAGTGGTCGTTGTGGTCGTTACCTAGCAGAAGGAGTGAGGTCGACGGTGGACTGGTAGACGGTAGACGGTAGACGGTAGACAGTACAAAGGCCCGTCTCGGCTCCACCTCCCACTTCGCATTGACTTCCTGTTCGTTCAAGTCGCTAGCCTTTGAAGAGTCGAGCCAGCATCCAGCTTTGTGGTGGCGTACCCGTTAACGCATTCACTGTTGGAGCGGGCGCCTGGAAGCAGCGAAGGCGTAGGCAGATCGTTCGCCTCACCCTGTGAAATCATGCCACAGATCAGCGTTGATGTGCGATAGCCGGCTCACCGTTCCGGATCTAAATATGCTTGTTGCGAAAGTCGATGCTCGAAGCGTCACGGTGACTCAGTAGGGCTCGAAGGTCGAAGGTGGGTGTGGTGCACTTGGGTGTCGTGGGTGTTTCGTCACGGGTTGCTGTGCGACGACGAAAGTGGCGGGAAGCCAGAGGCGAAAAGTGAAAATTGCCCATGTCCACCCCATGTCCCAATACTCATACCATGCCCTTGATGGAAGACGGCAGAGGCCAGGACGGCTCGACTTGACGCCTCCTCAATCTCCAATCTCATCCCGTAGCTGCAAACTGTAACCTGCCCCTCTCTTCCAAGGCTATTTCTTTGCCGCCCCCGCCAAAAGGGAAGGCAGCAAACAACCTTCCAGATTTTCGCCACCGCAATCTACACCAACCATTTCCCAATCGGGAAACATGCCTCTACGGTGGTACAACAATTTTTCTCAACCTCTCGCCGCTTCAACATCCACAACGGCAAATCCTGTCAATTTTCAATATTGATGAAATCCCCTCGACAACACCTGCCCTGACCAATCTTCCCCGACAATCCCCAATATCAAGCGCTTCCCCATCCAGTATCAACCCCCGGCCTCCCATCCCATCCCTCTGCCACTATCTCAATAAAACATCTCAATCCCTACACTATACCAAACATCGTAAATCCCCATATCGCAATTCGCATCCCTACTTACCCCCCTACACCTCGAAATTCCCATGTGCCACCACATCTCCCGACAAAAATCCCTACGCTCCGACTCCCGAAGATCACTACGCAACGTAGTCCCAAGGTCCCATCCCAACCCTCCAATCCGCACCAAACGACCCAAAACCCCCAATTATCCCAATCCTGAGCCGCGTCCCGGTCCTCAGAAGCACTGACCTTAAACTCCCCCCATTCCCTTCACAATTTCCCTATCCTTTTACGATAACCAAACTTCCTAATTGCAATGAACTCAGCAAAAAAGATAAATATAGAAAGATCAACAAGCGCGAGAGAAAAAAAACCCCCCAAGCGCACGCACCAACTCCACCTAACGATATATAGGTAGCTATCTACAAACCTTGGACCCGCAACAAGGGTAGTTAGATGCAAAGATCGACAACGGACCCAACGCGGCCAACGGGGGCAACTAACTTCCCATCCCGATTCCGCACAACGTACCGGCGTTGCATCGATGGCGGCAGGCAGGCAGGTGGGCTAAACTACCGTCGGGGAGCGGAGGCGGGCGGAACATGGAAGTCCCAAATCTCAAAAAGTAATGGGCCGGACCACTAGGGAGAGGATAAAGTTGAAGAATGAGAATAGAACAGTTCAGGAGGCGTCGGGTACCAAGCAAAGGCTATCTATCTCCTACTTCGTACTACTACTCAACTACCAATGTAGGTATGACTTCTTCCGCAAAACTTCAACGCAAAATGCAAAATGCAAAATGCAAATGCAAAACTGGCGCTTTGGGCCGAACAAGGAAGTCTAAAGTCTTGCCTATCCTATCCTAGCCATAGCCTTAATCAGGTAGCGTTGGGCATCTTTCCTTCCCTTCCGTACGTGCAGTGCACACAATTGGGTTTGCATATGAGGTTGGATGGAATTGAATTGAGTATGGACTATTCTCGTTCGATCTATTTGAAAAAGGGTTGTGATGTGCAGTTTTACACGGATTCTAGAGTCCGATTGATGCGGATATGGACCCCGAGTGTCCGATTCCAACCCATTGACTGCCCAGTAGTAGAACATGACTTCATGACTGGCTACTCGAGAGTGATTACTCAGCCCCCCTACCTATTAGGTTGCCAGAGGATGAGCAGGTAAAAAGTTCGTTTTGCGACTTCAATCGCCGCTCTATTACAGATTACAACTATAGGCCTAACTAGTTCGGTTGGAGTATCTGATGCAGTGTCCATGATCCTTCGTGAATATAATAATTATAAGACCAAAGGGAATGGAAGGAAAACAAAGAAACAAAGGAAAAGAGGTATCTTGGGTAATGTGGTCATCGGAGCCAAAAAAAAAGTCATCCAGGTCTTCCCTGGGGCCCCCAAACTGAACATAAAAAAGACTCCATGTCGTGAATGCTGTCCCGTGAGGCTGCTGTCTCCTTTCGAAACCCCTAGAAAAAGTAATAATGTGAAGCATACAAAAGCCACTCAGAATCCAGGCCGAACTATGCCGGTGACTGTCCTTAGCAAGAGTAGACGACAGTGCCGCCGTACCACATGCTAAGCGGGAAAACAAACCATAACGATGGTGTGTTGTAGAATCTGCCAACCGCAATGCGTAAAATCCAAATCGTCACAAATCGGGGAAAACGTGAGAGCCACGTTGCCGACCGCACGCGACGAGCTCAAGCCACTGATCTAAGAAGATCTGCACTTCTTGGCCCGTTAAGATTGTCTCAAAACAGGGTGGAAATGCGACCAAACCTTCCATCGTGACTGCTTGCTCATGTGGCTGTCGGCTGCAGATGCATGTTTGCCCATTCGCTTTCCTCTACTCGTTCAAGAGCGGCTAAGAGGAGACCCGTCCCTCATTATGCATTGGCTCGTTTCTTTCGCATCTTGTATTCCGCCTTCGCCACTCTCATCAACAAATCCTCATCCTTGATCGGTATCCACGATGTTAGGACCTTCATTGCATTCTCAAAATCCGAATCAAGAAGAATTTCCCTCGTGGCATCGATTAGCGCAGCAGAGGTTGCGTGCAGCACGTCCAGGTCTCCACTAAACTTTGTATCCGGGATTTTCGAGTTCGAGACATCGCCTAAGAGCATGAACACATCCCAAACGCGAAGTTGGGCTGGGAAAGGTAGCGAATAGTTGAACAAGGTTAGGTACCAGCGTGTGCCATAGGCTGTCGATGTGATGCACAGCTCTTCCTACGAAAAGGGGTCTTGGTTAGCGAACTCGTTCAGCGCGTGGCTTTCAAGGCTTCGGTCAGATCGGGTCTACTTTCAGCCACTGTACCAGCAAAAAGCAATCCATCAAGTCGCGATGCGCCTAGAACTGAAGCCACAGATCGAAGGGGTCCAACTTACCAACTGTTTAGCAACATCACCTCCACGCAGCCAATTCTTCTCAAAATCCTCCAAAGCCTCCATGAGGCCAGCGAACCCTGACTCGTAAAGTCTTTCCAGGCCTCGAAGCAGCCAGAGCCGGACCAACATCACAAAGGCTTTGTCCTCTTCGTAATAGCAAAGTAATGTCGCAGCAAGCGCTGCCATCCCCTGAACATACCCTGTATCTGGTAAGTATAGAGACATGGCGTGGAGAACGCGGAATAATAGTCGTTGCCTGCGCATTGTTAGCAAGTAGGTCACTCCCAAGGCAACATGTTACTTACCCTCCTCGATACCTCCTCCGGAACATGATGTGCCGGTTGATGGTCCTTGGGACGTCAACATCAATCTGAAGGTCATCTGCGGAGCTCTCTTCTTGTAACTCGTAGAAACTTTCAATGAGCTCCTCATCTGTTGGACTGTCCTTATCCATTTTAGCACTTGCAGCGAGGAAAGAATACCAAGCAGTAGCTCGCCATCGGTCTGGTATGCCCTTCCATGTGCGAGAAACGAGTTTGGGATCTTTCACGTCAAACTCAAACAACATGCCTCCACTTTTGGCGCCGGACTGCACCACTTTGGCCATCTTCCGCCACTTTTCCTCACGCTCAATCTCTTTGGCTTTCATGACCTGCGCTGCTCTTCCTCCATCTTCCTGTTCCGCAATGTCGGCAAGGCCTGGGGGCAACTTGAGCATATCGCTAGCTTCATCCATTAAGCGGCGGTCCCTATTGTGAGGAAGTCGGTTCGTAGCCTGTCGCAGCGGTTTTTGAGTAGTATGGCGTGTACCGGTAGATCGATTAGAGAAAATAGATCCCTGAGGTTTCAAAGACTTCTTGGATGGTCGTCTCCTGAGTGATTCGGACGCTGGGTTAGCAGATTTCGCAGAACGGGCGCGCGATGCGCTTCGGCCAATACCACGTTTCCGGGGTTCTTCTGACACCAATTGCAATGCCGTTGAAACACGCTGAATGCGCGGTTCTTCAGGACCATCCAGACCTCCATTTGACCCTTGAGAAGTTATCTTTTTAGGGATTATGAATCCATATCGATCAACTTCGCACCCGTCCACATCAGCCCAATCCTCCACTCCACCCGCGGCTTCAGTCGGCTCTTTGGCGATTGCGTCTTCACGCTTCGAGCTCATGAACGAGCTTGCATCATCGCGATGACGGTCCACGGTCAAGCTGGATCCATTGATCGGTGTACCTCCATTATTTGGTGTATTCGTTACGCTACTGTCCACGGTGAAACTATTCTGCACGCTCCCGCCCTCTTCTTCCAAATCATCCCAATCTGCAGCTGCCTCGTTCCCATGGCGATACATGGTTCGTACTTTCCGTGATAGCATCATCTCGTCCGCAGACAGTACCCGATTGCTCACAGTTCTTCCTCGAGCAGAATAACGAGATGGAGAGCGAGGAGTAAGATGTGGAGTAGCAGGTGCCGACAGTTCCTTGTCTGGCTCCTTCTCTTTCTGTGGAGACGGAGTGACCTGGGGTTCTGCAGCCTCATTCTCCTTTACTAGACCCAATTGTTGGTTCATCTTGTTTGCCTTCTTGCCCCCTAGGAGCATGCTCCCCCTCTTCGAAAACGACATTTGGGTGGGTGATATGAAATCGTCAAAGCCCCCGGTGGGTATTATAGTATCGAGGCCATGGAAAGACTGCACGGATTGGGCTTGAGGGTCTTGATTCGGGCCAGGGAAGTCAATTGAACGGTCGCGAGGCGGTGAGGAGGGGTCATCCTGGACGACAATGGCGGGGAGACTGGGAGTCTTGCGCAGACTGGCGGGAGAGGAGGGAGTGTCATTGTTGGCGCGGTCGGCGCTGGCGGTAGACGTCAATGATGCCAAGGCCGAGTCCCTTCGGGCATCCTCTTCGGAAAGCAGCGATGCCTTGAGCGCTGAGGCTTTTGGACCTGGCGATGTCCTCGGTCGGCGCACACTACTGAGCCATCCACGAGATACGGGCGCCTTGGAGGATGCGCTGGAGCTGGGGGTGTTCGTCGCGGGGGAGGGGGAGAGGTGCGCTGCTGCCGCCGCCGCCGGCGCTGCTCCTGGTGATGATGGCCCTCCAGCCTGGCCACCACCGCCTTCAGGGCTCTGCGCAGCCCCCTCACTCATAGCGGTCTGATTTTGCTGCTACAAAGCCTGTCATGAAGTGCCTCTTTCTCGGAGATTGAACGCGGGCGCGGCTCGTGCGGGAAATGAGGCTCGGCAACGTACGAACGACTGCAGGGCGCGCAGAGGAGTGGGCGTGAATACGGTATGGCGACGCTGGGGACGAGATGGAGGGTTCCGGTGCGGTTGCTGCTAATTCTTCGAAGTCAATTGAAATGCGCCTGGGGCAATCGAGAAGAAGAGGTTGACGCGACCATGGTGAATATTGGGAACAAGGAGATGTTCCCCGGACCCTGTTTGGCTGTGCCGAAAAAGGGGAATCTCTCCTTCCCTGCCCTGCCTGTGCCTGCCCGCGCCTGCCTGTGCCTGCCCGCGCTGCCCTATCCTTCCCACCTTTCTTCTCTCGCACGGGGGCCTTGCACAGATGCGGAAATTTGGATCTCACCCTTGCCCTTCCCTGATTGGCTTCCACTGGCTCTCGCGGGACTACTCATTAGATTCAATATAACACTGCTTCTCAGCGTCACCAGAACTTTGCCCCCGGACCCAACTCCATTCTCGACGCATGACGACTCCTAGCGAGCTCATTGCTGTGCCAGGCCCTTCAGCTACTGATTTTTTCATTTGCATTCGTGTCTCACAGGTTCTAGATCAACGGACTTGTATCCAACAACTCCAACGCGCGCCGGACACTATAGTCAATTACAGTCCTTGTCCCGCAACCTCCGCGGCCCATATCAAGGCCATCCTTTCTTGAACGGGTCGAGTCCGGATATCGGGCAAACAGCATTACTCGCTTGATCTTGAGACTGATGTCAAGACACTCTCCACACTTTTTCTTTGGACTACACCGTTCAGGTGCATTAGATGTCAATCCTCTCCTATTCTCAACCCCTTACGCAAGCCACAACACCATGTTTCTTATTCGCTCGTTGCGTCACTGGAGAACGTGGTCTGGAGAGCAGCACCCCTCGCAGCAGTGTCCTACCATGTAGTTGGCCACATGACCGCCAACCGGAAGCCAACGTTACACGACACCGCTGCCCGTGCCTACTCGCATGAAGATTGCCCAATCGGTATCAATTGTCTGAGAGCGCCCCTCCTCGTTGGACATGGGGAAACTCAACGACTGATTCGTAATTAACAAATCCAGGGTTCAGGTCTCTCGTAAGACTGGACTCTTGGGTTCGATAGGAATGCCTACACCCTAGCTGATGTTGCTTTCGAGAAATTGCTCAATCCCACTCCAAACTAGTGTAACTACTTTATCATTTTTGAAAACCAATAATAGGAGGGATTGTAGGATATCATAAGCAAGACTTACAATCCATTGGACCCATCGCTTGTAGTAGCGAATTGTCAGAAACAAAAGCCACATACAACACAGCGTAGAATTGGAAACTACAATCACCAAGATTCGATACTACGACAATGATAAAACCGCTTTACATAGAAAACTAGCATCATGTAGAGTAGCTGATTTGTCGAGCTGATTTTCCACTTTGCTGGTGACACAGTACTATGCTCATTTCAAAGATTTTTCGCCATGAAGGATCCAACCTCAAAAGCCTTTTCACGACCGAAAGAATTTCTCAAAAATCCTCCATCTCCTTGCGGTATACCGTGCGTCTAAAATGCTACCGTAGTCTCTTTCTGATGCATTAGGAGTACGCTTATATCTCCTTGACCTTTATCTTACCTTTATAATTGCGAATTCGCCGTTACCTCAGCCTTAGCTACCACGTGCCAGGTGCACCCCAAGGAAAAGGGCTCACGCCAGCCGCTACCATAATCAAATTTTCCTCGTTCGTATCAAAATCTATGTAGGCCTGATGATAGACCTTATCATACTAGCAGAGCTTGAAAGTCATAATCAACAGAGGGGGGAAGAAATACGATGGAAGCGCCGTGAATCCGTCGCTAGGAAACACGTCAATATTCAGAGTAGTCGTCCTAAGCGTAGGATCAGAAGGTTCATATACTTCTCTCCCATGAATATCGTTGTGCTTACCTGATTATCTTTAAGCTACACCAGGACGTGATGGGAACAAAGTCGAGAGGATGGACGTCTCGTTGCATCCGATGTCTTCACCAGCTCGTAAATTTCACAAAACGGTATCACTAAACTCATTGAATGTATTCTTATACCTAAAGACTATAAAGACTAGAATCACATCTTGTTCAGGTACGAAATGTACTTTTAACCCTTTGAATTTGGTCGTGTAGTGCTTCGATGCTTATGATCACTTTTGCGCTTCGTAGCAGGAGTATTCCTAAGTCTAATAACCATATAACATTGTGACTAAACCTAGTGTTAAGACTACGGTCTATCCCTCGGTCAAGTAGACGTTAATTCACTACTACCGACCCAAAAAGAATGAGCCTGGGATCGTGAGAATAACATGCCATGATTCCTCCCATCTAGTAGAAAAGTCGTGCGTATAATCCAAATCGGAGGCAATTCAAACTCTTTCAATTCCCGCTTCCGCAAAAGAAAGTCTACTTCTCCTGCTCGGTTCAAATCTCTGATGAAAATGGGTGTTACATTCTACCCCTTTTCTAGAATTGGACAGAGAAGGAGAGCTGATTTCGAGGCTTAGAGGGTTATGGGTTTAGGAATTGGGGGTATTGATACGCTTGATCTAGTTATATCTTTCTGGATTTAGGTGTGAACTCGTGTACATCGGTGAGTTCACATAGCACCAAGTCGTGATCTTCATATCAATGTCATTTATTTTCATGGGCAAACTAGGATACAAGGGGCTTAAGGCTAATGGAGGGTGAAACGGGTGGATTGAGCTATTCCTATGCCCATCCCGCGATTTGATGAGATACAAGTGAAAATAAGTTGTGAGTAATTAGTCGTCTTTTGGCTGTCAGCTTTGCGTCGGTTTTTTTCTGGATATAAGCGTGAATATGAAAACTTATTTCCGTTAAGTAGCCATCTGCGTTATCTATTTCGAAATGGCACAAGCAGTTCAGATTCACTTTTCTCCTTCCTAGAAGAGTGGATGACGAGTCTGATGCCTTTATTTATGTGACACTACATTATGCTATGGTTTACTATGCTATACTGGGTATATATCATCTACTTCCACAATCGCTGTCCTAACTAAGAATAGGAATCAAACAGATGCACCAAGTGTATACTCTCTTCTTACTTCAGCGGTAGTCGATGCTTGAGCCTAACAATCTGGTTGGGCGGCATGTGTACGTATACGGGCTAGAAAAGATAACGATCTTCCCTTTCTCCCGGAATTCGTTCGCTGTATAAGACTGTTATCGGAGTGATTGGAGGCCCGTAGGCTAATATCAAAACGCTCAGATCTGTGAACACTTCTGTCTGCCGCGGCTCTAATTATCTCCACATCAGAAAATCACAAACCATTTGCAGCCCCTCAATTTGCGCTATTCAGTACATTGGGCGTAGGATTTCATCGTGATGGTCCAGTTTTGGATTTCTTGGGCATGAACATGTTTGGCTCTTCTCGTTTCCGTTTTAGTGCCGTTACTGGTGCTGCAGTAGAGGTTGGCTTGGGACTGTTTACTTGTGTCCGTATCTTGGGCGCGCTAAAGTTGTGCCCTGCTGGAAGGGACGTTCGTTGCTGCTTGGGCGGATCCGATGATGAAGCCGCTGCTATGCGCGGTCGATCGGGGCTAGCATATTCCTTAGATCGGCCCGTGATAGCGGATGTTGAAGTTCTAGATACTGCCATTCGAGTTGGGGCTTGGGATTCATATTCGTTCATACGGACCATTCGTGCTGGAGCCTGCTTGACCGTTCCTTTCCTTTCCTGCAGAAGATGCGCGGGCATTTGTGTGGCTTTGGGTCTTGCCTGTTTCTGGTCAAACATACCCCTCCTCAATTTATCGAACGCGACTTTGCCAGTCTTTGCTGGTGCTGCTGGTTGCCCCCATCCACTGGATCTACCCCCAAAACCCGATCGCCTAGCAGAAGGGTCATATCCTACTTTGCCTTCAATGATCTGTGTTTGATTGCCAGCTCGATTTTGTTGCAAGGCCTTCATTTGCTCCCTTAATTGTTCCTCCTGAGCTGCCTTTTCCCTCTCCGCATCCCTCTTCAGCTTCTTATAAGCCCTGCCCCAATTCTTTGGGTCTCTGGGACGATAACTCTTCTTCTCCCATTCAGGTATATCACGCTTGATGAAGCGGAGCCATATCTCGCCTGTCTCACCGACAAGCTGTGGACAGTTGGCTTCGAGGTCGAGGAGCTGTTGCGGGTTTTGGATATGTCTAAGTACTGGAGCGAGGAAGGAGTATGGGAGGTCGCCAACGTCATCGAGCATGTGAATGTTCTGAATCAAACGAGTTTTGGCGAGCTCGAATAGCGAGGGTACACCCATGTTGGGAAGGCGACTTTCAAGTGATTGTTGGGAGAACGAATGTCCCAGTTGGAGATTGGAGTTGTTCAATGGAGAATTTAAGATTTCGACAAGATAGTGCCTGCAGAGCTAAAGGCTGGACATCCCGGCATCTATAAGTAAAAGACGAGTGCGCTAGTAATACATGTGAAGACAAAGGTGCGAACGTAGCGGTCAAATGACAAGCTTGGAGGTTGAATGACTAGGCCGCTGTCGAGGACTGTGGCGGTGGGATGAAGTTATTCGTGACTAGTGCGTCTTTCATCTGAGGGATGTGGCAACTGATTCTGTTCGAAGGCGGTCAGCAAGTTCTTAGAACATGTCTCTCACAGGTAATATTGAGACTCGCGTTGGTGATGCTCCGGAATCTAGTAACTGATATCGGACGTTGACGTCTGGCTGAGATGATCTGCGCTAGCGGCTTGGCGGCTTTTCACAGTCCGCGTGCACGCTGAGAGCTCAACTTCGACATTGACATTGTAAAGCTGCTTCAACTCCTAACAACCAGGACCACATTGGAATCCGGATTAGTCCTCATATAAAATGGGCGGAACGAATTGGGATCTTCTTCCTCAAGCAGATGAGGGTAATGAGGGCTGCCGCGCTCTTACTTACTGTATGCTAAAGTCTCCAGATGCACTGCACAACGTCGCCCGCCTCCTCACCATAGAATCGCGTCCGTACCAGCGCGTCTCAAGCCGATTACTGAAACCGGGCGCATTGGATACAGCTAGACGTACGCATCTCCCGTCACCTCCACCAGATGCATCTGCCGCAGATGAGGAAGCTGCCGCAAGGGCCGCTGTTCGCGAACAGGAGACGAAGGATACTAGGGCATGGCAATATAGTATCATGGGCGAAATTAGTTTACTGGACTATGCGATTTTGCGCATGGAGTTCACGACGAATAGCAATCGCGCAGAACGAGAACGTTACGCCGCAAAGAAGGATGCTATACAAGGCAAACAACAGGCTGTGAAGGAGCATATCGAAGACCTGAGGGGAACCTTGATAGCGGCAAAAGAGACTCTGGCGACGCGAAAAATCTACGATGAGCTGACTGAAAAGATCACCAGCAGTAAGATGCTGCGGACGCGCGATGAGCAGGCAGCCGCGCACGGAAAGCTTGACGAAGAAATTTCAGAGCTTCAAGAGGAGGTGGAGTTGTCCAAAAGAACGTGGGCAGAACGTCGCATGCAATTTGGACGTATTGAAGATGAAGCAAAAGAGATGCTGCGTATGATCAAGGACGAAAAGGAGGAGGCTGAACGGAAAGAGGGCATGATGAAGGACGGAGACGATGCCGACGAAGGCGAGGGCAGTACGACAAGAGGCGGTGCGAGTCAAGTTGGGACACCAAGGCCGGAGGCTGGCGGAGCTACCCCAGTACACATTAGCCAGAGCGACGAGGCCTCTCAATTACTAAAGGTACCTCAGGAGCGACTCGCGCCTTTGTCCCGTGGAAATAGTGTCGCGCCATCTCCCGCCAGATCTGGACCTGACGTAGATATGAAAGAGGCTGGTGAAACCAATCCCGAAGCCGACGATTCATCCGGTATTGAAGAGGGCGAGGAGGAAGAAGACGATGGGCCGCCGGAGGATATGGATGAGTCGTAGTGTACAGAGCATCCTACATCCATGCCAAAGACATGATTCCCTCTATCCCTCACGAGCTATGAGTATTGGGGGAGGGGGTGGGCTGCTTCTTATCCTACATGAAGAGAGAGAAGTCTACGGGTAGGAGATATCACGCGATACCCACATCTGCATAGCAAAGGTGTTTTAGGCTTGGACGGGACATTCTGGGTATTTTGTACTATATACTGCTTTTGAAGCCATGCCATATGCATAGCTAAGAAATCTCACGGAAGCTCTTCTTCCCCTCTGCGATTGCTTCCTTTGCCTTAGTGACCTCCTCCGTTGGTGCTTCTCCGCCTGCCTCCTTGTTTTCTTCCTATTTGGCAATTAGTAAATTGTAGGAAAGGCCACCGGTGAGCTCACAAGTTGGTCCTCAAGCTGCTGCAGAGCGTCCTTGATCTTCTGGCGTACTGTGGGGAGGACATTCTTTGTCTCCTCCAGCGCTTGACGCTAGAAATCATCAGCTAACTAATTTGAAGATTGCTGCACAAACAAACCTCTTGCTTCAATTGATACTCGGCATTCTCGCCTTCTGTGTTGGATTCGAGCTTCTGAATACGGGATTCTTGTTGTTCGAGCTCCTTGTGATAGCTCGCCTCCTCCTTCACCAATCGGAGGACGGATGACGTCGCAACGGCAAGTCTTGATGGTGGAGCCATGTTGTTGCAAATACTGGAAGATTGGGATTTGGTTGAGGAGACGAATCGAAAGTGTCAAGTCCCGAATATATTTACCTGGAATTGCTGTTGCCTTGTTGCCCCGGTACCTGATAGAGAAATCGCACCATTGGAGGAAGGAAACCGAGGGGCACGAAAGCCTTGGCACACTGCACCAAAATGCTCGCCAAACCAGAAAGCCTCCCAAATTCAACACCGATTAAACCTACAATGCCGCGGGGTCTACCGAATCCAGACTGCCTCTCAAGTTCTTTGTAGTCCCATCTACTGGCTATTGAAATCTGACAAAGGCTTTTCAACGTTGCACCCCTCCTACTTTCCTCTACACTTGCTAAGTTGTTTTGGCCGACCACGTTTTCGCTGCTCACACCTTATCGATAAGTAGCAGGAGTTCTTGGTCTAGCCAAAACGAGCCTTAAGTGGAACGCGTCGACGCGCCCTGCAAATTGGGAAGCGCGTCTCCTTAACCGCCGCACACCTGCCATCCCACCTCTCTCTACATTTGCTCTTCACGACGCTCGCCCCCGAACGCAATTCGATCCTCAACAGGCAATCGTCAAGATGTCTTCCCCAGCACAGCGGCGCTCACAGCGCAATTCTGCGTCTGCCACTCCTCGGAGAAGCGCTCGAGGCACTCGTAGCTCTCAAGTTCCTTCAAGTTCTCCTGCACCAGCTGGCCCTGAAGAACAACTTCATTCTGAGGCATCTCAAGCCTCGCAAAGGGGCCCGCAAGCAACTCCTCGAAATGCCCGGTTGCAATCTGCCTCTACGCAATCGCCAATTTTCTTCCGCCCCTCCCCCACGGCATCAGGGGCAGCAAACGTTGCTGGCGCCGACGCAGGTACGGATGGCGACAGAACACCTAGAGCCAGTGGAATGACCATCGGAGGTATTAAGAGACCCTACATTTGGACCTGGATATAATGCTAACATCAACAGATTCATCTCCTATACATTACGCTTCTAGTTCCAGCCCTGGCCGCGCTCGCAATGCGCAGAATACAGACATTCGAAGCAGCAGTAGTGCGCTTTTCGTTCGAGGCCCTACCGACACCGCTGCTCGCAATCGGCGCAGCGATATTCACTCTGACGTCCTTGGCACTAGCTCGGCCAACAGACGTCGTAGGCTCTTTGTGGACGAGAGCGGAATGGCAGTTCACGATGCGTCAGATGCCGCCACGTTCTCCAACCTGAATCCGGACACTTCAGATGCAGATGTTTTGGGCGGCAACTCCTCGAGAGTTATCTGGGGGACAAACGTGTCCCTGGTAGATTCGATGAATGCCATGAAGGATTTTCTGTTCAATTTCCAGAGAAAGTACCGAATGATCCAAGACGAGGAGCTCGACGAGGGGCTGAGTTTGCCCGCCGATAATCCAGCAATGGCCAAGGAGTACGTTGAAATGATGAAGACCATGCTTGAACTTGGTGTTACTCCGCTCAATCTTGACGCTCGTAATCTCAAGGCTTATCCGCCGACGAGGAAACTTTGGCACCAGCTCCAAGCTTTTCCAAACGAAATTATTCCCCTTATGGATGTAGCAGTTAAGGATGTCATGATCGAGCTTGCAGAGAAGCGTATGGCGGAATTGAGACTACAGCAATCACAGGCCCAACGTGGCGGTCAACGTCCTCGTGATTCGAGTTCTTTGCCTCCAATGCTTAGCTCAGATATTGGTACCCCTGGAGCACCCTCGCCCACACCAAATGTGCCAGATATTCCAGATCTTGTCAGAGAAGTCGATCAAAAGACCTATCGAGTCAGACCATTTGGTCTGGACAAGACCATCAATTTGCGAGATCTAAACCCCGGAGATATGGACAAATTGGTCAGTGTAAAAGGTCTTGTGATTAGGACCACTCCTATCATTCCAGACATGAAGGATGGTAAGTCGTCTTAGGCGTAACTTGCTTTGAGCTTTACTAACGTGAAGAAGCCTTCTTCCGCTGCTCCGTGTGCAATCACACGGTTAAGGTCGACATTGACCGTGGCAAGATCACAGAGCCCACCCGCTGCCCTCGTGCTGCTTGCGAGTCTGCCAACTCTATGCAGATCATCCACAATCGATCTGGTTTCGCTGATAAACAGGTTATCAAGCTACAGGAAACCCCTGACAGCGTACCAGATGGCCAGACTCCGCATTCAGTGTCCCTCTGCGCTTATGATGAACTTGTAGATGTCTGCAAAGCAGGTGATCGTGTTGAAATCACAGGTATCTTCAAGTGCAATCAAGTCCGCATCAACCCACGGCAACGTTCCGTAAAGAACATATTCAAGACATATGTGGACGCACTGCATATCCAAAAGGTAGATAAGAAGCGCATGGGTATCGATGTCTCGACCATCGAAGAAGAGCTTGCAGAACATGCAGCCGGTGACATTGAAGAAACTCGTAAAGTCTCCGAGGAGGAAGAGGAGAAGATCAAGGCTACAGCAGCTCGCCACGACGTGTACGAATTGCTCTCGCGTTCACTCGCGCCTAGCATCTATGAGCAGGACGATGTTAAGAAGGGTATACTGCTCCAGCTCTTCGGTGGCACTAATAAATCATTCGAAAAAGGTGGAAGCCCGAAGTACAGAGGCGATATCAATGTTCTCCTCTGCGGTGACCCTTCGACCGCAAAGTCCCAGCTTCTCCAATATGTCCACCGGATCGCACCCCGCGGTGTGTACACTTCTGGAAAAGGTTCCTCTGCTGTTGGTCTGACTGCCTATGTCACCCGTGATCCCGAGACACGTCAACTAGTGCTCGAATCTGGTGCTTTGGTTCTCTCGGATGGCGGTGTCTGCTGCATCGACGAATTCGACAAGATGTCTGAGGCCACTCGGTCTGTCCTTCACGAGGTCATGGAACAGCAAACCGTTTCCATAGCCAAAGCTGGCATTATCACAACTCTCAATGCTCGTACCTCGATTCTAGCTTCCGCCAATCCTATCGGATCCAAATATAACCCCAATCTCCCCGTACCTCAGAACATCGATCTACCACCGACTCTGCTCTCTCGTTTTGACCTCGTCTATCTTGTACTCGATCGTATTGATGAGCAGAACGATCGTCGACTTGCGAGACATTTGGTTGGAATGTATCTGGAGGATACCCCAGATAACGCTGCGAAGAACGAGGTTCTCTCAGTCGAATTCTTAACCTCTTACATCTCATACGCGCGAGCCAATATCCACCCCAAGATTTCTGATAGTGCTCAACGGGCCCTCGTGGATGCATACGTAGCCATGCGTGCGCTTGGCTCTGATGTGCGAGCCCAGGAACGAAGGATTACAGCTACAACTCGGCAGCTCGAATCTATGATTCGTCTTTCTGAAGCCCACGCCAAGATGCGCCTGAGCGAAGTCGTCACCGAAGACGATGTCCTCGAAGCCGTGCGCTTGATTAAATCGGCCCTCAAGCAAGCTGCCACGGACGCTCGAACAGGTCTTATCGACATGTCACTCCTCACAGAAGGTACCTCCACTGGCGACCGACGCCGAAAGGAGGATCTCAAACGTGCCGTCCTTAGTGCATTAGACGATTCTGGTAGCGCGGGTCAGACCGTAAGGCTCAGTGACCTTGTTCGAAAGGTGCGTGACGGTGCTACAGAGCAAATCGAAAACCAAGAATTTTTGGAGGTGCTACGCAGCGCTGAACTAGAGGGTACTGTGCAAATCAGTGGTGAAGGACCAAGGAGGACGGTTAAGAGGGTAGTTGGCGCTTATTGATTTCCTATAACGATGCATGAGTAAGGGTCATTTGGAGTTGAGGACTGTTTACGAAGGTTATGTGTGGATCGAAGGAAGCGATGTGGCTTCTTTTCGCGCTAGCACGACGTTGAGGGTTATGGGATGGCATACAGATACGCATGGTTATGATGATGTAAATGGATAATAGATAGGTAATACGAATATAGTCACCCGAACAACGATGCTTCATCGTACATAGTGCTGCCGTCACAACTAATATTCCCGTCTTTTAAGCACAAGTTCTAATATCCAGGGCAGCAGCACGTTCCTCACTCTGCATCCGACCAATCGAAATGACGATGAGAAGGTTGCCTATACTAAGGCTTTCCTTGGAAGGAACTGTTGCTCCGATGACCTGTAGGCGAACAAACTGATGATGAAAAGGTGGCTCGGGTTATCTATCGACTTGAGAGACTGGGATACAACTGGCATACTGAAATACCCATGGTTCTAGTGCGGCGAATGAATTGAAAGTACTCTCATTTCTTGTTTAAGGGTTGGAAGAGAACTCCAGACCTGACAATCATAATGAACACTTCTATAAGATTGCAGCGAGAATGATGTTCAGAGCAAGGCTATGCGAGACCCCTTGAAGCCAGAGATCTTGGAATCAAGCCAGAGGTTTGTGGAGTTCGATTACCCTGTGACTGTTCATATCATCGGATGGGGTCATGTTTTATGGAGGAAGTGAAGTCGCAAAGGTAGAGGTAGTGGCATGGGAAGGTGTCAAATATTTGTCAGAAAATGCTTCTGGGGGAGAAAATTGGGGTGATTGAGTCGATATACTCCATCACAACTAGTAGATAGAGTTTTGGCTTTCTGTGGGAGATCCTGGACTTAGCGTTACCAAACAAGTTTCAAGAATACATACAGAGCATCAACGTGGAAATAGGCTCATCAAAACAGACGCAGGAATGTCATAATAAAGAAATTGTAATAGGAAACTGGTATATTGTATTTCGGAGTTGTTACACTAACATCAATCACTATTCTCAAAGCACAATATGTCGTCCTATGGGATTTGTGATGTAGTTAGCTCCGTGGAAGTGATGCTATAGTGGAATCTGAAAGGAAACTATGAATGTGCTCTTGTACTGAAAGAAATCAGCGGATCCCTGCTGATGTGGGGATCTTGGGCCGATCAGATGAAGACCCCTCTTGAAAATCTTTGAAACACTACAATGAGATTGAAATTCTGGTGTGTTTACTATCACTCTTTGCATTTATTTGCTGCCGTCCACGTGTTCCCCGCAATCTTGCCCTGGATAAAATCAAGCGCCGGTCTGAAATCAACATAGCCATACTTGTCCCACGGATCTCTGATGGTTGTGTATTCCCGTGTCAATACCTGGAGGATGTCATGTATTTGCTTCCCCTCCCCCCTTATGATTGTATAAGCACCAAAGACATGATCATAATCAGGATATTCTTTGTCTATGTGATGTCCATATTCTTCGAAGCAGGTTAACATCCACAGATCAAGGAAGTTCAACTTGGGCATATTCATCATGCATCGCAGTGGCTCTTTCCAAGAACACTCAAGGAGCGGATCACTGCCTACCACAGCACTACCAGCGATGTGTATCCAGGTGATCGTGAATTGATGTGCGTTACAGAATCGTACAAATGGGTCATGTTGAACTATCGCTCTCCACAGAGTAAGATGCCGTAGGTTCGACCAGTGAAGTAAATGTCCTTGGTGGCACAGAAAGTTTATAGTGTTCAAATTGTCCATATCATCCGCACCATCCGCAAAGATACAGAGATCTTCTAGGTTTTTCATTGAACAAAGAAGCTCTTGTGTATCTCGAAGCATCTGGAAGTCGGTAACTGCTCGACGAACGGTTGGTGCAATGCGTGCACGCGATATAGAGTCAGAATGGGGGATACCTCCAATGATTTCCGGGTTCTCTTCAAAAAACTGTACAACTAACTCAACCCTGTAGTCGCTGTAGCGTTTTGCCTCTTTGACTATTTCAATAATCCTATTATATAGCCATGCTGGGTTTTCATAAAACCGTCGCCAGCAATTGCAAAAGAAACGAGCACAGGGACAGTGCTCACTCGTTCTGATGGCCGTCCTGCCGCAACGTAAAACTGGTTCCGACTGCAGCGTCGAAATTTCTACAAGTTGAAAATCTATGCAAATGGTTCTCAGGTTCGGGAATTGCTGAAGAGCCTCCAAAATCATGAGCCGGTCTGAACCTGATTGACTGAATTCTGGTTGCGCGCTGTCTTTTTTGAGGGTCCGCAGGCCCTTGTCCCTATCGCTTCGCTCTTGGGTCTCGAACGTTATTGTTCGTACAAATCTGCGTACTTTGGGAGTCCGAGCTATTTCTAAGAGCTCTTCCAAGCTAAGTGGATGCAATATCACTTTGAGATGTCCGAACATTCGGGAACGAAATGCTGTTGTCGAGTGTTCCTTAGAAGCGCGACATACAAGTCGGAAGTTCAGGAGGTCTTTTTCCGGGAGCTTGTCGCTAATCTCGCCGACGAGTTCAGGGGGGAGGTCAAGTATACGGAAAACTTTGTTTTCGTCCTGGGATTGTGTAGTGCCTACATCCATGTTGGCCATCGTGAATCTTGGCACGTTATGGGTTGGAAGGTAGAGCCTAAAACCGATATTTGAGATCCTGAGGGGTTGTTGTGAGAGGAAGAAGATTCTGTAGGAATTAAATTCAGGAAGAAAAAGGTGTGGGGGAATTTATAGAACGCCGTCGAGTCGCTTTGCGAGTATCCGTCTCTGGGGCTTTCACCAGATGCGGTAGTGATCCGACGGTGTTGTTCGGTGACATATTGTTAACCTACAAACAATGTTATACTTTTGCGATCGTGGAAGCTCAAATTTTCAGTCACCTTGGCCTCGTTTTCACAGCATGGTGTTTGGGCAGCTCAATAACTGTACTGTCCTACATCCCATTGTTGAATACCTGCTCTAAGGCATATATAGCAACAGTGTCCATTAATGAGATTAATTTGTCATATTAACACGGAATGATTTTACTTGATATAAAGTGCTCTCTAGAAACAATTTGTTTGACTTTGTGTAAAATTAAGATTCAATCAAGGGTCAAGTATATATACTGAGGCAGTCTAACCTCACGAACTACACAACACATCTCAGGGTTGCGGCAACAGGCAGCAGTGGGTATTAATAGGATGAGAACTGAGTTGATCACGACTACCTCAGGCACGTGCGTCTGTAAATTACAGTGGGGATAGTGGAGAGGCGTGGATGAGCAGTGATTGAGGGTTGTGTAAGAACCAGTGAGAAGTTCTTAAGGGCGCTGCGGAAGCACCATGTAGGCTGAACCAGTACATCTAGGTTTCCTCGCTCCACATAGTGTTTCGTTAGGGTAGACCGACCTCACGATTAAAAGTAGACTTGCAAAAGTAAGGTATTGACTTGCATAGCGTTAATGGTTTCTAGCTCATGAATTTGGTACTCATTGATACTCATTATATTGATTGTGTGGAGAAACAAAGGCTCGAAACAACCAGGAAAATAAGATTACAACGTCATTATCGAAGCTTGGAACGAAAGAGATGCCTTCAAAGCACCGAAAGTTTCGGACTTGACAAAGAATTGGTGAAAACAACGCCCTTTCACTTTTTACTAACTTTGTGCCAATTACCGTCCTTGTCCCAGATAATCTGGTTCTGCAGAGTCGCACGAGCGAGCCTCATATTCACTGCATGACCAACAGGACTACCCATTAAACTCCTAGCCGGTAAGGTCCTGTATTCGTGCAGTAAGACGCGCAATATCATGTAAACTTGCTCTCTATCGCCTTCCACGTCAAGTCCATCCTCCCCATCCTCTTGCTCATTTCCACTCCAGGCTTCGGATGTGATCTGTCCAGATACTGCCGCAGAATATAGATTGAAAAGCTCGAGGTGGTTTAAATTGGGCATAGTTCTAATACAACGAAATACCTCTTCCCAAGTACATCGCTCTCCACGCTCGTTACTAACATAACACTGACGGAGGATTATGGAAGTTATCTGTGTCCTTTTAGTTTCACAGAACTCAATAAATTGGCCTTGCGGAACGTTTACTCTGTCGAAAAGAAGATATTTGAGGTTCGGCCATGGGTGTGATCCCCCGGGAAGACGGGGAAATGAGAAAAGCTGTGAGGCAGCCAGATACTTCAGGTTGGTCATTGAGCAAAGGAGCTCTTCTCTTGGTCGAGTCATAGGACCGAATGGGAGCCAATCCAGACGAGTTATAGTTGGCGCAATGCGTTTCCATGAGGTTAAGTCATTCGTTGCTAAACCCTCGATTAATTCTCCATCATCGTCGTCAGCCGAGACACTAGATTCCATCTTGAAGTTTCTGTATCCTTGAGCTTTCTTGATTGTATCGGCAACCCTGTCATATATCCAGTTCACAGTTGTATCAGGGTCCTGGTCGCAGCGTTGTTCATGAGAGCAGTGTCCAAGGTTATATAAGTCTCTATTCCCGCAACGAATGCCTCGTTCCGATTCTAGTTTTTCCCCCAAATGATCATGCCTTAGATCAAGTCGAACAGTTTCAAGCTGCGAGAACTGCCGAAGCGCTTCCAAGAGGATGACTCGGTCTAAATCGGTGTGACAGAATCCGTGTTGCATCTTTTGTAAGACGCACGACCAAAACGCGGTCCAAGGTCTGAGTGTTGTACTCTCAATTGTTATTGTACGCACGTATTTTTGTAGGTCTGAATTATGTGCAATCTTAAGCAGGACGCCCAGGCTCAATGGATGTATGATCACCCAAAGATTTTGGAAAAACCGCGTGCCGAAAGTCGTCATTGAACGGGCCTTGAGCTCCTTGCACACTAATCGCATTCGAAAGAGATCTCGATCTTCGAGTACATTGCTAATGGCACCAACTAATTCAGCCGGGAGCTCAAGTATCCGAAAGAAATGCTTGTCGATTAGCGGTTTGCCAGCAACCGACACCAGGGCCATTTTGGACGTATGTAGATTGATGGGTGAGCGTATATGGAAATATAAGAGTGGGAGATATTTGGAGGTTGCTATGTAATGACATATTATATAGGCAACAAAACTAGAGGCGAATATTTATAGTTGTGCTGCTGCCTCCTGTTTCTTTTTCTGTTTGCACCGCTCGTTAATAGAGTTGTGACCTTGACAATAGATATGGGTGGGCCTACAACTGCCTCTATTGTTCTATGATAATAGATTCCGACATTCCATTGTCTATTCATTTAATCCTGGAGGCGAGGAATATGGCTTTGTCCTTCCCATTGTTCAGTTCAACCAATCCGCAGCAACTTGAAAATGGACGGTTCGCTTCTTTCAATTTAAAGTGACCAAAACAACAATATAGTATAGAAATCCTATTGATATCGTGTATTATCAACAACAAGTGAATAGCAGCAACCCTTGCTAGTTGCCACAAGAGCGAAACACATACTGCTAGACTCGCTTTTCGATAATCGCCCACTTTAACTTTCACTTCCCGCACGTGACAACGCGACAGTGAAAAACTAGAATGATTCAAGATTCATCACACCTTTAAAATCAACATGGAAGGGGGTTTCATTACTGCACTAGCTCTTCTGCAAGAATTTATTATGTATTTGCTTGCTACTTTTAGGGACAATCCAGAAGATCACTAAAAATTACAATGTATGACTAGACCCGTAATGATTTATCTAACGAGACCTCAAACGAGTAGAGGGGTTTGAACTGAGATTTGCCAAGGTTTGCACTGTCGACGACCTAGTCGATTTTTGGTAGATGTGTGATGTATGCTCATTTGTGGATGTTCGTGATCAGGAGTTGCCATTGTGTATTGTTTGGATTTTAGCGTGGTATGGGCATTCTGTATACTGGAAAGCAACTTCCGTCCTGCTTCAACCCGAAGGTCAGACGATCCTTAGCCTCCGGTAGCTCTACCACATTCACCACATCCACAATCGCATCTCGATGGACGATGTTGTGAGTCATAGTCCTATAGTCGTTGCATAATTTCTGAAGGATCAGCTGTGTTTCCTCTAAATAAAGGTACAAGGAGCAGTGAGTGAAATCTGGCGTAGTTCTGGTGTGCACAGTTGTTCCGAGTACCTGGATGGAGAATAGATGGTAAAACACCACTTCATCTAGATTGGGCATGTCGGCGATTCTGCGTAGTGGTTCAAGCCATGATTTCTGTGTACCTTCTTCATCGAAGATACTGCAACTTTTTAGACTCAAGTGTCGAATTTGGTTCTGGTGTATTGTACAGAAATGTAGGAATGGCTCATATGGAATCGCAACTTCATTGATACTGAAGTACACCAGAGACATCCAATTCAAGTGCTGGCCTGGATGATGGGTAAAAGGTGACTTGCATTCACTTATGAAGCTCTGTAGGTTGATAGTTGATGAAAGGAAATCTTGCCACCGGGAATCTGGTTCATTTTCTCCCGGATAGTGAGATACACACTGCAAGGAACGAACATTCGGTGCAATATGATTTCTCCAAGTCGGAGAATCCAGGAATGATGGTCGAATGGCACCTTGGAAAAGATCTCGATCAGTCATGTTGAAATCGACCCAAGTCTTGCTCAAGCGACCTGTTCGCTGAAGCGCTTGCATGACTTTTGCAAAGATCAAGCATGCTATCTCATCTTTGGGATGAACGTGGTAATCATCATCCGAGAGGACACTCTCAGGTAATCGGAAAGCGACATTGCGAAGAGAATAATATCCGCAATTAATTGTGCTGCTCTGTAAGGGATTGCGGTTAACCGTTTCCGGTGACGCCGTTCGAATCACAACTAAACGCGTAAAGCGTTCGAAAATCTCGTTCAAAACGCGCTCATCTGATCCAGACTCATCCATCCACTTCTGGGTCCAGATACGATGTGGGCAAACACGTCTAGCCCATGGAATAGATAGTCCGGTTTTCAGAGTCACGCGCCGGACATATTTGGAGATTTCTGGGTGCCTTGCTATCTCCAGAAGGATGCTCAGGCTGTAAGGATGAAATACAGCGAAAATATCTTGGAAGAAACGGAGTCCGAAACTCCCGGTAGAGCGCTGTGCCAAAGCTCGACAAGCAAGACGCATATTGAAGAGATCTTCTGGTGGCAGATGGTTGCTGACCTGTACGACCAACTCAGTTGGGAGGGCAAGTATACCGGTGGGTGGGTTGCCAAATATATCTGCCATCGTATCTACCAGTGCTTCTGACATGTCGATTGCGGAGAGGGCGATCGTAATGTCCGCGGTTGTATTGCTGAGGTGTGTGTGAGGAGGAAGGGAATAGATAGGAAGTTTAGATCTGGACTGAATATAGAGGGGATTGGTGCGCGCCCACGTGACATTGAGCAGGTCTTGTCATTAAATTTTACTATCACTTCAGCCAAACAATGCGTCCTGGCCACATTGACATTACATATTGTGCACGTACACCGTTAGATTGCGCGACAACATAAACAATGCACAAACTCAGCAACTCTGGATATGCACTACGGTTGATTATTTGAAGTCGGACATACACACGGATGCTGTGAATCATTTCTCGAATGGTGATGGAATGTAAGAACTGAAAACATAGTTTGTAACATGAACGAAGGTTGTCATATGATTCTGTATTTCTAATGATCTTGTGTTGTTTGTGAATAGGGTGTCTATCTGGCACTGCATATTTGTTTTTGTGATTCTTAATTGGATCTATTAGTAAGGTAAGTGACGCCGTCATATACTAGATGACAATGAAAGCCCACTCCTCTCTCTGCAGAATTGAAGGAGCCCACGTTTTTTAATGGGCCCATCGTCCTCGTTACTGTATTTTTCACCTTCTAACCGTGCAATCTTTTCGGAACGAGCGTCCAAGATCGCCCTATGTTTACTGATCAACTACTACCCACTCCCATTGACTACAGATTTTCTCCAGTCCTAGCGACCACTTTCCTAAGATCCACAATCTCACTGAAAGCATCCAAATACCTTTGGCACTTCGTAGTTCGGTAATCGCTCACGATTTCGTGAATGGCCTTGACGATGGCGCGTCTACCACTGAAATGTACACGACCGAATATTTGTTCGCCATACTGATCGAAGTCCTCATGAGAAGATGGAACGGCTCTCCGTGACAACAGTACGCGTAGTCGCAGAAAGTCCAATTTCGGCATGTTGGACAAAGCGGTTAGAGGATCGAACCAAGTGCACGGTTTCAGACTAATCAGCGAACCCGAATCGTCCCAAACGTCAAAATATGGTCCACATTTATTCACGTCGACGGAGGATAGAGTATCTTTGTGTTTCACACAAAATCTGGTGAATGTGTTGGCATAGAATGAGACATGACTGAGCTGCAGACGTTCTAGATTTGGCCATTGGAATGGATCCCCGTGCTGCCCTGGAAGTACTAAATATTTAATTTTTGACAAACTTAGTTCCCTCAAGTTATATGCGGATCGAAAAAGATCTTGATATCCGATATTGTCTTCGAACTTGAAAGAATGGGCGGTTTTGAAATCGATTCTGTACAGATTTGGAACGATGGAGTTCCTCCAGTCATGATCGTTGACATTGAACAGTCTAGTATATAGCCACGGAACCCATATCGCGTCCAAGATGTAAAGCTCCATCCTGATTCCCATTTGATACCCTGCGATACGCAGAGCGCTGACGAGCGTTGGATACACGGCGCTAAACAGCGGGTTCGAAATGCCAAAGTCAATAGGGTAGCATGGCAGTAGGTCTATTGAGGATTCTGGAAAGAGAAAGTGCGTCCAACCACATCGACGGGTGGCTGTATCGTAAGCCAGAGTGAATGAGGCGGTATGAATTCCGACCGTCTTCACTCTATCGAAGTTTTTGAATGCGGCTGAGAGAAATTCAGCTTCCAACCCCCGTTTTTGGAACTCTTCCTGCATGGTGTACAGTGCAATCTCCAGAGGATGGTGAGGATGGTGTCTGTATTCACCTACTTGCTCAGCACTGATAGAGATTTTCCGAACAAATTTAGAGATCTTTGAGTTACGCGACATTTGGAGTAGCGTCATGAGGCTCAAAGGATGCAGGATCACAATCAGATGCTCGAATAGCCGTCCGAAAGAATGCTCGGTTTGCTTTCCGAATTGGCGACATACCAGTCTAAAGTTAAGTAGGTCGGTAGGCGGAAGATAGCTACAGATCTCTTCGATGATCTCGGTCGGAAATTCCGTCATCAAGTCTGGTGCTTGCTTTCTCATCCATATGGGAGGCTCCAGGATCTCCGCATCCACATCGAAGAACTCGCCATCTGCTAGGTAAACGCGGACATCCATCAAGAAGCTTCAACCGTAATGGAGTCTAGGTGTTTTGAAGTGGGCGTTAATCCTAGGAGGTGAATTGCAAGGAGATCGACTGCAGCGGCGGGTACGTTGTTTACGGGCCGTCGTCACGGAACGACCTTAGGGCAACTGCGACCTGATGTTGACGTCAGTCCAACCCTATCACTCAAGTGAAGACCCTCACCAAATCTATAGCCGTGGTGGGACTCGATTTCCGAACCTTGTACACCGTTGGGTCAAGGTATATCTCTCGCTACAATCATGAGGTGAAGGAGTCAGTGGACGGAACAACGTTGTCAAATTGTGCTACCATGGCCAATTCCTCGGACTGTAAAACCAATGACTACCACCTGCAACGAGAGCGGCACCACGAGCATTCTCGATGTACCCCTCTCTCAGAATTCTGAATGCTCTACCGGGTTCCTATTTCACCGAACTGTTGGCAAACTTGTTGCCCGCGATAACAAACATGCGCGAAACGGCTATTGAATTGTCCGACTTTGACCAGTGACACCATGAGTAGAAGAACATGCTTTGATACTTTGGAAATGGTAGCTCTCCTGGTATTGGAAGCTTGAGATCGAAGGATGGCCATCGTGACCTTCGATGGCAATTTAGGCCCACTGGATTCCACACTGCGTCCTGGGTAAGATTAGCCAAGTTCCTGCCCTACATCATTCTCAACTACTTACGATTTCAATTCTTCTCTCTTTGAGCATTGAATGGGATTCCCAGTACTGAAGATCTAACTTCTAGGCCCCTCGATCGAAGCTCCTGATCGTAACCTCTTGCCTCAAACCCCAAAGCTGCAAACTGATCGACCACCACTCCACCCTCGAGAAAAAAAACCCACACCGATACCCAACCACTCACGAACACACAAACGTAATCCCCAAGCCTTTAAAAAAACACTTTACGCGCACGCACGCGACCACCCGTTCACCGCACACCAAAAGTCGCGTCTCGTTCCGCTCCGCTCCGCCCTCACGAGCCACCGGGCGTCACTTGCCCCGGTCCCGACCCGAACAAACCACAAACCTCGAAAGACACTTACATATCTGACTCCACCGCTTCCAACCGTCTTCGGATCGGCGGTGTAATAAGACTTTTTTTTGGGTGGTGGTCAGGTAGGTAGAGCGAGGAGGGGTTGGGATACCTCCGAGGACACAATGCAAGCCGGAACGATTCTCAGACGGTGTTACACTCCAATGTTAGAGGGAAATTGAGAGTGAGAGACGTACACCCCTATACAAACCGCCCAACCAACCAATTCAACCCACAACCCACCAACTCTTCCACTCCCACCCAATTTCTCCCCAATCCAACCGACTCCAACCCAATCCAAACCCTCCAAACCCAAAAGCCCCCCCAATCTCCGACCAGCCCCTCCACTCCACTCCAAACCCACTCCATTCCGCCCCAACCCAACCTCGCCAAAAAATTTTGCAGAGCAAGACAAGTCACGCATACAATTACACACGCAGACACACATGCATGCATGCATAGACCCGCCCGTCTGCCCGCACCACACACAATCTTACCAATTAGCAAAATGTCCATGTCCTCCTCGGCTCACTGCCTGGGCTGGGCTACGGTAACAAATCGGCCAGGCCAGGGCTAGACGTCATCCTGTTCTCTGACCGACCAGCCGCCTGGCTGCCTAGCTCCTTCAAAAAGTTTTTTTCTTTGCTGTACGTGTAGGTGGGTGGGGTACACACTGCATGACATATGCATCATCCTCGGAATCCCTTATATGTGTACTTTTCTTTCTCACCGGCTTACTAGCGTAAGACGCTTCGGTCTCCGGGGGTCTTATAAATTCGTTTCTCACAATGAGCCCCCTTTCTCTTATCACACACTCACTCACACATCACAAGAAAGACCTTGGGCACGGTTCCATAGTATTTCAATTCCTCATTTCTCAAAAGATTACACCTACTCCCCTAAGATTGAACCGGCCGGGCAAGTCAGGATAGACCAGGTTTGCTGATACCAGCCGTATGAAAAGGCTCGCACCAGACAAGCAAGGTAGAGAGAAGGTAAGGAGCAAGTCAAAAGAGACAGACTCAAAACAAGTCCCAGGTACAAAAGAACCCGACAAAGCCAGTCCCGAAGATACCTCCGTCCATTAAGTCCAGCCCTTGTCGCCGAGCACAGTTCACACTCTCCACCAGAGAAAAGAAAGATTAGGGATTAGCCATTGAGACATTCTCGTTGTCGTCCTCAGTAAAACCTTTGCAGTCATGGCTAGTCGTGACGAGAGGGAACCTTCGGAGAAAACCCCATGATCCCTTCCCACACATTTCCCCTCCCCGCCCGTGTCCTTCGAGATCCGTCATAAACGTGTCGTCGTAAAGCAGCAAAAGGAGAAAGAACAAGAAAAGTAGGAAGGCAGAATGTAAAGACAAGGCCGGAGAAAAAAACATATGCCATGGCCCAAGGCCTCAAAGCTATTAGGAGAAGACAAGGAAATCATCGACTTTTCGTGCGGTGTGAGCTACCAGTTTGGAAGAGAAGGGAGAAGAACTAAGCTCACACCAAATTTGTGCTAATTGCAATGTACAAAGGGAGCCACGCCGAAACACGCAATGGTGATGCTGATGCTGAACGTTTGAGACAACGACGTCTTCCGCTTGTCCATAGGGCTGTGCTTGGTTGATTCGCAAACAACCGCCATGGTGAATGTGGCTGGCAGAACAACCATACACTAATTGACTTAAGATTAGTCCGCACCCATATTATCCGTTTTGGTCGTTCCACTCCCAGATTAGAGAAGTGAAAAAGAGGAAAAGATCATGGATATGGGAGCATGAATCCGTGTCATCATGAACTCATCGGAAAAGAAAGAGTAGATGAGAAAGAAAAGGCCACTCGTCATGCAGACGCAAATATGCGTTGGAGCAAATAACCACAGAAAACTGAGTAGGCCACAGATGGTAGAAGAGAATGCAAAGTATCGACACAAGAAGATGCTTTTGGGTGAGTGACAAGCCTCGAGCCGCATGTCAAACTCGTCCCACTGAGATTCAGACCACACGAGATGCAACCGGGGACGCTAAGTCGCAGTAGATGCTTACAACGCCGATGATGCATAAACCAGGCAGCTATGCACAAATGTGATATGGGGAGGCTGCGCTCGCCATTTAAAAACGACCAAAATGGTCGGGATCGCTGGATAGACCGGCAAAGCGCTGCTCGAAAGATGCAGGCTGCTCAAAGCCATGAGATGTAGTCGCCCGCGGGAAGGTGTTGCTTGGGCGTCCGCCAAAGGGTGAGCCTAGTCGGATTGTAGCCTGGCCTTGAGCGACCTGAGGCTCCACGGCTGGTGGCGGCTGTGTGGTCTGCATGACGCCGACCATGTTTGAGAAGGTATTGAATTCAGGCTGTTCAGTAGTCGAAAGCGGCAGTCTCCGAGCACCCTCCATCATATCCCCCAAACTGAATCCGCGGCTACGGACACGACGATGGCTGGACTCGGCTGGTGCACCAAAGAGATGGTCCACGAAGCTGTTGCCCCGGTTGCGAACCTGCTCTTCGAAATTGTGAAGGGCTCGGCGCTTGAAAGGTCGAGAGATTGGCTTAGGTGCGTGAAGTTGAAGCGGAGATCCCAATCGTGGCGGATTTGCTGAAGGCGCATGCCACGTCTGGGAATTGTGCTGGTTAATGCTCACATCTGTCATTTGTGACATGGTCTGGAAGGATGATCCAAGCATGTTCCCGATGCCAAGACCAAGACCGATGTGTAGAGACTGGGACTTTTGGTGCGCGGAGGAGCGAACATTCGACCAATCCGGGTAAGCGGCAGCGAGGCGAGGACTGGATTCCCTCGCGAACTGTGACAAGGGATTACCAAACTGCATCGAAGCAGCGGTACTGGTAGCCAAGGAGACATTCATGTCCCGAGTAGAGAAGCTGGGTCCTTCATCAGGGAATGGAGATGACAGACCCTGCGGGCGAGAAGGCTCTTCCTGAGGGGAAGACTGGAAAGGTGATGGAGAACGATGCAACAGAAGGCGCTGATAATGAGCGGATAGGGTAGGCTTCTGCTTGGATAGTTCTCGGAGTCGCTTACGGCACTGCTTCTCGCTTGGGTACCGCGAATACGGTCTGCTGGTTCCCGGCACTGGCGTGCTGCTGCCACTCTTGGTGGGCTTAATGGTGTCCGGAGTGCCACAGCGGGAGGCGTGATGTGAATTTGAGCGGACAGCGCTCACGGAAGAGGTTCCTCGTGGGCCTTTCCAAGTCTTGCGGGCCATTCGTGCGACGCGGTGACACACACCGTTGGGTGGAACGGTGCTCGGGAGTGCCTTGAACGGAGTCACTGTGGGATCCTGCAGGTACTTCATGTACGTCATCCAAAGGTGATAGTCCATCTCCTCCGTGAAAGTAGCCCTCAACCTGAGCTTCTTCGGAGCGCCATGCTGTTGAGGTGCAAGAGGAGAGCTTAGCTGCTGATATTTGGATTCTGAAAAGAAAGCAAATGGGTCAGTCATTTCTTCCTCGGGGCTGGTGCAGCTGCCACCCAGTGAAGGGAAGGATTCGATGCTACCTCGGGAAGAAATCGAAGAGTCTGAGAAGCCCGATGAGGACGTGGGTCTGCTCGATGTCTCGCTCTGGCTAGCCTGATCCATATCAGACCAGTATCGACTTTGGTGGTCAAAGCCGCTAACGACCCTCATTTGAGAGATGGGGGTCTTGGGCGGGGAAAGCATGCGGTTGAAAACCACGGCTGGTGACAAGCGATCGCTATCGGGAACAGCAAGTGGGAGAGTGGGTAGTTCCATAGAAATGTCGGAGTGGAGCTCAGGTGCTTCAATCGTGGGGATTGGACGATCATCCGTTAGTTCTACAGGCATCTGGGGAAGTGAGGTCGCCGTTGTGCGACGGCGACGCACTCTCAATGTCTGACGGGGCGGAGGTGGAGGCTGGAGGTCCTCGGGCTGCATCTCTGGTTCTGGAGTTCGTGGTATTTGTGCATCTTGGTAGTGGAAGGKGAAGTTTCGGGGGAGCGTAATCGACAACTGTGGTCGATCAGACTCCATTTTTGGAAAAGTTGTAGAAGAGAGACTGGTCGGTGAGCTCGAGTAGTTCCTCTGGTCTCTGAAAGGGTTGATCCCTTGAGTAATGGCTTTGCACGAGCGGCGCTCCACTCGACTCTGCAAGGAGCCTAGGAGAGTGACGACAGCGTACTGGGCGATTCAACGCATCCAAAGATGTATGGGTTCCAATTACCGATTGGTTCGCCCTAGGAAATGCAGGGCGGTCGCTGGTCTGGACGTCGGATACCAACAGCTGTTTGGCAACTGCGAACGCGACTGTGCGAGCTGCACAGCGGTTACACAAGCGATCAGGGAGTTCGATGCAGTCGGTCTCGTGGGCCTCAAAGGCGTCGCGCCGGACTCAGGTCTGCAAATTGAGAAGTAGGATTTGTGGTAAAGGGAGGAGAGGCAAGGAAATGTCGAGTGAAAGTCGGCGCAGAGCTGTACGGGCGAGGAGGTCGGCGTGCGCGGCGCGGTCAAATTGGAAGGGCAAAAAATGTCGAGGAGCGGGAAGAGAAGCGCGGCGCAAGCACCCGGATGCGCGCGAAAGGGGACCAGGTGAAGCGGCGGTAGGGAGTTTGCAGATTGATATTGTCGAGGTTTCGAAGCGTTCGCAGCGGGAGTCGGGTGGAAGCGACAGCTTCGGGGCTCTCGTCACCAACTAACGGCGGGTGTCCATGGGCGAGGGGCGGTCAAGGAATAGAAGAAAGTCCAAAACGCAAGGAAAGTTGAGTGACGGTGGTGGTTGGCGGGATCAAGGCATGGCGAGGGGGGGGGGGGAAGGTGTGCGGTGAGGTGAGGTGGTGAGGTGGTGAGGTGGAGGAGTAGTAGTAGTGGAGGTGGAGGCGGGAGGTGGGTGGATGTGGTGTTGTTGGAAGAAGGTGAGGTCGGGGCGGGAGAACAGCGTGGGTGGGTTTTGGGGTGGTTTGTCGGGGCGGGCGCTGGGACAGGTGGGAGGTGCGAGCGAGCGAGCGAGAGCAAGAGCAGCAAGAGCAGCGGCGGCGCATCGAGCAGCAGCGAGCAGCGAGCAGCGAGCAGGAGCAGCAGCGAGGCCACTCTTTTGGGCGGGAAGGCGCTAAGCAGGCATCTTGGCGACCAGACCGGGGGCCCCAGGCGCCAGGGGATCGACGATAAAGGTCCTCACCACCTGGGCAGTGGGCAGTGGTGACCACTACTCACGGGAACGGGACCGCAGAGGCAGAGGTAGACACACACAGAGAAACAGGACAAGACAAGACGCAGGCCGCAAGCCCCAAGCCGCAGAACGCAGAACGCAGAAACCGCCCAAACCCAAAACCGCCAGCTGCACGAGCGCCGGGCAGCCAGAGCAATTCTCCTCCAACGCACGCCCGCGAGCTCGACAAGTGTCCGGCAGACGCGCACACGCCTCCCCCTCTTGCTCCCACCCGGACAAGCTCTCGACCTGGAGACACACGATGCACACGACGCACACGACAGCATCGCGGAGAGGAGGCACGAGAGCGGCGCCAGAAGCAGGGTGAGCGAGCGAGGGCAGAGTCGCAGAAGGTGCAGAGTGCAGTTGCTATCGATTGTGCCCGTTGGGGTGGTGGCTCCAATCAAGACGGTGAATCGTCTGGCAAAAACAGCCCCAGCAGGTGGAAAACTCCACTTTTTGCTGGTCGACGCGTCGAGCGCGTGTCTAGCGCGTCGAGTCGAGAAAAAGGCGTCTGGTGGCCGCTGGTGGGCCTCTGGTGGGCCTCTGCTCTACGCGCGGGCCCCGATTCGCACGGCCAGGCCCCAGTCGCTGTCCATCGTACACTGTGTACGGAGTACGCTACGCCTATCCGCCAGTCCACAGTACGCCCGCTGCCCATTCTTCTCCACTTCCATTTACTTTTCCTCTGTCCGCCGTCCGTACGGTAACGGTAACGGTACGGTGTGTGTCCATGTATGTACTATACCGTACATATGTACCTCCATGTGCGGCGCTATGCCGTGAACATAGCTGTGCTGCGAAAACCGCACATGCCATATACTCAAAGGATACTCCGTACCCACTCCGAGATCCCACGCCCATGGCCTCCGCTGTGGTCCATCTACCAACCTGCATGCATTGGCACTCTCTGGGTATTGAGGATGAAGAGCATGTATCTGATTCTGCTGGTACTACTCCTCACAGACAGGCCCTAACCTACAGTAGCCCATCCCGTGGCCCATCAACCCCCCGGCCCCGTGCATGGCCGTGGCAGCCCATCCAGCCCCTGCGTCTACTCTGCATCTACTCTGCATCTACTCTGCATCTACTCTGCATCTACTCTGCATCTACTCTGCATCCACGCATGCACGAACACTTGTCAGGCCGACATCCTCCCCCTCCCAGACGCTCATTCAGCGCCGTATCCATGCTTTCTCTCTTCCCGTAGCCAGACATCGCCAGCCTCTACCAGCCTCCTCCCGCTGCCCTGCTCCGGCCGCCTCGCGCGGGGATTTCGGGACGCACAACGGTCCTATGTTCGCCATGTTCCCCAATTCAGACCCTTTCCCCCCACTCTCATCCTCGTTGTCGTTCGCTATTTCTGGCCTGAGCATCTCAACTCCGCCTCAGCTGCTGCATCAGCGGGGCCACGGCCATGCCGGCGAGCGAGAAAGGTCAGAAAGAAGAAAACTCACATACATACATACATACATACATACTAGCGAGGACGATGCTTCCGAATGGACTCGTCCCTTGAGACATGCCAGCTGTTCTACTGCGGGTCCAAACAACGCGAGACGCGAAACTGACCCTCCCAGTCCTGTGCCATTATTCGCTCCGTCGCTCTGCCGCTCGCGACACTTTCTCAACACCAAGTGACCACGGCGTGTCCTTGGGCCGTGCTTTTCCACACACCGTCCCGTCGTCTGCAAGTTGCCAGTTGCGAGTTGCAACCACTACTAGACTACTGCCCACGAGAGACGTTGAAAATGCCGCGCTTGGCCCCCTTTGGCCTCGCGTGTCCCATCACCTGCAGCTCATCACAGATGCACACCCCCAAAGCAGCCCCTTCTCAGACCTCCCACCCATCCTCATCGCTCAATCTGGAAGTGCAATGTGATGGAAGCTGACGGGCGCACCCTCAATTGGCCCCTTTGCATTCCAATGATACTTTTTTGATTTTTCCACCTCTGCGCCATGGCTGCTGCAGGCCGCAATCGAGGCTTGTGGGGTAATTGAGGAGGAGCTGTTGCTGCTGTGTGTCCGGCACGCGGTCGAAACATGTCGGCCTCCCCCAGCACACTGTGATTGACCAGATTCCGATACTCACCGTCGAACAGCCATCAGATCTTACTGCACTCCACTCCACTCCACGGGCATTCCAGTCCAGTCCCAGCTACAGCTCACCTCCGCTCCCCGCATCTCCTGCCCTCTGCAGCTGATCGGCCCTATCGATCCATCATTGGCCTCGTTGCAGGACAGCAGCTGCCTACGGACGCAGCCATCACACGAAAATCTCACGACGCGTGCAGTTCAAATGTTGGCGTCCGTTGCCCTTGGCATGACGAGCTGATGCATTACTCCATTCGCTCCCTCGTGCAACATCACGCTATCAATCCTGCGTGTGTGCGTCCATTCCAGTCGGGAAAACAAAGGCCCCGCTCCTTTGCTTGTCGTCTTCGACCTTGTCCTGTATCTCGATCGAGGGATTCGACTACTATCCCTACTCCCACACTAGGGTAGCGTCCAAGCTCCCTAGTCTTATCAACTTCCTTGTATCACGTCACGTCACTTGCTAATTTGTTCCGGTTCGTAACCGCAATGCGTGTGTATTGGTATATGCAAACAAATATCAAATCATCATACGAAGAAGACCCTCAAAAAATTCATGCCCTTCAATAGGTGTACATCATTATGCCCCCTCTCAAAAGTCCCCAGGGGCGCATAGTCCATGTCCATTCTTGGTAACCCCCATATTCACTTCCTCTGGCAGCCAATCACGTCGTTTCCTGTGCGATTCCTGTCAAGCTTAGAAGAAGCCAAGAGCCTGGTTGAAAGCATCGGCGGCGGCCTGGCCTTGCAATGCCTGAGCGGCGAGGGAAGCAGCTTCGCAGTCGGAGATGGCTGCGGCACCAACGTTGCACTGGCTGCCGACCTGGGAGCAGATGAAGTCGGAGATGACTGCAATGTTCAAGGCTGAGCCGTGGTTGAAGGTACCCAAGTCGACGGGCTCAAAAGCATCCTCGTTGCGGCCATCAGAGACGGCACCGAAGCTGATTGCAAGATTGCAGGCACCGAAGGCATTGACTTGCTGGAGGTTGACGGCACCAACATTGACATTGGCTCCAACACCACCGACACCAGCTCCGACACCAGCTACGGCCTCGGCATCAGCACCGGCAAGGTCCTCGACAATAGCCAAGATCTCGTCCTCGCTGAGATCGTCAACACGGAGACCAAGGGAGTTGATGCAGCCCTCCTCGTCACCCTCGACGTTGCAGGTGTTGCCAGCGGCAGTTGGGTCACCAAGCTCACCAGGCTCGAAAGTGGAAGCCTCGTTGGCGAGGAGTGGGTCTCCACCAATGGAAGCAATCTGGATGGCGAGCTCAGTAGCGATTTGCTTGTTGAGTTCAATGGCGCCATCAGCAGCAGGGTCCTGATGCTGTTGAAGAGCAGCAATCTCGGGGTTGACGGCCTCGAGGGACTCGCAAAGGACGGATTCTAAGCCGACCTCTCCAGTGTTACGCTCCAAAGCACGGTAGATGAGAGCTGCAACCATGCCGTCAATGTCACCAGCCTCCTTGGCGTTGGTGAAAGCCTGGTCGGCGGTAGCAAGCTGAAGGCAGTCTACGTTCTATTAGTCCGTAGCTCATTGAAGGAGTTTTCATATCAAAAACTTACCGGGATCCTCAATGAGACCGGCACCATCAGCAGCGGCAGCAGCACCGAGCAGACCGAAGACAGCAGCAGTGATCTCGTTAGGGTTGTTCAAGCCCAAAAGATCGTCAATCTGCTGCAAGAATGGGAAATGCGATTGTTCCTGGGGAACCTCGCGCTTGAGCATAGCGGGGCGGGCGGAAACCGCGCCGAGAAGGGGAAGGGTATAGATGATTGATTGCTTCATTTTTGCTGGTTTTCTTCTTCCAAACGTTACGTCGTAAAGTCAAGTGAGCGTCGAAGTTGAATAGAAAGGCAGTAATACAGTGTTCAAAAGGACCGGCCGAGATCGTTTCTCCAGGAACGACAGAATGGAAGTGAAGAAGAAGATTTGGAAAGACTTAACGAAAGACTTTTGTATGCGGTTGAATTGTTGTCCTGGATAGCGGAACGCATTGCACTTATATACAGCCAAAAGCAATGCTATGGTCGGCTTTGACAGCGACTCCTGGATTTGACTCGACATGGCTGTAGGGTCGTGCCCATGGGTCTGAAAACAAGCAAATGTCGCATGACAGCACCTCCTGGAGGAGCGTCGACGTCGACTGCACGATGGTTGAAGGCAAGATTGCTCCCGCCCGGAAGCAGATGCCGCGGGTTTCTTGGCGGACTTACCTTGTTGCGGAACGGAGGCCAGTGCGCGGGCAATCTGATTGGTGGGGAGCGCGAAGAGTTCGGGAGCATTTTCAAAACCGTGCCGAAAGTTTGGAGACGTCGTCTGCTTCACATCTGTCGAGCCCACCCCAATAGCATCTTCTCATACCCAATGGCATTCTCTCCTGGGCTATAGTGGGCTATACGCCGCCCAAATAGTCCACTCTCATTGGCAGCAGCCTCGCAAGCATTGGTTCTCTGGCGAACCGTCACGCTAGCCGCCTGTTCCTCCACCATCGCGTGACACGCCTTGGCACTGTTTTGCTCCATATTCCCTATGGTTCCCACGGTTATCGACTTGGTTGTTCTCCTCTCGGCTGCAGAACGCTTCCAGAACGCACGAGATGCGAGAACAGCCTCATTGCCACGCTTTGCCACACTCATTTCGGGTGCACAAGAGTGAATGCTAACTCTAGATCTCGCTCTATCCATCTCTCTAGACCCTTCCATCTATAGCCAGACCTAGACCTCAAATACTGTGCTGTATCCTTCTAGCATAAGGTAGAGTGGGCATAAATTTCCATCTTTAGACCATTTTCAAAGGACTGCATCTGCACCTTCCAGCATCCGGTTTGAGGTTTGATTGCTCACAATGCCCATGGCCTTGGATAGACTTGACGCCTCAGGGATGCAGGGCGCCTACCAAACGTCATTGGTACAACTGTTGGTACGGTATGTGCCGACCGCCCTATCGACTTGTACACTGGCCCTAGATAGATCGCCCGGAGAAAATGTCATCCTCGTAGCAAATCCATCCGTTTGCTTGAGCGTCTTCCAAGAGCGACTATTACAGCAGCCTCACATGATTTGGAAAACATCGAAACGCATCACTCAGACCCGGATTTGAGGACAACGTATTCATCAGATGCCGACACTACTGATGTAGGCCATGACTTGATTGGACATTGTTGCTACCAAGAGCATCCCGCGCTCACAAAAATGATGCTGGGCAAAAACTTCACTATACAAGCGGGTTTAAACTTTGCTCGAAATGCACGGTGTACATCACAGTGTAAGAATAGCGCCTGAGGTTCCAACTCATACGGTTTTGCTACGAGCCTTGGTTCTTCGGGAAGCAGACAGCCGCCCTCGCCACGCTGGAACGATGTGATGGAGCTCAAGCTTCCAGCTATAATAAGATTATCAAGTTGATAATATAGCCGTCAAGAGTCTTTGCACGCTCGGTCACGGTTCCTGCATATCTCTAGAGTCCTGTGTCGCTCGACATTCTTCCCTATAACAGCCGCCGATATAGCCGACAATCCCAGACACAACCTGTGTCGGCGAAGCTTCCACAGCGTGTGGGGTAAAACCCATTGCTTTTCAGCCACACATTCGAAAGCAGTGAGCGCCAGAACGTTTTGGCCCTGGTGAAGCTCACCGCATGGCCCCTGGTTTGACATCTGCAGGAACAGGATTTCGGCTTTGGCTCGACCTCTGTGTCCCCAATACCACGGATACACTTTTTGCGCATCACCATACTCTCTGTCAGCATCTCTTAGCATAGCAACCGTTACTGGAGGAGAATCGTTCAAGTAGATTTACGCAGCCGTCGCCAAAGAAAATCGCAATTTCTTCACAATCCAGCCTCCGTCTAGCTCTGCCAGGACCCTCGAAGACACTCTCATTTACACGAAACGCATCACAACAATCCATACGGAAGATCGTTCCGCTGTACAACGTTAGATCTCACCCTCCGTAATCCTCGTACACTCCTCCAATAATCCAAGATGACCCGCCAGAAGGCCCTGACTATCTCCCGGCCCTTCGACCCACAACATGTCGCCGGGATGGGCGTACCAGGCGTCACGATGCCAGCAGCTGGAGTACAAAGCGCGTTTACGTCCAACCTGGAACCAGACGAGATACCCACACACATCAACATGAACCACGACATACCAAAACGATCCAATACCATCGCCCACAGTCTCAGCCGGCCCAGCCTCCGGCTCAAGACGTCAATATCAAGACTGCGAGGCAGATCAACATCGCACTCTCCAGACACATTCCGCAAGAAAGAACGCGAGCACACGCCAGAACCAATACCAGCACCACCGGCACCACCGGCACCACCAGCCCTCCCAGAACGCCGAACACCCTCAATCCCAACCCTACCCACCATCCCAGCAACCCTCACATCAACATCCTCAACATCAACATCAACAACCCGCCCCACAACCTCAACCTCCCTCTCCCGAACCCTAAGTTTCAACCGCCTCACCTCATCCACCTCCCACTCCAACCCCAAACCACCCCCAACACGCCCAAAACGCGCCGACTCAGGCACCGCAATAGACTTTGACCGAGACGACGTACCGCTCGAACAAAGACCGCTGGGCTTCAAAGAAATAGCCTCGATTTCTAGTTTCGAACAGCGAATGTTGATGTATAAGAAGACGAGGGAGTATTGGGCTAATGCTGATCATGGCCTTGATGAGTGGGTGGGGAAAGCTGGGTTGAGGGTTCCGTTGTTAGCTATGGTTTAGGAGTCGTTTGTACTGTGTGGGAGGGTGAGGATCTATCTAGCGTATAGGTCAGTCGGAAGTTAGGAGTTGTTCGTGTGTATTATTGGGAAATGGTTGTTGTTTTTTTTTCTTCTTGGTTTATGGATGGCTTTTGTAAAGCCTCTCGCAATTTGGACTGTTGCCGTCACATGCATTCATGTCATGTCATGTCCTTCAACACCCCTATCTTTATGCTGTTGCGCTTTGCGGGATACCCTAGATATGGAAACTTAGAAAACGGGGTTTTTTAAGTTTCTGTACTTGATTTTAGATATGTTACTCTTTTTTCTCTGGCTCCTGCTGTCACTTTGTTGTTTTGCTCTTGTGTGATTGTGTTGGGTTTATGGGGGATGTGGGATGATCGGGTTGTTGTTTGGTTTGGTTGGGGTGTGGGATTGTGTCGTGTAAGAATTTTCGTGTGTTGATATGGATATGCATTACCCTTGCTCAGGTAGTGTTTAGTTTTCGTTTATATACTTGAGTATATTCGCTTAGAAGCAAGGCTACGTTTATGTTATAGAAAATCCATTACTGCGAAGTTATTTGGTGTAGTGTTCTTGGCTTTATTAACCTAAAGACCTAGCAGTATATAAATTTGAGGATAGTATATAATGAAGCCAAGAATGAAAGTCGACTGGATCTCAACTAGAGATTTCTGGATGCTGTATCGTATGGATATGTGACAGAATATCTAAATATGCTATATCTCGAATGCCTTTTCGTCGTCGAAGACAAACCCCTGAAAACACGAACTCTTGGTTCCAAAGCCCGTCAGGTAAAGGTGAGGAGCTGGCCATTAAAGTGAAGATGTCGGATTCTTTCACTGGTGAATCTAATGCTGCTGTTGCGAGCACGATATTGCAATTCATTATCCGTGACCACCATTTCTCACCGCAAAGTCTTATCGTGCTTTCACTGAATGTGAAGTGAAAGTACATATGTCCGATTTATTACATAAACGTTGCTCGTGATTACAATAAATACCCCACAAAGACCCTCTCCATTCCTTCTCCCATACCACCTTCTCATCTGTAATACAATTGAGAGACGATAGATTCGAACAATCAAGTATCATTCAGGATCTATATATACAGTATATAAATCCACTCAATACCGACCATTTCACACTTATGCTGATCATACTTCTAGGGCGTACAATGCCGGCGGGAATTCATTCCCAGGGACAGAGCCCATTGTTCCGTGTGTCTGCAGAGATTCGGAACCAGATCTATGAGTATGCACTTCCCACAGAGCGACTATACGTTACTGTCGATGAAACGGATCCGTCCAATTCAGTGTTTCAATTCAAATTCAACCCGAAAGACCGTTACGAGTTCAATCAATTAAAGTACACTTGCCGGGCCCTTTATTATGAGACCAAAGGATTCAGTACCAGAGCAAATGAGCTACACTTTCGACCCGTCACACCAGTTGAAGCAACAGAGGACCGGGAATTCTGGATCTGCGCAAGCTTTCTCAATGCTTGTTCGCAAAAACAATTAGCTAGACCCCTCTCTGTCAATATATGGAGTAATGGGGCCGACAAGAAATACTATTGCCCATCAACGGAGGCTTTGGCAATCCACAGGATTTGCGAGAAGCATACCACAATGAAGGTCACGTTCTACATCCGTTTTATTCGTGAGAGCCCACTGACGGGACAATGGTATATCATTACATCTAACCCACAGTTGGCTCAGCTACACAAGGGCCAAGAGAACATTAACGAGATGGTTGGAATTTGGGCTGAAGATAAAAAAAGAAACTTGAAGCAATTCTTTGGAGAGTATTCCGCAAGTGTTAATACGGTCGACGAAATACCACTCTGGACGAATACTGGACCCGGAATGTGCCACTTGAGACTCACATTGAAGCTTGAATGAAAAGCATGCGTTGTGAAGGCCATAGCAATAGTCTAAGCTCAATTGCGATTTGTCACACTCTTTGTGACGAATGCTGAGCAGGTGACCGACCCGAAAACCAAAGGTTTATTAGTATCTGCGTTCAGGGCCCTTCTTAAAAAAAAATACCTGCAATTCCCTCATTCTACGGCATAATAGACATCACGGTTGATCGGTTCCTTTGGCCTAACCTTTTGTTAGGCGTTTGGAGGAAATAGGTCTCCTGCTTCCTACCAAGAGTCTTATATACACATTATAGAGTCCAGTCCAGTCCCTAGATCTTCACAAGCAATCAAATCATTAAAAGCACTCTATAATGGCAAATATATCCTCTATTCCTTCAGATAAACATCAAATTCATAGCGTGATATCATGATGAGAGCAATCTACAACATATTCCCACCCGAAGTGACATTCCCCTTAACATTCCCCTCCCCATCCGCCTCCGCCAACCACGCCGCCTTCAACCCCCAAACACTCACACTCGCCTGTGCATCCTTACTAATCCCTCCAACACTAATTTCCACCGTATCCAAAGGCTCCGTCGGGTAAAAAACACTAACAGCGCTCAACTCACCACCATTCAAAAACACCTCGATCACACTCCGATCCACGATCCCACTAATCCTCCACGCACCATTTCCATCATATTTCCCCGTAGCCGAAAACTTATCCGTGAAGTAATGGTTCTCGAAGCCGTCGGTCTTGCCGCGATCGAGCCAGATGTCGCCTCCGACTATCGTGCCTCCTGCTACACGCTCTCCGGAGCTACGAGACGAGAATGTGAAGTTTAGCGCTCCGGCGGGCGACGATGGGGGTAGACCTGTGATGTTTGCTTCCCAGTACAGAGCCCCGGATTCCAGAGTCGAGTAGTCGACGAAGAGCGTTTCGTTTGCTAGAGAGTCATTGGATGCCAATTCGCGGTCTATGACAGCAGAGATGTTATGCGGGTATGATATCATGGAGTATCCGGCATTGGGAACAGTGGTCAAATAGTGTTGCCTAGCCACACTCATAATCGATCGAAAACCCTCTTTGTCCGTTGGAACAACGTTTGTATACTGCCAATTCGAAGCCCAAGATATGCTAATCTGATTCTGAGTCGAGGGCACCTCGGCAAAGAACTGCGCTGCGTAATTATCTTTTGCGAAGTCTGTGAGTCGGGTTGCTGCGTCTATAGCGTTGAAGTGCGTGCCATTGAATGTACCGGGAAAGTATTCTGAGATGGAGCCTCCAAGTGGTGCTCCTGGGTTGATCGATATGAGCATTACCCAGCCCAATTCCCCGTCAGACCCGTTTATTGGCATTTCAACGAGATTGGGACATTCGTATTGTTGGCCTAGTATACCGTGCCGTGTAAAGTTCGACTCTGCGGTCCAGTCGATCAGGTTTGGGGATGAGAAGATGCCGATTGAGAAGTCGATGCAGTAAGCTACTACCATTATCCAGCGCGATGTTGGAGCATACCAGAATACCTTTGGGTCGCGGAATTGGGTCGAGTTCCTGTCGATCACGGGATTGTTGGCGTATTTGATGAAGCTGTAGCCGCCATCATATGAGTATGCAATGTCTTGAGTTTGTTTTTCGGGCGTGTTCAAGGTGTAGATGGCAACGACACCGTTTGTCTGGTTAGGGAAGAACCCAGATGTGTTGTTGACGTCGATTACGGCAGAGCCGGAAAAGATGCCTTCCTCGGGCCCTCCGGGGAAGAGGGCGATCTGCTGATTTGTCCATGTGTAAAGATCTCGTGAGGTTGCATGGCCCCAGTGCTGGTTGCCTGCAACATTTGCTGTTGGGTTATCTAGATAGCGTCAGTGAGGACATAGTGTATGGAGAATGGTCTGGTAGAAATTACATTGATAGTAGAGGTGATAAACGCCATCTGCATCCACGAACATGCCATTGGGATCGTTCATGAATCCAGTCGGGGGACTGAAATGAACTTGAGGTCGCAGCGGGCCTCCATAGTTCCCAGGGATCGGAGTACCTGTGGGAACATCTGATTGCGAATATGTCGATGTAGCGTTCTGAGCATATGCACTTCCGACTAGGAGATACGCAAAAGCTACAACCAGCGAGAAATATGCCGCCGACATTTTGTTAGGATCAGTGGATGGATGTTCTCATAGTGACATCAAGACCCTGTTTATATGTTCCTCCATTGCCACGAACTGGCCTTGAACGGTACCGGGGCCGGAAATCTTTCTAGATGACGACAAGCGCTCTATAGAGTAAAATTTTGGGCTTGGCCGCAGCTTGCAGGATGTACGCCGTTCCGCAAATTGGCTTCCCCGGTACGCGGGAGAATATACGGGAAGAAGTTGACATGGGTGCGGCGAGCGATCTTCCTCACAGAGCCGTAATGAGCGATGTTGGAATTGGTTATACGGCCGAACGAAGCGGGGTCCCCGGTCAACTCCAGTATTAAACTCAGCGGATAGTCCCTCACGATATCTCCAGAAGGATCTAGCTTGTATTTAGTCAATCGGTAATCATGGGTGGAGAACTGGTTGATCTGCCGTGACTGGCGCATTTTGATTGGCCGGAAGGTGATGCCATCAAAACTTCCCGGGAATTCTTCCATTTAAATAAGTCCGTGAGACATGAGATCATTTGATTTGACACTACACACAATCTAGGATTCGTACATTTCGTGCTTTTTCTAGGCGTGAATATCCCCGAGGTCAAAACCTAACAGTGACAACACGCTAAGAGAAGGGAGTTAAAAAAAGGTATACAAACGAGTGTAAGAAGCTGAACGCTGCGGATTCCTTTTGAACCCTCTCATGTAGAATTTTCATTTGAGCTCGACCACTTAGTTGCCATCTCTCTTCGCCGGCGCTTCGCTCCAAGGCCTCGCAGGTCGCATTTGTTGGACGATCTCGGGCTTTTCCAGGCCCAGTGGACCAGATATTTCCTTTTCGGAGTTCTTGCTAGCAATGCTATGTCCAGAATCGCGCCTGCCCATCGGCGCACCCGTGACTGCAATGCCTATTTCATCTTCTCGTGGTGGACGAGCTGGACTTCCAGGGATTGGTTTCGTAGGGTCGTATAATGTAGGGACGGTCGTGCGCGGCGCAGGAGGCTCCACTGCTTGGTAGCCATGGCTCATGCCCAAGGCAGAGGCGGTGGGCTCAAAGGAGCAGACCTTCTGTTGTCTTCTACGCTTGCAAGCATCTATGATTGTGGCTAGGGATATAATTGCGAGGAGAAACCTGTAAGGTTATTAGTAAGGGCTTTGTGCTTTGCAAGGCACGTAATAATCGCTTACCACCCAGCACCACCCGCAATCGAGTAACCTTTGGTTAACGGGCAAAGCATTTCATAAGGCATAAGACCGGCGGACCCTGAAGAATCCACCGTACACTTAGCCTCTGCCCGTACCGCGAGAGCCAAAGTGACTGCAAACACCAAACCCATGGCAAGCATCGACGAGACCTCCATAAACACGACGACAAAACGAGACAACTTTAGCCTTTCCAACTTAAGGGAAAGCAAGACGATGAAAGCGACGAGGAAAGTGAAGGAACCCTAGTATCAAATTAGTGGACCTACTTTGAGAAGCGAAGGAGACTTAGAACATACAGCACCAATCGCTGCCCAGATCAACATCTGGCCATCAACAAGAGTTCGGAAGAGATCCATCCATTGTGATCTTTTGTTTTCCTCGAGTCGGGCCAAATTCAGGACAACTATGCCCCGAATCTCGATATCGTGAACGGTATGGAGAACTGCTCTATGTCAACCAACAATGTCCAGGTGCGTCCGGGAAGCAAGAGTAGGTACGTACTCCATGCACCCAACCCAATGATAGCAGCCGCAATAATCACCACCAAAGTCCTCAACCCAGCCAAAACCGCCGTCCCGATCCCCATGCTTGAAGTAAATTAAAAAGATAGAGCAAACGAACGTAGATCCAGGACCAGCTGGCAGCAACTCCCAGAGCGCGTACAGAAAGAAAAGTTAGCCTCAACGGCAGAGAAACTCAGGCTGATGTCCCAGGCTTAAAGGGCAATCCAGGCACCGCTCAATGCATATATAAACGCAGGGCAGCGTATATCCAGCTGCCCGGGTAACACCCGGGTGCAGGAGAACCTCGCACGTTTCCGGGTGGCTGAAAAGGCTCGGTATTCTTCTTACGGTCGTTGTCATTCATTCTGCAGCCTTAGCAGTCCGATGTGTGATGAGCGTGGGTACGCCATCGATCGAGAGTGGGACTCGCATGCAAGTCTAGCTCAAAAAAGTACTTATGAAAAGTGTGTGATTCAAGGCAGACAGCCAATCCAGCGCTCTAGATGCGAGGCTGGCTGGTCGGGAACGCGTCGAACGCATATCCGAGCTCATGGCTTCCGGCAGGATGGGGTGGGGGACGCCATGCAACACGGCTGACGACCCTTGGCGGTGAGAGCTTTTGATGAAATCTTGATATTTTGTGCGAAGTGTCGTTAAGAGTCTGCCCTGAAACAGTGCTGAAGCATGAATGTGCACGACTCGCGTATTCCTTTTCGGGCTGAAACGGTTACAGAATCGACCCCTGCATGAATGGCTACCCTAGGCTTACTCGCCACAACATGGTCGGAAATGGCCTGCCTTGTAAGGTTTCTCCTGCTATTCGAGCGGGATGTGGCCTGTGCAAGTCGGTGTGAACAACGAATTGCTGCAAAGCAGACTGTATCGCAGCCTACTATAAGGAGCGCAACCAATGTTTACCGGTGGGAGCTAGCACGGAAGAGAATGGTATGAACTGAATGGTATGAACTCAATATTCGTATGAACATTCTGCAAGCAATAATTTTGAATGTGCTGTCGTACATTTCTTCTACAGGCCATGAGCCTGTCCTCAGGTTCTGCTCGGGATATTTACGGACTGTTTGCCACGATACGCGACATATAGTGGTCTTATCGTACTATTTGCATGCAGTTTCCTGTCGAGCCCAGCTGTGCCAATAGTCCCCTTCTCGCACAGATGTTGATTCGAAGCGTTGCATATTCTTGTACCACCAGTCTAGAAAGCAGATCCATGATTGCTGGAAGTCTCACCGAATTTCGACTAACCTGCCAGGAGAGTGAGCCGCAGGAGCCGATCTATAGTACAGGCGGTTGGGATAAATCTTAAGGAACGTAAATATTTCTTTATAACGGGTTATAATAGCCCTGGAAGAATGCTTTTGCGCTGCTTTTGACCTTGCTGCGTGCACTGTTATGGGCATATTGCTTCTCGTGAACACTGCGCTAATCAAAGCGAGTACGAAGCCCATACCAAGATCTTTGATCCTAAAACTCTTCAATTTTGTTATTGCATTCTCGTTGTAGTTGTTATTGAAGCCCACTTCGAGGGTGAAGGGCAAGTGACAAGCCAACATCACTTCCAGCGAATCTAACGAAAACGGGCATACTTCCCGTGCAGACATACGTGTAAGTACCTGTGGCGTGTGGAAGTGGCTTTCCCGTCTCAGAAGTGTTATGTCACTTTTCGAGTGTGCGTATCCACCTTCGGTAGCTATCCTCCCCGATGGATCTGCGACTGGGATATATATTGCATTATATTGCCCGGCCCGATGGCTGCTCTGGCGTCGATACTGATACGAAATATTCGGATCGATAGAGTAAGCTTCCGTTATGTTTGTCTGAGAATGTTAGTGCGAAGAGAGATGTTGCTGCCCTGTTGGATGGCTGTGGAAGACGGAGGAAAGCGAACACTGATTAGTGACATTCTATAGTCGACTCTGGACATTTCCCAGCCAAATTCGCATGACATTCCAGGAACATTGCGAATGGAACATGTCCCCGGGTGAGTCACGTTGCATATCGTGTTGACTTGAGCTTCCATTGGCTTGTCGTTACCGCCTTTAAGATACCCTGTCCCAATTCAACAATTCCCGCCGCCTGTTATTGATGTTCGGGCTACACAAACATCCTTTCTTCTCGAGAGATATGTCAGCTGAAGATCCACTTGCAGTTCGCAAATAGCTATGCCATAGATACCTTACATCTGCAAGATCATATCCACCCACATACCAACTATTCAGCCCAACTAGTTCAAATGCATCTCAAAGATCCCGATACCTGCAGGTCACCTCCATCTGCATGAGGTGCAGATCAGCAATGTCGAAAACGCGAATCAGGGCACCAGGAACAAGGCTGAACTCCCCACATCATCGACGAAAAAAAACCTAATCCATCCCTCAAAAGACGATCTATCGGGAACTCACCTTGGTAATCAATCCCAAAACAAGAAATAGGTTCAGCTACCTCTTGGCACTCTCCCGACCTCATATCTCCACCCACCGCCGCAATATCACCACTTCTTCGTTCTAGCCACATGCTGATCGGCAAAATCCCCAGTGTAAGCTGAAACCCAAAGCTTCGGGATATCCCCTCACCCTATCATCTTGCTGATTTCTTTTGCCTGAAAAGTAGGTATTAGGCGAAGGTTTTCAGTTCTGACTGGTTGGCAATATGCGCCCACCGTTTTCAGAAAAAGATGCCTTTTCCATGGCGGTTTTGTCCAATGGTTGATTATGTTGTCTTTCAGCTTAGACCCCGATGGTTTGGTTGTGAGGATAGGTTGGCCGCTTACTCAGGGTCGACTGGCAGCAGACCGTTGCTGACACGGCGTCAGCTGAGGACCGCCGTGAGATGTATTACTCTTGAGATTTGATTGGTTTAGGAAGTGAAGCTTAGTGTTGGTGATGAAGTACTGTGTATCTTCAAGTTATTACTCTACTTGATCCAGTTTATTCTTGTTATTGTCGAGGGAGGTCTTTGAACTAGCAAAAAATCGCTCGCAAGATATAGAAGGCCACAAACGTGTTCCAAGATGACTAGGACCACAAACTCCGCTCTCCCAACTCCCTTCCCCATGTAGAATAGAAAAGGCTGCGACACTTTACCTGCGCGACTTCCAGATCAAGCCAGGCGGTCAGAACAGTCAGGTCTCAGCTGCCTGAACAGAGGCGTGAAAAGAAACCCTGCATTTGTGGTAAGCATCTGATTGCTCCATGACACCATCTCATTCAGCTGTTCAACAAACCTATATTCACAGCTGAGATCCGTTTTCGTCCTCGTAGTTCATATAGCTTCCTCGGGTCAGCCTAATGCACTTCCCTCCTAGGACCCTTTGCTTCTTGACCCAACGGCTCTTTTCTTAAATCAGGGAATCGGAACGACCCTTCATACCTTTTCTCTCCTAAATTCCCACTTACCTACCACATTCCAGCCTACTAGTTCACTTTTCCAAAATGGGTTCAATCGACCAAGCAACCCTGACCCCCACAACCCTCGAACGCACGCACATTCTCCAAGAAATCCTGGACCACGTCGACTCCTACTCCAAGAAATATGACGCAGTCGACTACACCGCGCTACGCAACGAAGTGCTTAAACCCGTGATCGCCGAGGACTTCGATCCCGAGATGCAGATCCGGGGGTTCCTGAAGACGTTCCGACATACGTTGGCATATAAGGCGGCGTTTGCGCAGATCCAGAGTCAGGATTTGAGGGAGCAAATTGAGGGGTTTGTGGAGGGGAAGAGGGCAAATGATGCGCTTGGGGGGAAGGGGTTTGAGTTGGTTTCGCATAAGAGTCCGCCGGTTGTGCATCATTTTTCCTTACTGGCGGAGTTGAAGAAGTTGCTTGTTAGTGGGTTGGAGTTGAAGGCGGTGATTAAGGATGTTTTTCATCCCAAGCATAAGCATGTTAAGGACTTGCCTATTGTTTATGAGACCAAGGATGAGAGTCGGGTTGTTGAGGTGAGTTGCATGGCATTTTGAGAAATGTTTGTGCTAATCCTGTGCCAGTGCTATAGCGAGGTTCCTTTTGAGAACTGGGGACAGACTGTCAAGAATGTTCCCAAGTTCACTTTCCTCCCACACACTGTCCAAGGTGTACAAAACATCGTACTATTCGCCAAGAAGAACAATCTACGAGTCAGATGTGCAGGATACAGGCATAGCTGGGCATCACTCTTCTCGCAAACCAACGAGATCTTCATATCTTTCGTTAACCTCGAAACCGTAGCACACACGCCGAATCCTATTTCTCTAATTCCCGGAGAGTACAACCCGGCAACTGTGCCTGAGCTGAAGACCATTGATCTGAAGGAGGAGACTGTTCCCGGCAAGAAGAGGCTTTGCCGCATTGGAGCTGCCGTGACGAATGAAGAATTCAGACGTTGGGCGGTCGCGGGGAAAGCTTGGACGTTCCCTGCTAACGTCATTCTTGTTGAGGTTTGTCAAGGATCTAAAATGATGAAGTAAATGTGGCACAGGTACTGACTGCTAGCAGATTACGATCGGTGGTATCAACGGACCAATATGCCATGGCGCTGGCATCTCGCACAAGACTCTCTCTGACTATGTTCGCCGTATCGAGTACGTTGATTGCAACGGAAAGCACCAGACTGTGGACGATCCATATCTGATCAAAGCTGCGGCTGGGTCTTTCGGTTTGTTGGGTGTAGTAACGCACATCACTTTCGAGCTTGATGCTATGACATACGCTGTTATGGTAAGACTAGAATGCAAATTAACAGGATGTGTAAGCTGAGAAATCATAGGAACCACTCAAGGAGGATGTTGGCTTGGGCGTGCCGCCTCTCTCCAAGGAAATCATTCCAAAGGCCCTCAGAAGTGATTGGTATAATGAACCAGATTCAGCCGAGCGAATCGCCAAAGCTACAACAGAGTTTGAACGTAGGGCAGCCAATGACTACTACAGCGAGTGAGTCTTACCACCTGACTGTTTAGGTTCAAAGAGCGTGGTACTGATAGCATATAGATGGTTTTGGTTTACCTACCAAAAGAAGATTTGGACAAACACGTTCAACGTTACAACCGACCCAACTGGCGCCGTCAACTACCCTGACGAAGGCAATGTCTTCCTGCAGTGGATTCAAGGGTGGCTAGGTGGCGTAATTACCGCCGTGCCGTTCTTCAACGCCATCCCCGGATATTGGCAAGCTCAGCTAATTGCTTCTTTGGGAATGGCCGCACTCCCCCCTACGCTTGGTGAGACTAAGACTCCCACCTACAAGACATTGCTTCCTGATGCCTTGCACTTCCGACGTGGGGTGCAAAATATGAGAGTTCGAGATTTGGAGCTCCAGATCCCGATCCCACCCAAGAAGGACGATCCGTCAAAGCCTGACTTTGGCATTATCCAACGAGCTTGGTGGGATGTAATCAATCTCGTTTATGAAGATGCTCAGACGGGAGGCGATCCGTCTTCTGCGATGCGCATTGCGTTGGAGATGCGCATCATGAGTGGCAGTGACATGATCATGGCACCACAGAAGGGCAACGACTTTGGCACTCTGTCCATTGAAATCTTGACATTGCCTGATGCCGTCACAGATGGCGAATGGCACGATTTCGCCCAGAGGACCGTCGATCTTTGGATGAGCTACGGCGTGGACACTCGACCGCACTGGGCCAAGGAATGGGAGAGATTCACCTTCAAGGGACAGGAGGCGAGGAAATACATGAAAGAGGTGGCCTACAAGGACGCAATTCCGGAGTTCAAGAATGCGCTCGAAGAGATTGGCAAGCTGCATGGGTGGACCCTAGCCGAGCTCCAGAAGAGGTATTCTAATGAGCTGTGGGATAAGTTGATTTATGAGTAGGAGATTGCGTGTCTCTTTTCTTTTGGTCGGACTTGCGCCCTGAGTTAGGCCGGCTGTTTTGCCTCGTGTTGTTTATTGTTAATTTCTTCTTCCTGTTAGTCCTTATACCCGTTTGTACTGCTCGATGTTATCCCTCGTTCACTTAGTTAACTATTCACGGCTGCTTGAAAAGACTAGTGTGGTTCTAGATCAAATCCATTCTTACCCCGTCTATCATCTTAAACCAATCCACCACCAAACAAACATGATGAAACACAAACAGTCTCTTAAGGAATCCCATCTCAACACTACTTACAAGCCGCATGTGCCGGACAGAAGCTGAGGTGCGTCGGGGTTCGGGGACTAAGACAAACGGGTGACCAGGGGTGCATAGGTAGAACAAGGCAAAACGAAACGCCCCGAACCGAAGCCCAGCGAACCCCAAGCAAACTGGTGTCCCACCTCATAATTACCTGATTTGCTTGTGCGGCGTGGTATCTGCACTTCTCCAACTCCGATGGTCTAGACGGATTGGGAAGGCTTTAGTGGTGGTTGTGGTGGATTGTGGATGAATAGGGTTGAGGGGTTTGGGGCATTGATTGAGGCGTTTGTGAGCTCTAGTCTAGTTCTAGAGAGAGGTTGGGGGGCTGGTGGTGGCAGTAAGCACAGCGAAACAAGCGACAAAGAACGTTGGTATGTAGATTATTGCTGTGTTTGAGAGGCGGGCGCAGCAGGGTGGGGAGCATAATGGACTTCACATCTGATGGGTAGCTCTCATGTTCTAGACTTTTGTGGAATTTGCGGAGATGTGAGATGGGGGGTTTTTCCCTGTTTTGCGTTGTGCATGTCCTATCTAGGCGTAGTAGACTAGTTTCGTTTCGTAAGAGGCCGGTCGGTGTGTTCAAGATGCGGCATTCGCAGCATTGAGGCAGAAGGAGTAAAGAATGGGGAGAACGGAAGAAGATTGTATACAGAAGGATACAGCTATACCGTAAAGTGTTCATACCAGCAAAGAACCCAGCTAGAAAACCATCTTAGGGAAGTAACGCAATGGCAGCTCATTGCAAAACAACGCAACCACATACAATCTCCATCCATCCATCTACCTAGACCACCTACCTAACAAAGTGTGACCCATCGCAAGCCCCGCCAACGAGAAAAAGCCCACCGGAAATGAACCTGAAACAAAATTCGCAGAATGCAGCGCCCGCTTATTGGACAAGAAGCCAGACTACGTTTCGCACGGCAGCGCCTCCAACATTTGGGATGCGTAGATCCGTGGCGGGAGCGAGTGAGCTGTGGGACTAGGCCTATCGTAGAGTATAGGATGGTGGAGGGTGCAGACAGAGGGTGCAGAGTGCATGCGAGCTTTCTTACCTTGCTTTGCCTTGCCTTACTTACCCCTGGTGCCTGACATGGCCTGGCCTGACTTGATGATGGTGCGTCCGCTCCGACGGTGCAGGATTTTTGTTCTGACGGGGGGTTCTCGGGCTTGCTTGCTCGAGGTGTCGGTCGGGAATAAGTACGCTTCAGACCCCGGACTTTTTGGGAGTTCTGATTTTTGGGCTTTTTTCTCTGTCTTCTTCTTTGTGTGTGTTATGTGCTCAAGGGCCTTATTGTTCGCGAATATATCGATGTTTGGGGAATTGATAGGGGAATTGAAAAGCCTCTATGTGTGCGGTTTGGCTCCTGCTGTAGCCATAGCTATCTGATCACCGACGCCGAACGCAAACCGAATTCGAATCGAAAGGGAAATACGAAAGACCTGGAATCATGGCTTCAACAAAACCCCTACTGATCGTGAGCTTCTTGCTCTCCACATCCGCAACCCCCGTCACAGCACTCGCACTTCCATCACGGCCCACACACCCATCCCACCTCCACAAACGCTCTCAAACAGGCCACAAAGTAGGCATGGGCTTCGGAATCGCCATAGCTCTCCTATTCTTCTCAGCCCTAATCTTCTACCTCGGGATGCGACGCGGACAAACTGGAAGCTGGTTATGCTGGCGCGACGTTCCACCGACCTCAGCATCTCGACTCCACAACCCCAGTATATCATCCTCGACCCCAATAACAACAATCACAACATCAACAACAGAAGATCAAGAATCCACAATCTCGCACCCCTCAAGACCAATCCTCGGATCCAGAAAGAACAAAAAGTTAAAAGAGAAGAATAGAGTCCCAACACCACTCCTAGCAGCACCGCCCGCAATCCACGAAATGTGGCCCGGAAGACCTAGTCCAAGGGTTTTAGAACTACCCGTGGAGAACAAAGCTGTGGAGATGGGAGAAGGCCGACGAAGTTGGTTCGAAGAATTTAAAAGGAGGAGTTGGATGGCTTCATCTTCCTCCTCCACTCACACCTACACTACCAACAACACCCACACAACCCCTTCCTCAACAACTTCAAATCCCGAGAACAGGAAAAGTAAAGCTAGAAGCGAGATGCGTAGTATTTATGAGATGGATGGCGAGTCCTGCGCCCCGCAGCTTACGAGACTCGATAGGGTGGTTAGTAGGGGCAAGAATTCTGAAGATGGGATGGATTGGACGGATATTGAGTTTTTGAGACGCATGTATGTGGAGAGGAGGAGTGTTGGGAGGACACCTAATCCCAATCCGTGATGGAGGTCTTTGAAATTGATGGATGACGATGGTTTGAAGACGGTTGGTGGATTAGATGATTCTCAAGAGGTGCGTACCGTCCCGTACCTGTTGCTCCAACTGGATTGGACTGCGTATTGACATGAGTGCTTCAGACCAACCTATCCTCTCGCCTTCCTACATACATGGACTCGGTCTCACCAGCCTATCGAGACCGACTCACCAATCAACTGCACGCCTACTTTTCCCTATTCTCACGACCATCACTTAGTTGGCACTCATCAGCCATCAGTTCCAACGCAGGACGACACCCTTCCCTTCCATCCCACTCCGTCCCAATCCCACCCTCCMCCCTCCACACCCCCCAACGGAGCAGCCATTCGCGCGCGAAGCCTTTTTTTAAAAAAAAGTTCCTCTCTTTCTTCTTCCCTCCTCCCCCATCACATCACATCACCTTACCCAACCTCATCCCTTTCCCTAAACTACAAAAAAGAGTGGCTTTATTTCCAAGACTTTCGAAGCCACTAGGCGCCCAATATCCGATTCCCAATTCCCATATCCACCAGAATATCCTTTTTTTTTTTTCGGCCAAGTCCTATGGCGGACTGAGTCGAGACTGTATCTCTGTGTGTGTGTGTGTGGGAATTACTTACCAAGAACGCAAAGGCGGTAGATCCGCATGTAGGATGGGATGGGACGGGTGCGAGGCCGTGTTTTCCCCTTTTGTACTTTTTATTTTATTTCTATTCGATGGGGGGAGGATTGTGTATTATAGATGTTGGTGTTTGGGGGGTTTTTAGGGCGGGGGCTTTGGGAGGACTAAGATTTTTACGATTAAATAAGGTATAAACTACAACTATAATGTATTGATCAAATCTGTATAATAATAGAAAGCACCATAGTTTTTCCTTTTCTATGTTTTTATTCTGTTCAGAGTTTCACTGAGCGCTTGACAGACACTGAGCAAATTTTTTTTTGTGGAAAAAAAAAGGCATGGTATGTAAGAATGCCATTAATGTGGGGGCACAATTTGTTTTGTTTATTTATAAACCATGTATTTGAGTAGTTTGATGTTTGGGACCTATAAAGTGACGGAATTTCAATTAAGGATAGAAGATTGCAAAGGGGGGGCCGAAAATTTCGAACAAGGAGAGAGACTTTACTCGCTAAGTCAAAGCACGCTGTAAAGACTGGTGTGAGAGGGTTTGTAGCAGCTGGACCATCAAACACACATATATATGTATGCATGCGTTGATGATACTTGTGCAATTGGGCAAAGGTAAAGGGAAATTCTATAGAGAGAAACCACGACCAGAACTCCAACCTTGTCCAACGAAACTTGGGCGGAAACATCAGTCAAACCGCCACCGGGGAGGATGCTTGAACCCCAAAAGACGCTGAAAGCCTTCGAAGGGTTACTGGAATGGGCATCTTGATGCACTCGTCCATGGTGGGGGTGTACAGGGGATCTAGACTGTCACTTTACAATACGTCAGTCCTTCCGTCACCAACTTGTTAGCTGGTCGAACATACAGCTGCATCAGATCTTGGGAAGCAGATGTTTCCTTGCTTGTAGGGCTCATTTCCTTGTCCATGTCAAACGCAAAGTAATCATCCTTTTCCTTGAACGGGCTCATAGTTCCCTTACTACTCTGCACAGGAGTCTCATGGGCGCTCGGGGTATGTGGAATTGTGGACAGGTGCGTATGAGGATGATGATCGGGCATTCTTGTTGGAAATGCAGAGCTCATATTCAACCGAAAGCCACGTGCATTCGCCTCGGGCGGTAACAGGGGAAGCGACCCCGTACGGCTGGTCTTCGGCGTAGGAGGGGGCGGCATAGGATTATGGCCGAATGCTTTTCTAATGAGGCTGAATGCGGACGCCGTAGAAGACGTTCTGCTTCGAGCGCTTCCATTCTCCGATCCCCCACCTGACGAAATGCTGAGACTTCTAGAAGTCGGGCCAGTGGAGCCAGCCATGAGATTGAAGATTCCGCGCAAAGCAGAAACCGCAGCATCGACCGAGTTTTGTATAGAGCTCCAGGCATACTCAAGGCGAATAAAATCGTCAATGTATCTTTCAACCTCCTCCATCTGGTTCAAGCAGACGCAGACGGCATCTGCGATGATAGTTGTTCCAGTGATCCACGCGTTGGCGATTGCATCTTGACAGTGGGCAGGCTGGGCTTCGATGAGATGGATCGCCGAATTGGTGGTTTTGTCGATTGCGTGGTCGGCCATGTCTCTTTGTTGGCTGATATCGACTCGCAGTAAGGATCGTCGGCTGGACGGAGACTGGTCGGCTTTGTACATTGTGGACTTGGCGCTGTCGTAGACGGCTTTGAAGGCATCTTGGTGAACGTAGGCAATTCCGGCGTTGAGATTGTCAAGCGTCGAGAGGACTGAGTCGGCACCGTTACCGATGACGGTGTGGAGAATTGCCACGTGATCAGTTCCATCAATGAGGGCGTGGGCTTGAAGTGTTTTGAAGAATGTGTAGTCGCCGGTCCGTCTGGCTGCATGGAGATTATGTCTGACCAAGGCAATGCGCTGAGTCCAGTGCAACTTCTGGTGTGAATCAATGGCCATTGTGATTGAATTGAATGCTTCAGGTTAGGCAACACAGTAGTTCTCGGGTTGCACACAAAAGTGAAATCCGTAACTAGCCTAGCAAAGATGTTCTCTGGATTTGTGGTAATATTCGAAGAGAAATTTTTCGAGGAGTGCTTGCCTGCCCATATATTAAAGCTACGGCCGCAATTCGCGTCCAACGCGGGCACAAAGGAATATGCATCACTCTTGAGACTATTTCTGATACACATCGAATGACGTCGAAGATGATAATGAAACAAACCAGTCCGTTGGAGAGACATGTCAACTGTAACTTGAAATATGCGAGCGCGCGTATATGAGAACGGCGGCTGCCGAGGCTGTGTTTTCTTTGTTCAAGTTATAGTTTGCGACAAGTTTCGACCTATGGTCGGGTAAGCCATCGAGACAATACCCCTCCAAGTATAGAAAGAAATAGGTGAACGTGTTCTAGGCGATCTGGTCTTGGCTGGCCTAATGGCATGGCATGTTCTGGACGTGCAATGGTCTAAAATCGCGCTCTCACTGCTGCGCAGGTTCTGTAAAAAGAGTGGAGCTCGCCTGCAACACTGCCTTCCCGTCTACCGGACTTGGAAGTCATGATCTACGACTAGAAGAGAGACGAGATGTCTGTGTGGATCGAATTTTGGAATTGCATCAGGGTGTCTTCGGCAAACTTTGCCATCATATGACTTCATTCTACCTCGGCAAGGTCCCTATACAATTATCAATCCAATTAATTGGTATTGATCGCCGATGAAGTGAACAACTTACAGCTTTCTCAGCCTCAAGGTCGCAGCAAGGTTTTGGTTTCTTCTTCTCCAGTCGGGAATAGTGCATTGCCCCCTGATAGACTAGCACACGACCAACCCAATCAGTCGAAAGATAGGCGTATCTGAAGCGATTAGGTGTCCAAGTTCAAGCAAATGATTGACTAGATAGTGAACCAGAAGAGATAGAAGCGGCGGACACGATGATGTTGAAATGGTGGAGAATTCCAGCAAGTGGGTCCTACAAAGGCAATCTGGGGTAGGGTTGATCTAGATATGAGTTGAGTCGATGGAACACCCTGAGAAGGGAGGTGGGGACAGATCGGAGGGTGCCGAAGGCATTGACACGAAGTAGAAGACAGGTGGGGATGGGGCTCGGGTGACGAGCTGGTGACTGAAGGTTAGTTGAAAGATTGATGGATTGATTGATGATGACGGCGTTTACGGAAAAGAGTAGAGTAGAGATGGGTAATTGTATGCAGTGAGATTGAGGTGAGGTGCGGGCACGGCCGAGAATGAACCGAACCGCGCGCCGTCTCCCCAACACTCGAATCGCCACCCGCCCATGCCTTGAGTATCATAGGCTCAAGCCTATCGAAGCTGCCGACATGCGCAAAATTTCTTCCCTGCGGCGGTGTGCCTGCCTTTGGGTGCAGTTGGTTCCTCTTTTGACTTTCGAAGCAGCAGTTCTCAGCTCGCGAACCATTTCGATGTCGCCGTAGCATTGCCCTACGGTGGCGCCATCCCCATCGCACCCATCGCACCCATCGCACCCTTAACTAGTCGCGGCAAAGGCCCGCCGGTAGCCCCAACTTGCCGTACAAATTTTTTCTGCTCGCGCGAATAGTCATGGTCATCCCATGGTCGTAGTCACGGTCATGGTCTCGGCATTTGGGGTGCGATTCTCGTGGTATCATGGACATGTCCGGCACGCCAAATGGTGGTCCCACTGAAAAATCTCTGCTCACGATGCTGCTCATGGCGCGGACGCGACCGATGGCTCACAATTTTTTAGCTCTATGGGGCTCCAGAATACCTCTCCATGACCCACCCCGAGATAATTAAATACGTAGTCGTGTCCCATTGACTGCACTATATTCACATCCTCAGTGACTCCACTCCACCTGTGTCTCCAACCCCCACACTCGTCCTCACGGGCATCTCAACCTGCTCTTTCGCAGTTGCCATGGATTCCGTTTCTCACAATAACGCCCAGGATGGCATTCTTCCAAAATATGCCGATCATGCATCTGAAAAATCGGTTGGCCATTCGTCTGGGGATATCGAGAAGCAGAGCCCTCCGCCAGCCGCAGAGCTTCATCGCAAATTGAAAAGCCGACATCTACAATTCGTCGCCATTGGTACGAACTAGCATTCGCAAAGTGAAGCTTATAGCAAGCTAACAAGTTGCCAGGCGGAACTGTTGGAACTGGTGTTTTCATCGCCAGTGGCACATCCATCGCCACAGCCGGACCAGTCGGTGCGCTCCTCGCATACATGTTCATTGGAACTCTAGTCTACTCAGTCATGTTGTCCCTCGGCGAAATGGCTACATACCTTCCCATCACCGGTGCATTCACTCGATATGCTGCTCGATTTGTCGACCCTAGCCTTGGTTTCTCCATGGGTTGGACTTACTTTCTATCTTGGGGCTTCACATACGCCTTGGAGCTTACAGCGGCGGGACTAATCATCCAATGGTGGAACTCGTCATTGAACATTGGCATCTTCATAACCATCTTCTGGGTTCCCATCACCGCTCTTAACTTCTTACCCGTTGATTTCTTCGGCGAATTCGAACTCTGGTTTGCGAGCATCAAAGTCGTCGCCCTTCTCGGATTCATGATATTCTCCATCTGCATCAACGCCGGCGCCGGAAAGGAAGGCTATATCGGCTTCGAATATTGGAAGACTCCAGGAGCTTTCGCGCCTTACCTGACAGAGGGACCAAAGGCTAAATTTGTTAGTTTCTGGGCTGTTTTGATTCAGGCTGCTTTTGCTTTCCAGGGCACTGAACTTGTGGGAATCGGCGCCGGCGAGAGCGCCAACCCTCGCAAGACCATGCCAAAGGCTATTCGAAGGACGTTCTGGAGCATTTTCCTGCTTTTCATCTTCACCATCTTCTTCATTGGCATTCTCGTGCCATATGACAACGAAGATCTTGTTACTGGCGACACGAATGCCGGATCTTCACCCCTGGTTGTCGCCGCGAAACTTGCTGGTGTCAAGGTCCTTCCAGATATCATCAATGCTGTACTTCTCACTGTCGTTCTGTCCGCAGCGAGCACCAACGTTTATTCTGGCAGTCGCATCCTTGTCGGTCTCTCTGAGGAAGGATGCGCACCGCATTTCTTCCAGAAGACTTCGGCCCGAGGTGTTCCCTACGTTGCCGTGTCTTTTACCGCTGCATTCGGGCTCCTCGGATATATGAATCTCTCTGATAACGGCGGCGAGGTCTTCAACTGGCTTCTCAACATTTCCAGCGTTGCCGGACTGATTGCATGGTCATGCATCTGCTTCTGCCATATCCGTTTCATGGGAGCGCTACAGGCACAAAACATCTCGCGCGACAATCTTCCCTTCAAGTCTTGGGGCGGTATCCCACTTGCAGCCTACGGACTGTTCTTCTGCGTGATTATCATCTTCACCCAAGGCTTCACGGCGTTCGTTCCATGGAACACACGGGACTTTTTTATTGCCTATGTCAGCTTGATCCTATTCGTTGTATTTTATATTGGCCATAAGCTTGTGACTAAGTGCAAGTTCGTCAAGTTGGCCGAGATTGATTTGGTGACTGGAAGATGTCACGATGAGGTCGCTGAGTGCTGGGAAGAATCTCCTCGGAGCCGATGGAGGAAGGCCATCAATCGCATTTTCTAGGCATCATTGCTCACTTAATGGTAATATAGTAATGGCGGGGKTATTATGATAGTAGCACGTTTCGCATTGTTTGGTGGCATCTATGGCATCGCATCGCATCGGGTTTTGGCATCTAAGTTTGGCGCTATATACCAATCTATTATGTTCATCTTGTACGATTTGGAAGTCCTGGCTTGCACACGTCTATTCGCCCATCCCCTTGCAATCTGTAAACGAAGACGGTAATCTTCGCGACGAATGTCAATCTGAGCGTGATGTCACCGCATCCCATGAAGCTCCTGCTTGTATCACCAAGAATCTCTAGGCAAACAGTCACAGTCCTTGTGCGCGGACGAGCAACAGGTTTCGGAGTCTTAGCCCAGAGCTTCCTATCAACCGATTCCTACCAAACAAATGTCGCGTGGAAGAAATCACCGCCAGATTGACGTCGCTCGGTCGAGATAAAGACCCGACGGAGGGGAATTGCAAGGAGGCGAATAAATTAACAGGCCAACTCGATTGGGCGACCAAGTTCCGCATTTCCAGAAGGCCAAAAAGTCGATGATGTAAATGGTCGAGAAATGCAGGAGTGGCAGGCTTGTAGTCGCAAAGCGCATGTGGTGCATGCGTGACGTCGATCAAGGCGTGAAGCGAGCGTGACAGTACATTTCACAGCAAAGGGGCCAGGAGGCACAGCCCAGCAGGCGGCTTGAGCTGCCAAAAAGGCCCAAAAACCAAGGCCAGTAGCCCTGTCATGCCCTGTCAAAGAGAAAGGCTGAGCGCACTGTTCGCCTCCCCCGACTAGCCTTTTTGCTGCCCTTGTAAATCTCAACCCCCAGCACACACCTCCTGCATCACACAAAGTCAACATCCTGTATTCCTCAACTTCGCCACCAGCATAAGCACAACACAACACCGCTCTGCCCCAGGGGCAAATGCACTCCTGCAGAAGCGCAATGAGGTAACACATGGCGAGTCGGCAGTCGCGGAATTTTAGTAGCTCAATCTAAGAATTGGCACTGGGGAAACCTCCGATATCAGTCCCTATAAGCTTTAATCCCTGCGCATAAATCTTGCCTCGCAAAGTCTATTCCAGACTAGTTTCCTAGCCCATCACACATCTCATTCGTCACTATTCTCACCCTTTACTGTAGGCGGTAGCTTCCGTTTCTCTACCGTTTTGCGATCGACACTCTCCTGACATCCCGTCTTTGCCATCGGAACGTTTCAGTGGCTTGTACTTGGACATGCTCCGTACGCCTCGTCGCCACAACTCCAGGAACATCTCCGCAATGATTGTCACTCATTACCACACGCTACAGAGAAGGAACTATTGATTTACACGTTGGCCCCCTTAGGAATCCTCCTGGCGATGCTCCCGCTGCAGGGCTGAACCCGGAGCGGCAACCTTGCCACATATGCGTACCTACATCTCATTCGCGATACCTGCCTCTGTTCCTTGTTTGATGGGGGACAAGGGCTTCCATGCCATGGGCCAGGTCGACACCCCCGCGTGTTTCGTAGCGAGAACAAGCGCTCGGAGATGAACTGTTCATGCTACGAATTGGAGAGCATCAAGACTTTCCTTCGACGTCACCCGTCTTCACGACTCGACACCGCTATTGCCAGTTTTACCGTTACCAATTGGCGCTGGGTTAGTCTGGAATGGCCGCAGCACTATGCAGTAAATCACAACCCTTCTGCCCATGGCATGCGTCGCGCCACACGGCGTCTGCGCTGGCAGATAGTGGCACCAAATCATCTATCAGATTCAAAACATGATGTCCACTGGGGGCTCATCACTGCCTCGTCGAGCCATTCCTCCGAGATGGATCTACCAAACTCTCTCGTGTCGACTTTCATGGCAACCGCAACCGTGCGCCTTTTTTAGGGATACCCGCTTCTAACGGCTTCTCCACCCTTAAATCAACCACTCATGGGCTAGCCCTGGGGGAGCATTGAAGCTGAAATATCGCGATCGACATCATAGGTACCAGGGTGAGTTGTCGATTCCAGACTCAAATCTAGGAAATTCAGCTTAGAGTGTTACATGATCCATGTACATGATCAGGCTTTGATGCTACGGCGCCTGGATACGCATGGTGATCATGGCCGAGGAGAGAAGTTCATGATGACGACGCCAAAGACTTCACAGCAGACAGTATGCTTGGAACTTGCCGGCCCCCTACGACTACGACCCATGACAGTCTGTCCATGGAAATGTATAAAGAGCACTTGAATTCCCTTCGAAAAAGACCATCATCGGACAGCATCGATATCCACTACTACAACAATCTAATACTCAATTCCTCCCGCCTTCGTTTCCAAAACAATCCAATCCACTCACTCCAATCCAAAACTTTTTTACTTTAAACAATAATCAACCATCATGCAATTCACCACCATCCTCCTCTTCGCCGCCACTTCCCTCGCCGCCCCTCTCCTAGAAGAGCGCCAGGCACCCCTCTGCACCGGCGCCGGCTCACCCCAATGCTGCGCAACCGACGTCCTCAACCTCGCTGACTTGGACTGCGCTCCTCGTACGTTTCCCTAATCATCCTCTCCATCCCCTCCTTTCCTTCCCATCCCATACCCACCACCCTCCAGCTCCAACCTATAAACCAAACAAACAAAACTAACAAACCCCCAGCACCAACAACCCCAACCGGCATCAACAACTTCATCGACGTATGCTCCGCCGCCGGCCAACAAGCCAAATGCTGCGTCCTCCCCGTCCTAGGCCAGGCTCTGTTCTGCGCCGACGTAAATCCTCAGGCTGAGGCTCCTGCTACTGAGTAAATGCACCATCACCACACTACATCACATCATATCGCAACGAATCGAACTCGGTGTACTATAATATGATATGTCTTGAGAGGACTTCTGGAATACTGGAGTCCTTGCGGATTATTGGTGGGGGATAGGGAGGGGGAGAAATGTATATACATAGGCGTTTCGAGTGTCGCCGATTTGTTTCGTTTTGGTTTAGTTGAGTTGTAAGACTTCGATTGGCCAGCCATACGTAAAACCTAAACCTAAATCAAATAACTAAATAAATACCTAAAACACATTCTCGTGTCACATCCATCACTGCGTGCTTTTATTTTTTAAATTGGGCGTTGTCTAATCCCCAGGAGGCCCCTTGCCTTCTATCATGAACGATCGGTTTCTGCAGCTTTTCATTGGCTTGATGATTCAGTGGTTTACTAACACGCGAAATATCTCCCTATGTCCCCCATAGCTTATTCAATGCTTAGAAAGCGATCTACAAGAAGGTGCCCGGGGTCAGGGATGGTATGCCTTTCTCACAACTTATGTAGGGCGGACATGTAAACTCGCCTTAAAGGGGGAAAAAAGTGAGTTCTTGGAATGATCGGAAGATGTTTCAATAATAATAATTATCAAAATAATCTAATGACCTCACCGGCCCTTTTCAGCCAGTACGATAGATACAATCATCCCATAATTTGTAATTGTTTTGGTTTCTTCTTTGTGGATATCATTCCTCTAATCTGCCATCGCCACAGAAACTGCAAGAACGGAGGATGTCGAAGGAGGAAGGTTTATTAATTGATGCTTGGGTGAGCATTTGAGTGATCTAGGGAGTGGATTTTGTTTTAGGGAGTTGGGATTTGAATTAGGGGTTTGTTTAGTTGAGGGGTGAAGGGAGGCACGGGTCATTGTATATCGTGCGTTTGTTCTTGGAAAGGGGTACGGAGATTCAATATGCGAATTGTGACAATATGTACAAAGTTGCTGTTAGCGATGTATTGCTGTATAATGCTGAATTTCCTGCTTTCTATAGAGGTCTCTATTACTCGCGGCTGATGGTGGTGGTCAAGGGCCCACTCTCGACGTAGACACCGCTGAAGTACCAGTCCTCTGCACCAGCACCATCGTTTCCAGCGCGAGGAAGACGAAGAACACCGAGATGCCAGTCTGCACCGTTAGAAGATGTGCTTCCAGAGAAGGGACCAGCGGTCTTTGTAAGTGGGTCAGCTCCGGTGGAGTGCCAGTAGGTGATCTGGTTAGAGCCGAAGTTCTGTCATAAAATTAGCATCGCTGATTTCACTGGGGGCCGATTGTGCGTACGATTTCGTATGCAACATTGTGCCAGACGTCAGCCTCAAGTGGAACCTTCCACTTGCTCTGACCACCCACCATCCACTGCAGGTTGGTGTTGCTGGTGCCAGACTCTCCGTTAACCCAGCCATATTTCAATTCAGTAAAATGGCTTTCAAAGAAGCAAATCTGATGCTCGTTTGTGGCACTTGGGACATTGGTTGTCGATCGCTTGATCGAGAAATGGTAGTAGACGGTACCGGAATTGATGGCGGCTTTGGTTTGAGGAATGAGCTCAGTCCTCCACATGTCGGAGTTCCACTTCGCAGTGTTGTCAATCGTGATCTTGACACCTTGCTTCGAGCCAGTGTCGGCGGGGTTCTTGAATGAAGGCGAAAGATTGACATATTTGCTTGTTGCGCCGGAGCCGTGGATGTAGTATTGATATGGCCCAACTTGGTTTCCCCAAGACCCTAAAACGAGTTAGATTGACCGGCAATCGAAGGTTAGAACTGGCGATGCAGTACATTTGTCAAGGTCAGCGCTGGTGCTCATGTCATTAAAACGGCCATCCCAAAGAATGGTACCTAAAAGGTGTTAGTTCCTAAGGAGCGATGATAGCCGAATGAGCAACAATCGTACCCGCAGACACAGTGCTCACGAGAGCGCTCAGAATAGTAGCGTAGCCGAACATGACGATAGCGCAACCTGAAGACCAAGACCAAGGATCAGAGGCAGAGGCGGGCAAGAAAAAAAGAGAAGAAACATAGCTCTATTTAAAGCTCTAGGGAAGTTCCACGCCATCGGAGCCAATTTCGACATCAACTATTCCCAAGGCGGAACAATTGAAGCGACCCCATTAGGAACGAGAGATCCCTGCGTTTCAATTTGTGATAAACGAAAATTGAGATTCCAGGCCACCGTTGTACGCAGTAGATTGTGGCTGCGTGACACGATCCTTAATAAATCAATATGTAGCCGGTAGTATTCCAGGCACACGTCTTTAGTCGCGGCCAAACGGTCCGGGGTGGGGCGAGCGCATCGTTTAAATTATGAGAGGACGTTCTCGGCTTCCAATTTTTCCGCCAGGAGGGGACACAGAGTAGAGGCGAGGAGATAGGACGGTCATCCACGAAGGAGAGCAACATTAAATCCCCGCGATATCTCTATTATGGATCAGTGATGACTATTGATCGCGTGAAGACCGGAAGCATTTCGTTCTGGTGCCGGATGAAGTCTAAAGAGGCTACATGTCGCACCCCTTGTTTCGGACTAGCGCTTCATCTCCATATGAACTTCAGATCTTGGTGTAACGACAGGGCCCAATCAAATAGCAAGATGAGCTGTTTAGACCGATCCATTATGCTTTCCTTTTCCTAAGATAATAGTGTTTTTGCTCCAAATAGTCCTCATATTCGCTTCTTCTCCACTACGCAATCTTTAGTTACAGCTCTTTTCCCATGCATGGTCAAAAGTAAACAGACCTATCACATGCCAGTAAGAGGTTTGCCCTGGTATCACCATGACCTATAGTCGTCGTCTGTCTCTGATCGCCAGGATCACAGGCCTCATTAAACAAAGATCACTGCAGCTGCCTCGAGGTAGACACCACCTTTATACTGAAGAAGCGTCGATACAATAAGAAAGGAGCTCGTTAATCACAAGAAAATAGTCTTTGAATTTTCTGGATAGTCATTGAGAGCCTATCGAAGTATGTATCATAGTAGAGTCACGCTGCTAATTTAGGAACATATTAGTGATGTGGCATATTCACGGGACTCCTTCGCTTCTACTGCTACTATTGCTACGTTCCCTAGTATACAGTAATTTAGTGGAATAGTATCTTGGATGCATTTCTGCGTGCTGACTCTCAGTCGGGAACAATGATAATGTACAGTAGAGCGCACAATTGCGAATACAGCGTATCCAGATTCATAATCAAATGTCTGCGTTGAAAACGACATGATTAAGTTCCTGTCAGGTCTTCTTCACCATAAGCGTTGAGTAATCCTTTTACCAAAGAAAGGTTTGTAAGCTATCAGAGATGTTGTATCCATGAAGAGGATGTTGTTGATTCGCTTGGAATAACAAGGCGAATGCTCACATAAGACCTTAACGCTTTCCACAAGGCTTCCCGGTGGGGTTCGCCGAGGTTCGGATATCCAACACCGGGAACGGGCGCTAATATCCAAGTAGATCACTAACGACAAACCCCCATGCAGATCAAAGCAGCCTTGCATTTTACAAGTGGTATTCATATTGCGATCGAAAATATGGGAACTGACTCGAGGCCAAATATTCTTCTCTTCGGCGCCGGAAGCGTGGGCACAGTCTATCTCTACCTCTTATCTAAAGTTGCCAAGGTTACCGCCGTCTGTCGTTCGAACTATGAAGTCGTGAAAAAAGATGGCTTCATCATCAACTCATCACTGTTTGGTCAAGGGATCCATTTCCAACCGGATGTCGTCCGCGACTGCTCAGAGGCGGCTTCGACTGTCGAGGAACCGTTTGACTATATTGTCATTGTCAGCAAAGCCATTCCAGGCACAATTCCAAGCCAGATTGAAGCTGCTGTAACTCCTCAACATACAGTGATCGTGCTCGTTCAGAATGGAATCAATATTGAGGAGGAATACGCACAAGCTTTTCCGGCCAATCCTATCGTCAGTTGCGTCGTCTACTTGCCAGCTACACAACGTCCAGCAGGAGTGATCAAGCATGGAGAGATGGAAAGACTGGAGATCGGAAATTACCCTTCAACTGGAGACTCGTCAGAAGCAGAGAAATTCGCCGAAATACTTCAGAAAGCCGGTGCTACGGTCGAGTTGCACAAAGATATACAGTCCAAAAGATGGTTCAAACTTCTGGCCAACGCTTCTTGGAATCCGTTGTGCGCTTTGACTCTCTGTACGGATGCCCAATTCATGGATTCGTCCGCATCCGCTACGGATCTGGTATACTCAGTCATGCTGGAGGTTGCTGATATTGCCAAAGAGTATGGTTATATCATCACTGAGGAAGAAGTAAGGTTCCAATTGGGAAGAGCGAAAGCAAGAATTTACCATAAAGAGGGGGTGGAGCCAAGTATGTTGCAGGATGTGAGAGAAGGGCGAAGGATGGAAGTCGAGTCCATCATTGGAAATACCGTTCGGTTGGGGAAGGCAAAAGGCCTGAAATGTGAGAAACTTGAGCTACTTTATCTTTTGTCAATGGCTCTTGATTCGCAAATCAAGAAAAAAAGCCAATTTTGACACGGTATGTGGCAAAAAACCCGTATTTTCTTCAAGTGTTGACAGGTAGTTGGCGGGTCTTGGCAATCGCTAGTTATCACCACAACAGTGGCCTCTCGCTTGGGAAAACAACCGTGTATTAGGATCAAAGATGTATTGATGTTTTCTATCTCATTACTATACTAGATAAAGCTAGCTGGATACCTGCAAATGCCTCTGGGAGTTTCTTAATCAACTTTGGTGGATTCATCAACATATGTTCTATCAACGCAATTGGGCCAACGTTCTGTTCACTGACGCATGCTTCAGCGAACCGATTCAAGATTGATATCATCAACTGTTCAGCAATTATACCAATAGATTGGGTACATGATAATGCTACATGTGGAAGCCAAGAATCGTCGCCCCGCTTCGGGAGGGTTGTGGTGATAGTTGGGAAGGCCCTGCACTTTCACCACGATGACGTAGAATCAGCTCGAGCACAATAGAATCGTCAATAGACCCGTTTGTATTGTGACTGCCAAGAAATTAGCTTGCCCACTGCCACTGAAAATATTCCCACTCGCTCCCCAGCTTCAAAACCTCTACAACACACGAGAAGCACCCAGCTCCACCACCAAAACATCAACACTTACAACTTCTCGTTACCAAACCAACATCAAAAATGCCCGCCACCATGTTCGCCGCCGGCGTCCTGGTCTTTGCTGCCATTGCAGCCCTCCTGCTCCTCTCTGAGGAGTGGGATATCGAAACCATGAAGAGGCTCGCCCTCCTCATCCTCTTCGGCGGCTGGTGCGTCTTCTTGCCCATGCCAGAAGCCACCGCCGCTCCCGCCTCTCCTCCGGTTTCTCGCCGCCTCAGGCGCTCCTCCTCCTCCTCCTCCTCCTCCCTCTCTACTGGCATTCCCCGGGGACATAGCACGTCATTACCTGCATGTCCCCTTGGTCCTCTCGAACATTCAATCCCTGAGCACTTCCGCCGCCATGGGAACGTCCCGTACATGTGGAGCGGTCACCATACCGACTCCCTGTACTTTCGGCTCCGGGCACCAGCCCAGTATATCCCCTCGCCGCCGTCTCCCCCGCCTCAGCGGAAGATTGTTCGAGAGTACCTCAGCTTTCCCCAACTCGCCGAGGCTCCAAAGCCAAACCTTACGCCTGCCAAACCTTCTCTCCTGCCGGTTGACCCATTTGTCGAAGTTACCTGGCGATTCGACCCCAAGGCCCGTCTTCTTGAGCGCTTTACCCGAAGCTTCTGTAAGATGCTTCTGGAGGGCGCGGGTGCAGGGTATCCCAAGTATACGATGGCAATGCGGCCCTTGATGGAAGAAGCGTACGAGCAGATGCTGCCGGTACGGCCTCACGGGCTCACGCAGTTGGAAGGGCGGGGTTTGCCATATACCACTCCCATCACGAACTTGTGTGAGATTCTTCAAATGCATATTGCAGATGTCGAATCCACGGGCGATCAGAGCCTTTACGAGTTCGTGGGCGGTCTGTTCAAGTTTGGCCGGTTCCTTGGACTTGACTTGCCGGAAGTGTGTATCTCTGAACCGTCCATGGCACCATGGACTGGCGAGCATTCTGCTCAGCCGACAATTCCCGGACCAATGCCAACGGTGTTGTCCTCGTCTGGCCCCCGCGTCAATAATCCTACGTCTCCCAAGGTTAAACCTGCTGGCGGGGTCAATCCCCTTGGTGTTACAAGCCAAAACCCGCCCAGCGATCTGGCCATCACTTCTCTTCCTGGTATTCAATCGCAGCCCCAAGGTGCATTGAAGACCAGCCCGAATCCTCCAGTTCAAGCGAAATCTTCGCGCCAGACTGTTTTGCCTTTTGATAAACAGGACTGGAGCAAGAGCTTTGATGAGCTTCTCAAGCTCACCAAAGAAACTTGGGGGATGTCAACAGAGGAGTTGATGAGCCAGACCTTTTTGCCGGATCTGGATTTCGACGCCGATGATGACTTGGACGAGGCCCCAGGGCCTCTCACTTTGGCAAGCGCCGAGAGCCGATTGAAAGATCTTTCAAAAGGCTTCAAGAAGGCCGCCATTATCCTCCGCCTTCAGATCCTCGAGCCTGACACTGCTGGAGAGTCTATTCTTGTTGGTGAGATCTCTAGGATGCTCACCCAAGTGGAGACTGCGCTCCAAACTCTCAGCAGCAAAAGGTCACAGGACCGAATGGGTGGTGGATGGAGCCAGTTCCGTGGTGTCGTCCGTGGCTTCGAGAAGGAAGTGGTGAGGGGATTGAAGCCCAGGATTGAGAAGAAGTGGGGGGCCAGCAACGCCTGGGAACAACTGAGAGACCCTCTCGTGAAGGTTTCCAGACAACTGCCTTAGTTGTTCTCGGGTGGAGTTGTTTCTCCGCTATTCTCTTGGTCTCTTTGGAGACCAGGTCGTCAGACAACAAGAAAGCAAAGCACGGAAAAGAAAGCCTTCAAAGATGTTTCTTGGTATTACTGAATATCGACATCGCTTTTCCGCGCCCAGCGCTCTTCTTGTCTCCGACCATCCTGAGTCCTTATCCACACGGCCCTTCAGTCACGGCATCTCAAATCTCCTCATCTCCTTCGACGTTCTCTGTCCCGGCCTCGTACTCTCCATAGCGTACAGTTCGATCACTTTGCCGCCGTGATCAACGTACTGCGCTCGACCCGACTCAGCCACCACTCTCTTCATCTTGCGCATATACCACAGGCCAACCAGTATCACGACAATGAGAACCGCCCCGAGGGAAAGACCGACACCGACCCCGACCGCTACAGCCTTATCATTACTCGATTTACTTTCCTGAGCGGCTGCATTCGTCGACGGATTCGCCGAAGCTTGAGCATTCCCAGTCTCTGAAGCTCTGACACTCGACGTTGTTGCAGTTCCAGTCCCAACACGCACACCAGCAGTCGCAGTGATCGTCGGTTCACCCAATTCGAGGAGTAAAGCGTCATCAGTGCTACCACAGCAAGAACGGTCATTTCCACAACAGAATTTCCCGCCACCGCAGTATTGTGTATTTTCGCCACCAGAAGGATTTCCTGAACAATACGCGAGTTAGTGACCATTGCATATGGACGCTGTTTGACCAAACAATTACTTTGCTTCTGAGGATATTCCCATACCTTTTACGCAATTACCACCACATTCTGGATCCCGCCACGACTCATCAGTACACGTTCCTCTTATATAAACACCATCGAACGCCATTCCAGAGCTGTTGGCATGCCCCGATCTCAAGCAGAAGTGTGTGTCCGTACAATAAAATCCGCGCTGACAACAAATACTCGTTTCCGCATTCGGATCGCACGCCAGATCATTCGACAACGATCCATCGGGAGTGTAGCAAAGGGCAGCTGTTAGAGATCCATATCCAAGAAGCACCATGAGAAAGAAGAGGTAGCGAAACCAATGGTTTGGTATTTTGGAAGCCATATTCGCACCTTAACATAGACGGAGTACCTGCTCAGGACGCACGATAATCAAAACGAAGAAACACCATAGAAATTTCTGAACACCGAAGCATTTGCATCAAGGGAGCCTTGAGGAGGCAATTAGTATCACTATTGACGGCCCCCGCAATGTTAAGATTATGCGCCACGAGCCCGGACGTTGGATATTTTCATCAGACAAAACATACCTTAGCGATAAGGCCATCAGCGAATGGTTTCTCGATCACAAAAGTCGCTATCCCGATCCGGCAATGTACTCGTTCAAAGCGTTTCAGGTTGTTACAGAGGAGGCTGTCAACCAATCACATCCTGGGACCCCATCACCTATGCACTATTTCCAACATCTCGGCCACACCGCGCAGCGGCAGCGCAAGTTGGCACTACTTACAGCAACGACAAAAGTATTACGGTTTCGTCTGTTGCTTTCACGGGGTATTGTGCAGGTCCCTCAAACTCTTTGGGTTTTGAAACAACACCACTTTTCAAGATCTACACTTAGCATCCCGCATCCACTCGGTTTCATCACGACATCAACCGCTGTGGCTATCTGGCCGGGTCATCATTCGAGCATTTCAGGTCTTTGGGAGGGGACCAAGATTTGCTTACTGGGCTATTGGATATTTGAGACAGGGCTACTGAAATTAAGTGATGGATGGTGTTACCAAAACCAAAAATTGTATACAACACTCGGCGTGCGCGAACATCGTAGGCTTGGGGGACTCCGCGACTTTGGAGATGGGCCGATTCGCACATACGCTAACACCGACTACCATCATCACACCATTCACATGGCTCAGAGTACATTACTTTTTCAAAGCTGATTTCTGGACACGATAAACCATCTCATTGCAATCACAGAAGCAGCTGGCGGCATGTACTGCGGTTCGAACGAAAATTTCATCATGGATATTGGTACCGACAACAACACTACCCTTCTCCAGTTGTTGGCAACTCAGGGCCCTCAAGTTCTCTCATCTTTCTCTTTCTTCTTGTCACCCGCAAGCCATCCATTTCCTTGAACAGCTGGCGGCCATCATGGATCCAAGCCATTTCGATCCTTTTCTCTGCGGTATTGACCTTTCCGTTCAAATCTTCAACACGACATTGCGTATAAAAATCCAACGCAGGCCATAGCGTGGGCTCAGCATCCAACTTCATCAACTCGATGATACTACCGATTACGAGTGCGAATATGCAAATAAAGAGGGTGGAGCCACTCAGAACAATATAAGCGATCAAAGTCCCGCGCCCGACTTCTATCCTATACCGAGTCCTTGCCAGAGCTACCATAGCGGACTTTTCTTGCTTTTCGAAAGCGCCCGATCGGTAGTTTTCCTTCGTCGCCTTCGCACCCGGAGCATTCGCGAGCACTGTCTGACTAAGAACACCATTTTGACAGTAGAAAAGCGCCATTCCGAGAATAGACTGCACGGCGTTGACTCCTTTCACACGCGCCGAGGGATTTTGTTCCATAACTTTACTTATCCGGTACATGTGTCCAGCAATAAGACGTCCGAAGAAATGGTTTGGGGAGCCAAGAATCGGATTCGTCGTGAAGGAATTGCTGGCCGGTGCTGTTGCATTCAAGATGACCTTCATTGCATCAAAAACTTCGATTGAATGAATATCGGTGGTTCGGGGACTCGTCAGGACTTCATGCGAGAGGATACGTCCATCTTGGCGATCGTACGAAACAGTTGCATCCAGGAAGCTGGCTTTCAAGGCGGTGGTGAAACCAGCTGACGACTTCCAATTCGGGCTTTCAGAACACATCTGCTTGGCTACTAGATCCGCGGGGCATGGGATCAGTGCCGCATGCAGCCAACCATCTTCTGCATTTCCTATACAAAATCGATATTGTCCAGGCCCGGAATGGAATTCCTCACACCTCAAATCAAACTTGGAGAGCTCAACGTTATCACGATACTCCAGCGAATACACCTGCTGATTCATCGACAATACAACTTTGGATTCCAGATGATCGGTCAGCGGCAAATTAGCATCCACATTCTGGTACTCTTGTGTTATCAAAACATGGCGTGTGCAACTGTCAGCGGCGGTTAATCCAAGACCTTTGACACACCCATCTTTATCGGAAGACTTCGGCCCTATATCAATAGCGTGCAGCGGATTCGAGAGAAATGAGACGTAATTGAGGTTGAACAGCATATCTTCCATCACACCCAATTGTGGAGCCACACTTCCGTTGAATGGCTCCATACCAAAAGCAAATGGCTGTACGGTTTCCTGAATCGGAACATGAATAGCCTTCGTGTCGACATTACCTGAGATAGATTAGCATCCAAAAACATGTATATATAAAGAATAGGATTAAATACTCATCACCAAGACTCCAAGCACCGAGACTGTCGTGACCGCAATAAGTCGCAACAAACTCATCAAGCGTGGCGCCATCGGCCATTGATTGGGCGGCAATCCTGCACCTAACGCAAGAGCCATCAAACCAAGCGGTCCAGTACTCGATTGCAACGCCAGAAACTGGGGTAGGCGGACACCCTCTGGACGTGAAATCAACACCCATTGAACAACTTCAAATGTCGAATGGATCGTCGCAGCATGGAAAACAGCAGCAAATTCCGACAAGATACGGAGCACTAAAATCGTATTCGACCTCGAAGAATGAACAAATTTGACCTTGGAAAACCGTGACCGCTCAGTCGCATACGCAATAGTCATCGAAAAGAATGATAGGGCCAGAATCGCAGACATCCAAGCCAAAATCGTCTGTTTGGCAAGTCCTAAAAACCGACCATCTTTGAAAGGTACCCATTTCGGCAACCAAGCAGGTCGCTGGCGTCTATGGCGAGGCATGGAGCCGCCATATATATTCACACAACGAAAGCGAAGAATGCGAAGGGAGGGAAGGAAGGCGCATCGTGTGGAAAGAGGGGCTTGCAGATGGGGTTTTCTTGTTGGACACTGAGCTGGACTCGGGGAGTCAGTTGAAGGGGGGATCGTCTGGGTACGAAGAACCAAAAATAGTTTGATGTTGCGGAGGAAATTAGAGTGTGCCGCCAAACCCAAAAGAGGTTGGATTCTGGCTCAATGTGGGAAGGAAAGGGGGCCAAAATGCAAAATTCAGAACCACTAAGCAGGGTTGGAGTATCAAGCGGGGTGAACTTTGCGATCAAAAGAAAAGAAAAGTTGTGTTTGAAATCAGTGTGGCCGGTAGTTTCCCCATTTCAAGAGGAAATCCGCTGAAGAGTTAGCATTTGTAGTTATTTTTCTTTCAAAGCTTCTGAACTTCTCCGAAAAGTGGAGAAAACATATCCAAAAGTATTTCACAGCAAGCAATCTAAAATCCTTTTACTTAGCTTAGTTTACCTTTCAGTAATCGTGATGGTTCAGACTAAGGAGCGGGTAGCAATAACCGAAGAACTTTAGGCAACTATTGCGAGTTTTGAGCATGGGTTTGATCGAGTCCTGGGTACTGTACCCCATTCAGGTACTAGCCTTCATGCCTTCATTGCAGCCTAGAGGTATCTCCAGCTTCCGAACGAGGAAAGGAGAACGTGTAGATGATAGAATTGCAAGATCGCTGGGCTTCGGTCAAATATCATTGACTAGTATTAATCAGATAAATTAGAATTAGAGGGAACTATTGCCCATTTGCCTACCGTGCATCGTCTATTGCGGTGGGAAGAATTATCCGAATGACGTTCGTGCAAGCTTTCTGCCGTGGAGCATAGTCTCGGAGACCCTTGCGAAAATGAATGTCCACTAGTCCAACGCAGACGCGAACCTTCGGCGTCAATCCCGAGAACCACAGGAGGGTTGCCCCTTTATATACTTCGTACATGATGTCGGAATGTGCATTTGGCCTGACAGGGGTAAGAAGAGTTGCCGCACTGTTCCGCAGCATATGACGATAGGCAGTGGACCCGCATACAGTCATCCCGGCACGTGGCCAAGAAACTGCATCTCATCGTCCCGAAGTGATGGTACCGGAAAAAAACAGAGATCAACTTCCCATTCAATTCAATTCCTCGCGTGGGAGGATTTCCATACATTCACTTGTAATGAAGAGACAGACTTAAGCTTCGATATCAACACTGATGATACTTTGTAAGGCGAAAATTCCAGCATTGAAGAATTCTATCAGGAAAAGCAATCTTGCCGACCAGTGAGTTTAATTTCGAAGTTCATTACTACGACTGTTCGGTTCTAAAGACGACCTCGACACCACGCTTGGACCTTCTCGAATACCCTACGCAGTAGTTAATAGTCGCCAGCATGGACAATTATATGCAGGAGAAAGTTAGTAATCGGCAAGCGACATTGCGTGACCTTCTTAAAAACGATTGAGTTTAGACGATACCTTCCTCTCTGAGGATACTCCTTTTCACCACGTGCAGGACTCCGATTTCCACGTGCACTGAGAGATGAATCTCGCCCGTTTTGCCGCCTATGGCCAAGGGTTCAAGGAAACTTGCACCCGGGGCCAATAGGAGTAGCTCAAAAAGGCGTTCGTTATTGTTGATCAAGTCAACTAGAATCCGGATTTAGCTGAGTGCTCAAAACTCTCGTCCCGTTTCGGCCGTGCTCTTTTTCTTTCCCAATGCGCTCTGTAGCACGGTGGGCCTGCTATACGAACTGGCGCAGAAGCTGGCACTAATGTAGAAACCAATTCATTTTGAGTACTTTCTGCATACGTCAGGGCCAAAGTGAAGCCCGGCCTGCACGGAGTTTAAGCTTGTGTGGTAATGGACAAGTCTCAAAATCTGGGCCTACCTTGAGGCGCAGGTTAGTGATTCATGCATAGGGATGCATAGCTCACGGAGTCTTGGGCAGGGAGATAACATATATCGCCCAACGACTGGTTGTATGCAACACTGGGAGGTTTATTTCATATGCATGATGTCAACCCTAAGCTTCCCAGTATAGTGGAGAAACGTTGACAAGCTGCCTCACTTTTTAACTTTCGTTGGGCACTTCGGAGGATTTGGATAGTGCGGATTAGGATGTTTCCACGGCGTGTCACGGCGGTCTGCAGTCGTTCCAGGGATCCCAGTGAACCTTAACAAGAACAAACTTTTGCCAATGGGTACGGGGTACGCAATACTCCCTGCAGAAGTAGTCGGATGGGGGTCGTGGAGTTAGTTCCGAGCCACGCGGCCGCGACACTCTAGCTCGAGCGCCTTTCCCGCGTCCACGTTTTCCCGCTCCACTTGCTACGGTGCAACACTCGGGATTCTCCCTTGCATCCTACATGTGTCCGTACACAACGTCAACATCCCTTGAAGTCTGTATCACAAGGTCAGTTCTCTCAGCTTGATCATAGCCCTCGGGCTGAGAGGACTCGATAAAGGGAGTCGGCCTCGTCATTCTGTGGAACCACAACCCGCCGCTTTGAGAAACAGTCCATTGCCGGCCAGCTAGTGAGAAACTGCCGTGTCTCCTCGAAACTCGGGGAACTTGAGGGTCTCAAAGCGCCTTGGCCCGAAATGATGATCACTGGGTGGAGAGGGCGATTACTGCCCGGGCTCACGTACCTCGAGTAATGGGTCGTCTCTGAAACCCCCGCAGAGGGGGGTCTCACCTATTGACTTAGACACGCCCTCGAGCTGAGTGCCTCCGCCACATTGCGGCATACACTGCTCGACAACATTTTCTTTGGGAATTACTCGCTGGAAATGTTCATACTGGTATCCAAAAACAATTGAAGCAGTCTTAATCCCGTGCAAGTGGAGCCGAGTAGACGATGATCCATCCAGATTCGCGAGATCGACATGAGCTCCTGTCGTGGCAGGGAACGGCTCAAGAAAACCAACCTCCACGACCCGTCCCTTCGGAGTCATGTCACTTGCAGATGCCCATTCTCTCAAACAAACTACTCAGCACTTGTGTCACAGCACTGGATCCTGGCTCCGTAATCGCACAATCAGCCAGTTTTCCTGCGCAAACAGCAACAACAGCAGGGGAAGACGAGTCGCTAAAGAGCACCTGTAAGAGTCGATGGCTCTATCAAATCCTCTCTGAAAAGTATTGGAGGCTTGCAGATCGGTGATGGTAGATTTCTGGGTACCGCCCGGATTCGATGGAGCTGAGAGCCAGCCGGTGGATAATGTGACATCCACAGCGCCACAACCCGAATTCGGAGGCGTTGATATTCGCAATCCACTGATAGCGAGTCTTGCGACGGCTTGCTGATCCACTCAGCGAGTCGTTCCCTGGGCCACATGGGACTTGCTTTTCCGACCCACTTCAGACAGCCTCAAAGGTCTGGGGTCGCCCGCTGCATATGATAACTTGGATGCTTCCTCTTCACTTGTTCCACTTCCCTAGCATGCGCCCTCTGACTCGCCATACTCCCCCAACTCTGCCATTTGGATATGTCGGATCCCAGCTTTGTAGTCGGTGGCGTAACTGTCGACATTACCAAGTTCAACTACAGCGACAAGTCCTCGAGGATTGACACGTTACGAACGACTAACATCATACTGATCTCTCTCGTTGGGTTATTCGTGGTTCTGCGGATCTTTGTTCGAGCGTACATTGTTAGGAGATTTTTCCTCGACGATGGTGAGGCTCTCTCGTATCTGCAAGAGATCGATGTAACACGACGCTGACCCTACTTTGCCAGCTCTTATCTTGATTGCGGCTGCGTTTACAATCGCACTTGCGGCTGTTTGCATCGCGGGTACGACTTCCCTTCGATAGCCTCGTAGACGAGCACAGCTAACATATGTAGCTGTTGACCTTGGACTGGGAACACATGTCTGGTTGCTGCCTATCGACAACATCTACGCCAACCTACAGAGCTGCGTCCAGGTGAGCCTTGCTTTTCATCCTTTCGTTTAGGATAGAAATACTTACATCCCATAGTATCTATATGTATGCCAGATTCTCTATGCCTGCGCCATCGCCTTTACCAAAGCTGCTATTATCGCCTCGTATCTTCGATTCGTCCAGGAAAAGAAATTCCGCATGTGCATGTACACGACATGCTTTGTGATTGTAACACTCTGGATAACTGGCATGTCTTCTTCAACGCTTCTATGCCACGAAAAACTAACCAAAGTAGGGGTTTTCGTCACAATCTTCCAGTGTCGTCCAGTTTCGGGAGCTTGGAGTTTTACGAATGATGACCGGAAATGCATTGATTTCGTCAGCTACCTATACGCCAGTTCAGCAATATCAGTGACAACCGACGTCATCCTTTGCTTTTTACCCTGGCCGTATCTCTGGAAACTTCAGATGCCGCTAAAACAAAGGGTGATACTTTGCGTTCTCTTCGCTGGAGGAACTGGGTAAGCCGGTCAACTTGCGATACTTGGTGCATGGCTGATACTTTACAGTGCTTGTATTGCCGGAATTATTCGAATTGCGAATTTACACACCCTCCAGAGTATAGATCTGACCTGTATGTTGACCTGCCTTCTTCTTGGACGATTCGGGATATTCTCGTCGCCGAAAGGACAAAAGACAGTATTAATAGATAGCTAACTTTTAATAGACGACAGCGTGCCTTGCCTGAACCTGTCGGCGGTCGAGTGCAGTCTTGGCATCATTTGTGTCAGCATTCCGCCTCTTCGTCCATTAGCCATTCGATTATTTCCCAAGGATCTGCGATCATACCGTTCTTCAACTGCGAAAACGCCTCTTCAAACTCTATCGACAAGGAAAAAGGTTTCGCAAGTGGACCATAACGAGGGCCAAGCACCAGAATACAATTCAACGGCAGAGCTAAATCGAGCGAGTAGATCGAGTGGTGGACACGAGAGCATCACACATACAGTAGAGAGCGAACCTGGGCCGCAAGACAAGGAAATGAAAGCGACCACTTGAGATGAACGAGCATTGGAGATGTCGAAGAACCAAAGCACGGAAGGAAGTGAGCCATTCCATCCTCAGCCATGGGGAAAACAAGAGAAAGATAATTTTGGGATACATCAGATCTACGGGGATGCTGCGGGCATGGCGTCAAAGCTCAGTCGCAAATTAGCGATGAGTTTGGGAAAGCGTTGATTAGGCAGGATTTATCGAGGCGACACAGATGCTGCGAACATGCCCGGAAAGACGCAACATGAAGCGATTTTTCCCAAAAGGGAAGGGAAAATAATACGGTGGAATTCGACAGGTGGAAATGAGCATGGGCGATTGGCGGCGAGGGCTGAGTTTTTGGCTAAAACTCGCATCAAGCTCACGCCAAAGGGCTCGAGTGGTTGCTTGTTCAGCTGAGAAGCGGGAGCGGTGTGCCAAGACCACCTGCAAGACCAGGACGGCACGAGGCACAGGGAGGAAGGAGCACTGGGCAACCCCCAGGGTCCAGACACAACTGAACCCCCAAACCTGCCTTAAACCTGCCCCCGCCGAAAAGGTCACAGCCACTACCGACTGCCCAACCCCGACCGCCTGCCGCCTGCCGCCTGCCGCCTGCCGCCTCGTGGTTGGCCCCAGGCAAGCTCGACGTCATCCACTCTTGCTGCAATTGTCACCGTCACTGCGTCAAGGCTGTGTTGAGTTGGCGGCGATCCGTATTCCTCGCTCTTCTTGGCTCGTCAGCGGCAATGCAACTTTGACCCGGTGTCCTGAGGTCATGGATAATCATGGCTCTCGAATATATTAATGTCATCCCCTCAGGCATCTCTTCAACTTCCTCTCACAGCTTCACTTCACCACTTCACATCAGCACTCAACAAGACTTACAGTCGCTCTCAAGACCTGTATTTTAATATTTGCATATTACACCTCCAAGTTTGAACAAGTTATTGGTCTAGATATTACCAACACCAACACCCACTACCACACCACCTTCCAAAAATCAATACCAACATCCACCATGAAGTTCGCAGCAGCAACCACCATTCTTTTCGCAACCCTCGCCCTCGCAAACCCAGCGCCAGTCGCTGAACCCAAGCCTGCCGTAGCTGCAGCAGACCAGCCTCTCAAAGTCGCTCGCGAACCCGAACCTGCAGTCGCAGCCCCAGGCCTATCCGCCGAAGTCGAGGCTCGAAGCGCAGGCATCAAGCTCGATTCCCGCGCGCCTGCGCCAAAAGGCGGCAAAGGAGGCAAGAGCGGCGCTGGCAAGGGCAACAACACAGATAGCGCTGCTGGCGTCATTTCTCCAAGTCTCGCTCTGGAATTGGGTGCGCTTGGATTGGGAGTCATGGAGGTTGTCAGGCTTTGGGCTTAATCGATCAAACCAACTCAAGAGTCAATCATGTGTAACGACGATTCAACGGCTCCGTTGTTAACGAGTCTGTCCTCGTCACCATTTGCACTCATACGACATGACACCTACCGTTTCTACAACTCATACCTACGACTTCACGACTCAACCCTGTATTACTACCTAACGGAATCCCTTGGTGTTTGAACGAACGGGACATTTTTCATTGCAGGCGCGAGAGATACCAAGACCTTAATCCACGGTCTAATGTTGGCGAACCTCTGTTTTCCTTTTACCAATCTCACTGTCTCATACATACCTATAGAAATATATCTTATCACCAATATTTCTGAATTCAAAATCCGAGACTTTAGGTGATGCTAGACAGACCGTGAGACATACAAACAAGAACCTTGTAGTAATCATTCGTATGACGCTCTGTAGCTCTCTAACAAGCAAGAGATATCTAATCAATTCCCCCCCAAGCCCAAAAAGGCATGTCTACACTTGCATGATGCGAGACGCAACGATCACCCATCACCCATCAAACCTCGTGTTACGTCATACCTATCCCCAAACCACCAGTAGTACTGTACACACAACGAGGCACTAAACTGCGATACGATGCAATGCAATACAATACGATGAACAGTGAGATGATCCCGCGCTTTGCAATCCCGTCGACAAATGTCAGTAGTTGGTAGGTACTTGGGATTTAGATTGGGATGGGGCGTATGCGCTGGTTACCCATGCCATGTAATTAAGCTTGCAAACACGAAGGTCGTGGTACATGAGTACAGTATGTCGTAGTTGCGGGCCGCGGCGCGGAGATGTGAGACGTTAGATGCAATTGCGCGGGCTGCGGTTACGCTAGGTAGCTTGTATTTCACACGCTCACGTATTGTAGGTACGAGATAGGTGGGTTTGATTTGTTGTATCATCGTTGGACTTGTGGTTTGAAGGTCGTCGTTCGGTTCGTCGATTTGATCCTGTCCTGACGTCTTGATGTCTGGTCTGATACCATACGCTAGAAACGATGGGGAGCTTGTCCATACATCCCATCCCTACACTACATACCGTGGGTCGAACACGGGATGGTTGGATGGCTGGGTGTGGCTCAGCTGTCAGTCCGTTACAAGGGTAACTTTCTTGGAATAATAGGATGGGATGGTCTGGGGTGGAAAAATCCGCTGTGGCTTTGTCTTGCCTTGTTTTGTCTTGTCTTGTCTTGTCTTGCTTCGAGATCGACATCTAGGCCTGGTGGGAGAAATGAGAGGATTTTGCACCGCCACATCCCCTCCTCTCATACCCTTGTCCGTACCATACTTTCCCGTCCGATGTCTAGGAATACGCTGGTAGATAATATGTATACCGCAATGTGAACAGGTGATCATCTGGATACATGCAATTTTTCCTCGCATATTACGCTATCTGAACCGGAATTTTATCAAATCTCAAGATATGGCTATGGGGGGTGGGTGGGGATTGCACAGCCACGCCACTTTCCGACTTCAACCTTCTCAATACGAAGTATACCACACAGAATCCAATAGATCGTTTATACCCTTATCGTTTCGTATCTTTTCACGGTTTTTCCACCACTGGCGTTTTAGAGTGAAATGTGTGTCATGTGCCGGGAATAATCGAGGTTTGTGAATCTTAGAGTGGAGTGGAGTACTGGACACGGTGGATTGAGGCGGTGCAAGAGATGATTGTGTGGGTTTGCCAAGAAGGATTGAGGTTTGGGTGTATGGGATGGATTGAGCGGTGTGCAGTGTTGACCGGAGCGGATTGGATGGAAGAATTATGGGCAATGATCAGGTTTATCGGAAGAGGGCTATGTGGAGTTTGGGTAGGAATGAGGGGAAGGAGGGCTGAGTCTGCGTATTCACTGCCTCCTGTGTACTGTTTTGGAAGAATTGGAGTTGAGGAAGTTATATGCGATGTGTTGAGTGGGTTTGCTTGGGTGAGGGTTTGAGAAAGGGTGCTGCAGGTAGGCAGGGTAGGGTATATGATTCTTTTGAGAATCACGGAGGCATGTGTGTATTTTTTTGTGGAACCGCAGTCCGATAGAATGATTGATCGTTTGAGTTCTCGTGGCGGTATCACCTATTGCCCAATGAAGAAGGTAGACCATCTTTACTTACCAAAAATGCATTACGGGGTACTGTAGATCCCTCCGAAGCAAACCCGCTCTCTTCCTTGTACCTCTTCCGTCATTCTCGTATGTAACTTCAACCTACTCACACCCGCTCCGACATTCTAGCAACAAGTTCAGTGTGAAATTCCAGACAGACTAGAATTCATATAGATTATGAGCAAGATCGTCTGATCTAGATCTCTGCAGTTGTCTCTACAGAGGAGGAACCTTATCCTTCGCATCTTCGCCTTAAGTACTCGGGGGCTTTGTCACTCGTCTAACTTATGGTCAATGACCGTTCTCCGAGCTCAACAAAACACATCCACATGGTATAAAACCCGTAGTGAATGTAGTTTTCTATCTTTCTGACTTTTCTTACTGGCCTTGGTCTTCAGTAGTCGTAGGAGACCACCACGCTGGAGTGTTTCAGCCTCGTCCTATAATGTTTCATTGGACTCAAGACTAACGAACTGAGAGCCCTTGAGATTTTCAAGTGAACTCTGGTGTTATCGGATTGTCATGAACGAAGATCATTTGTAAGAGAACATAGGGTCAGTAGTTAAGTGGACTCTGGTAGTGGAATCGGTCGGGAAGTAGCAAAGGTTGCGCAATACAATTTCTGGCTGGATGCGCGTTATGACGGGTACACAATCCGGAATTTATCCGTAAATATATTCATCTCTTGAATACAGACAGCTGTTGTTCTTATCGCTGGTACATCCCGTGGCTTGTGGAGGAATGGACTAGTATTTGTAGTTGTCACTTGTGGGGGCTGGAATCTCGCAGGCAGATTTGAACTTGGTACAGAAACCAGTTTGTCGAAGACGACGAATTACAAACTACATAAAACATCCCCCTGAAAAAAAGTATACGTCTTTTCGAACACTACTATGAAGGTTATGTCCAGCGTTCTCTAGTACGAGCCAATCATGTCCTCGCTAGGATCTCCATACACTCCATACGTCTTGGCAACGGTGTACAACACTCAACCAACGACAATTGAGTCCAGTGTGAATTCGGCCGAGTCACTGTCCTAATTAAATCTACCCCACCAAATAACCTGCAGATTCCGTCTCTTGGCCGTAGCTGTATGGTTGATATTCGACAAGGCTGAGAGCTGCCGCATGGCCAAGGCTCCACCACATTGGGCGGAGAGGAGAGCTTCAACAAGGCTACCAGAACGGGAAAAACTGGCAACCCGTTTGCCTTTTTCCTGTACGCAATTGGCAGGTAGACATAACACAGCATAAGGGGTAAGGTATGTATCGGCGACAGCACTACGCAAACTCCGCATTTGGCCCCTCGAACGATTTGTATTCAAATCAGCCTCGTCCCCTCTCTCGCCTTTCCCAAACACACTTTCAGGTTTCTCAAAATTTTGCACCATACCGCCAAGATGCGTAAAACGTCTCCACCAGCAAGTATCATACTTTTCGCGACTACTGTAAATGCTCTTTTCGAGGAATACTATTGGGCCAGCAATTTCGGCAACTCGAGCGCTCCCTCGCTCTGCAAGGAAATGAGCTGGGGCTGTGATCCACCTGCAATGTGCGCATTCGACGGTGTCACGTTCAGGACTTATTGCTGTCAAATAGGGACTTTGGATACGGTGTGTTGGACGGATAGTCCAGAGTGTGGGGATCCAGAGACCCAAGAGCCATCTGGTGGCCAGCAATCCTGCGCTTGGGGAGAGTCGAGGTATTGTTGTCAGAAAGAAAGGTGAGTTGTCAAGTCACTTATGCGGCGTGTTGAACTAGGAATCGTAAAATGTAACGGAGAAAGAGAAAGCTAACTGTATCCCAGGGAATCATGCACCGAACAGTCAGGTAAAACAAACCCCATGTCTCTAACCCCACATCAAACGAGACTGAAAATCCATTCCTCATAGGCCAATTCAACATATGCTGGAGCAAAAACACCAACACCATAGCCTCACTAAATGCCACCCTCCTAAACGAAACCTACTCCTCCCTCAGCTCCGCAAACCCCTCAGCACCCTCCTACACCATCGACACCTCAGCCTTGTTATCCCTAACACCCACTTCCACACTCGCATCCACCGAATCCTCTTCTGGTGGCACAACACGTACTTCACGCCCAGAAACTTCCGCACCCGCCACGACATCCACAGCCTCTAATCCCCCCTCCAACGGCCCATCACCAGGAACAATAGGCGGTATAGTAGGCGGCGTGTTAGGGGGTCTCGCATTCCTCGGTTTCCTAATCTTCCTCTGCATACACATTCTCCAAAAGAACAAAAAGAAGAAAAATGCCAGTCAAGGACAAGGACAAGGACAAGGACAAATGGAGAATCAATATATGCCTCAGTATCCGGGTCTAGATGTGCATCAAGAGCAGATAGACGCTGGGTTGCAACATTATGAACCAGAGATTGCGCAGTATGGGCAGGTGAGGCCGCCGGTGGAGGTTCAGGGGAGTGAGAAGCCTGTGGAGTTGGAGTGGAGACGGGGAGGTTGAGGCCGGGGTCGGTTTGGGGTGTTTGTGGTAGTTGTTATAGGAATGTAGGTAACTTAATGGAATCAAGTAATGTAAAAAGGGATGAAGTACTATTACGAAATGCTGTAAATCTATAGTCGGTGCAAGGGTTTGGGTGAATGATTAAGCACGTGACCTGTGAAGACTACCCATGTAAATGGGCATTTCGCCGACAGTCTTGACAATCCTATAAATCAAAGTCTCTGTATTGCACCAAGTCTCGTGGGACAGCGAAGGTCCATAGGTCGTGCATGCTACTAGAATCTACTTTTCCTGTGTTTTAATTCCAGGCTCATTTCTCAGGCGAAGATGGATTTAGTACACGGTTTCTCACAAACATCATCACATATTTCAATAGTATCAGGGCAGACAAAAGCTCCTGGTCATGGTTTTGATTTGAAGAGTATGCTTTTAGGCCATATCAGGCGGTCTCATTGCACACTGTGACTTTGACAGTGAGAAAGACTGATCATCCACGCCTTCCCTGTACGTATGCACAGCAAGTCACATCCAGCTCTCAGAAATATCTGTCCATACTCCGAGGTACCAGATGTTTATTATCTGCGGCTGTTTGTCGCCGCCTAACAAGGCATGCCCTCACACCCATTGCACTTCTGCGGGTGATCCTTGCAAGCCTTCTTCTTGCAGAAATCCTCCGACTTGTGGTCGTCCTATGGTTTGTCAGCTTCACCTGGGCTTGTGTGGGTAAATGGATGGGGAAAAGTAGGACGTACGTGCTTGCAGCTGTTGACGTAGCCCTTGCAATAGTCCTTGCAGCGGTCTGGCTTCTTCTTGCTCGCATCGTCGACGTTGCGATCGACGATCTCTGTATTGTGTGAGAATGGGTTAAGAAGATGATGGAAGTTGCAATGGGTTACCGGCAACGTTGCCTGGTGGAGCGACCGCCGCCGTGACGGCGCCAATTGCCAGGGCTATGGCAGTGAGAATGGTGAAGTACTTCATTGTTGAAGTGAGGTGATGTTTGTCAGAGTGTATTTAATTTGATGGTGAATTTGGGTTTGTATGGGGGTTGTAGTTGAAGTGAGGTGGAGGAGAGGAGGAATGTTGTGGGTGAGAGAGAAGTTATATATCTGCACGTGGCGTTGGCTCCACGTGGGCCATACGGCAGGAAAGGGACCGTCACCGCTCTAAAATCGCTGAAGATGCTGTATACGTCATATGGGAAGACACTGTTAGAGCTCGAGTGGAAAGCTCTTGTTGTCAATGACATACGAAATTAGATGCTATTCAAGACTCAAACTATGACACGTTTCTAACCCTCCTCTCACCTCTCGCCCTAGGGGGACAGAAGCCCTAACCGATATTCTTGTAGTATGCTTGATCTGAAGTGAAGACCTCCTCGGTCTTGCATCTTCTCAGTGACGATGCGCTCGCCTGTCTCATCGCCCCAGAATGTGAAATCCCACAGAATCTCCTTATTAGTGGGTATGCTATCGATCAGGAACTCGGCGGCTTTGACTCTACTCGCATCAGGCCTATTATTCACTGACCTACTCCCACGCCATGGGAATGAGATGAGAAAGGTCTCGATGTTAGGAAGCAATGTCAGCATGGCTTGGAACGGGTCATCGGGCGCTTTGACTTCGGGATACCGGTTCGCCGTGGAAGCCTTCATGGGCAGGAAGTCTACTTGAATCTCCATCCTTTTGAACAAGAGCCGGACCTGTGGGTTCATGACGGCTATGATCTCATGTATTCGGGTCATGACATAGTTATCCAAACCCTCGAAACCCTGACCTCGTACAACCTTTACAAAGAGACAGCGATTTTCGTAGAACTGCTTCGCCGCCTCTGTGTGTATTTGATGGCATACACGCAGTAGGTTTAAGTTTAGCTGGAGAGGAGCCCAATTGGCAGAAGGTTGATCGAGAACGGATATATAAGGAGCTCGAGGCAGAAGGTAGGAATATACCTGGAGCCGGAGCTCTGCGGGAAGGTTGAGAAAAGGGAATGGTTTCACTATCGACTTTTTAGCGCGACAATTGATCTGTGAACAGATTGAATTGTACCTCTGGCATGGACTGCATCGAATTGTGCACAGAGATTAGTGCCCAGCAGTCGCTCCATCTCTGGCAGCACTCGAAGGGCTTCGGAACAAGTGCATGCACGGCCCTTTCGGAAATCGATTATGGTGTAGTCATTGGTGTAAGGTCTTCCAGCAAGGCAAGCTAAGTAACCTTTGAGGAAAGCTGGTAGAATTGTTTCGCGGCGCCATATCTTTTGGGCGCAGATGTAGCTATGAAGTGCTTTCGCAACATCATCGTCCAATGGACCGTGGCCCGCGTCCTGAGGATCACCAGACTCAGCAATCTGAAGAATCGAATCAAAATTGAGTTCTTGGTGTTCTTCTACCGGAGCTGAGTGCAGAGATTTGTCGAGGACTTTCAGTGCGAAGGCGAGCTGTCGGGCCTGATGGGGCGTGAACTCCGGAGGGAAATTATTTCGGAAATCGTGGGCGAGTATTCTGCGAGAAATGGAGGAACTCCGCTGTCTCGGAGCGCGTTCCATTGCTCGAGATATGGAATGGCAGGGGKATTTATGTAGGTCTTATAGTCGTACAAGTAGATGTAGTGGTGGGTGTTGGGGGCGCTGACCAAGTAACACAATGCGATGCGATGCGATGTGATGTGATGCGATGCAAGGCAGCCGCAAAAGTAGGTAAAGTAACAACAAGAAAACAAAGACAAGAGACAGAGACAGACAGAGACAGAGCTACCCCGCGGACATCCCTGCAACGAAGAGGGCGATGGCTGTGGCTTGTGATCCGTGCCGTGGCCGGTGGTGTGGCTCTTCCTTGCTGCTCATTTGCCTACCAACGGAAATGTGACGTGGGACCACGCCCGCCCCCCCGACCACATGCAAGCTCCGAATGCTGCTACACTCCTGCTCCACAAGTCATTCCCTACGTCCCTACCATTCACCTGTTTCTCCGCGAATCGCTCATATATCCGCCCTGAATCCGTCCTCCCTTCTTTCCTCGGTACATCCTCCTCCCTTCCACTCCTCGTACCAGACAATTCATTCATACAGCCACGTAGTTCAACACGTCGATCCTCTCCCTAGCCCTCTGCCGTGCCCGCGCCAGCGTCTCTTTCCGACCGCCCAAAAGCTTTCCGAGGACAGCCTTCATAACAAGCAGACAGTCGTCGAATTGGGTCAACAAACTCTGGGCTGGCGGCAACGCCGCGCCGCGGGACAGAATGTCTACTCCAGACACCAAGCCAGGTTTCTTGTCTGCAGGCATCAACGCCCTATCCCCATGGGGCTCACGAAGCGCAACCCCCAAACCGCCACAAAATACACAGCCCGAAGAAGAGGATAAACCTCCCGCTTCAGGCATTGGCACGCAAAGAGGAGGAGATCATGCTATTAGTCGGAGGCATAGACTTAGCATACGAAGGTACCCAAATGACTGCCCACCGTTGGTCGTAAGATGGTTTCACGCCGTTGATGTAAGTATGCCCGCTTGGCTCTGTGGCGAGGGGCATTCAATTTGGACCTACAGCTGCTAATGATACTGCTGCTCAAGATCCCAAAACGCAAGCCATTTGCCTCCGCAACGGGTCCACCTCCTGACAAACCTCCTCCACGGCCCAAGAAGTGGATTCCATTCTCCCATAGCGATTCCCGCGCCTTAGAAACAGCATTCCAAAAACAAGCAGACGAAGCGGAGGCTACTGAGCAACGGAAGACTGCACTTGGCACGAGCCCATCTACCTCTGAAAATCTCAATCGCGAAGAGACGAGCACAAAGGTTCCAGTCAACGAAGATTACCTGTTTGATGTCGAGATTGAAACTCGCGAGCTTGCTCCCGCGTATTGGCTTGGGCCTGTGTATGAAGTTAAGAGAGGGACTTGGTTCTCCCCTGATGGCGAGCCATGTGAGGAGCATCTGGCAACGCAGCTAGAAGAGGGGTATTTAAAGGTGAAGCCATGGCGTCTGGCGAAGCAAGCAGAAACGCGATCGTCCTCACAACCACGCGCGCGCCCTGTTTCGCTAAATGCAAATACCAGTGATGATTATCGCAAGGTTCTTGGGCAGCTAAATCAGCGGGACTCAAATTCAAACCCAGTCACACCGAAATCTTCATTTGACGATTTGAGGGGAGAGGCTAGTCAACAAGCAACAGATGGAAAACCTGGCACTGACAAACCCACAACGACCCCTTCGCCAGGAGATTCTTCGCGAACATATCGGCTTTTTGGATCCCATATGAATTCCGTCGTGACGTACCAAGATGAGTCGACTGCTTGGATCTTAACAGATGATTTCCTGTCGCGGATGGGCGGCACCTTGTATCAGAGATTTGCTGGTGGTGCACATTATGCTGGCCAGAAGTTCATCCGGGGCTTCATCGATCCTGCGAAGAAGAAAGAAGATAAGTCTGCAAAGGATGCAAAGGAGAAGAAACAACCAGAGCGTCCGGTAACCCCATCACTCGCCTATGGGGAAGATGGAGGCAGGCGCCAAACAGCAACCTCTTCTGAAGCTGGGACGGAGGATGGCTCGGACGCAGAGAGTGATCGAGCACAATCCCCATCTGAGGCTCGAAGGAGGACTCTTGAAAGACAGATGTCTTCTCTCATCACTCGGCCCGAAGACTCGGAGAAGGAAGAAGAAGCAATTCGAAAACGTGACGAGAAAGAGATGCGTGAAGATTACAAAGATCAAAACAAGGGCGAGCAGGGCCGTGAGATTGAACATCTCCTACTAGTGACACATGGAATCGGCCAGCGTCTTGGGATGCGCATGGAAAGCGTCAATTTCATCCATGACGTGAACACTATGCGCAAGTGTCTCAAGTCCGTTTACGCCACTTCCCCTGATCTACAAGCACTGAACTCTGAGGTCGACAAGGAGTCCAAGAACAGTCGCGTCCAGGTTCTGCCCATATGTTGGCGCCATCTACTAGACTTCCCCAAGCAGAGTTTGAAACACAATCGGCAGGAACACGACCTTGGTGATATGGACTTTGATGACCAGGAATATCCTAATCTAGAAGATATCACCGTAGAAGGTGTCCCGGCAGTGCGAAATCTGCTGACGGATTTAGCATTGGATATTTTGCTTTACCAAAGTCCTGCGTATAAGAACCATATCTCACGAATTGTTCTCCAAGAGTGTAATCGAATCTATCGTCTTTTCAAACAGCGGAACCCTGCATTCAATGGAAAAGTCAGCCTTGTTGGTCATTCTCTCGGTTCAGCAATCATGTTTGATATTCTGTGCCAACAGAAACAAGGTAAATCACCATCCGGCTCGCAGTCGAGCAAAATTCGACGAGCGACTGAAGAATACCTGAAACTTGACTTTGAAGTCGAAGATTTCTATACATTAGGGTCCCCAATAGGATTGTTCCAAATGTTGAAGGGTCGAACCATCGCCGCTCGCTCGACAATGCCGGCTTTCCTTCCAGCAGAAACGCCCGCCAGCCCACTAGACGACCCTTTCTCGTCAGATGCAACAGCAAAACGGGAACGAGCATTAGATATCACGACGTCTTCCCCCTTGTGCAAGCAAATATTTAATATTTTCCATCCGACAGATCCAATCAGCTATCGCCTGGAGCCTCTAATATCGCCAGCAATGTCGAGTCTGAAAGCCCAACCTCTTCCATACACGAAGAAGGGAATTTTCGGGGCTCCTACTGCTCAGGGTCTGACCAACATTGGAGCAAGAGTTACAGACCTCTGGACATCGGTTAGCTCAGGAATAGCAAGCGGTCTACTGAATCGTAGCTTAGGTCTCACCGGCGCTGATGCGAATAAAATGAGCTCAGATCTCACCCATGGGCAGAGGACTTCGCGTCCACTTTCTGTTGGTACAGGACCAAATATTAGTGCCGGCATTGTGCCAGAAATGGATGAGCCTAGCAAAGCCATTATCAGCGAGGAGAGGAAACGAAGATTAGGTGAAGAACTCATTGCCCCGGGTGTTGAAGGGGAGCATCCACCGACACTGATCGATTCTGAAATTGAGACGCTCTATTCTGGATTTCAGAGACGGCGAAAGAGTAAAGGAAGCGATGACGGGTCGCGCGATTTGGAGAAAGATCTTGAATGGCAGCAACTAGAGGAACGAAGCAGGAAGTTGAAAAAGGAAGAATCGAAAGTCAGGGCCTTGAACTCCAATGGGAGGGTCGATTACAGCATTCAGGAAGGCGTAAGCATTTACCTCCCAGACCATGATATCAATCTAACGTGTGATTAGGCTTTCGATATCTCGCTTCTTGCCAGCATCGCCAGCCATCTCTCCTACTGGGCGGATGAGGATGTTTCTCATTTCATGATATCGCAACTTCTGGCGCGACATCGTGTTTTCAAGGGATCAAAGAATGCATCAATTGAAGACAGGCTATAGATTATAGACATGTTGTAGCATGGTCAGCGGTTTTTGGGAAGGCATCGTAGCTAGATCTACAATCATTGGAAACTCCCGTCCTACACACTACTTCTTATTATCATAATGCGCAATTTTGTTCATTATTGATACCCTTGAACACAATGTCTGCATGGTCGCGTTCCCTATTAGATCTCCGTGCGTACAACATACGAAACTAGCCGTCCATACAGAGCTGAGTCAAGAAGTTTGCCCAAGCAAGACATGAATCTCACAATCAGGCCAGCGCATCCACCGTGCCACTCTTTATTTTGGTACTTAATCATACACAGAGACCATGCTAGCGATTATTAGGCGTGGCGATCGCCTTTTGAGTCACCTTATGCCAAACGTGAAGGATCGCGTGAGTCAGACCCAAGTCACCGCCGCTAGTTACTACAGCTGCGCCTTGTTTCTAGACGCTCGGGCACCCGCTATTCTACACGACTACCTATCGCTTTACCAACAAAACAAAATATAAAATACAACCACATTCTCACCCCTTCAATGAACCCTCCCAACAATGTCCTCCACATCTACATCTAATGAAATCACCAAACAAATCCCGACGCTTCCCAACGAACTCCTAATCCAAATAATCAATTCCATCACCTCACCCAGCACGCTATGGAAAACAACCCGCTTCCTCTCCCCAGCATTCAAACAATGGTCCGAAGCCACATATCTACAAGACTGGCTTCCAAAAATGATGCTCGATGTAATCGTACAACCACATGAGATGGTTTTTGAATTGAATGGTGGTGGGAAGGGACAGGTTGTTCACTTTGAGTTTGGATTCGAGTTTGAGGGTGTGGATAGGACGGAGGATGGGGTCAAGGGGGAGAAGGGGGATGACGAGTGGGTGGTTATGAAGCCTAAGTGGGGGGCTGTTAGGAGAATCAGGTGGGCGAGTAGGGATGGGAGGTTGAGGGGGGAACAATCGCAGCATAGTGAGGATTATACTTTGTTATCTGTCTTATCCCCTCCCGATGCATCTCACTCCCAATCCCAATCCCAATCCCAATCCTCATCTTCGACACCGAACCAAAAACACATCATCAAACTCCAAGTCTATCCCGAAACCACGCTCGAGTTGCGAAATTATGATCACGTGTGTGCGTGTAGGAGTCTGAAGGATCAGACGAGGAGGGGGTTTTGTAGGAGGTATGAGGGGGCAGAGAGGTATTTGGTGTGGGATCAGGAGAGGTTTAGGTTGAGGGTCAGGTGGAGGGGGTTTTTGGCTTTTGCGTATAGGGAGTGTACTGCGGGGCGTAGAGAGAGGATGGGGGATGTTTCGAGTAGTAGCGCGGGGATGAGGGGTCATGCTAGATGAGATGTTTTTGAGAGAAGATTGAAGAATAGTGTTTTGGCGTCTGGCGTTGAGGGTGGAGTTATTTGATAAAAGATGGTGTAACAGCGGGAATTGCTTAAGTGCGTGAGGTTGGCGGCGGTCCTCTACTACACGTCTGTACTTAAACACAGATTCTTGATCCTTTTGCTACCCTACGAAAAACTGGACCAACAGAAAAGTCACTGCTAGTCACTACAATCCACAATTTTCAAACTTTCCTATCCTGGTAAGTTCGGCCCAAAACCCCCTCTCAAGTACCGCATCATGTAAAACCAGCATGAATCTTTAATCCTTCTACCACCCTACGAAAAATCAGAACGCGAGAAAAGTACTGCAATCTACACTTTTCCCCTCCTTCCCTGTTTGGAAGGTCCCAACCAATATCCTGTCACAGGTTCCACACGACGCAAAATCAGCTCGTGGGCTCAGTCCCTATGCCACCCTACGAAAAATTAGAACGGCAAACCCTACTTCAATCCACACTTTTCTTACTTGCCTATTCTGGTAGGTTGAAGGGGATATCATGTTCGCCTTGCCACACCATGAAAAAAATTGGCCCGTATCCAGGAAGCTGGATCCCTACCATTTTTCTATATCCGTCTTGCTGAATCCTTCCACGGAGTCGCACGGGTAGATATCTGTCACAATTTCGTTACTCCATTTCCGACAACCACGAACTATTGATAACTAAAGCGTGTTGTAGGCATGTACGAGGTGGCTTATCCATTCGACTTCATGATACCATACGTTTCCTGGAGCATCAATGCATGCTTATGAGTCTTTTGGTGAAGTTGATAGAATCCACAAGATAGAAATTTTGACCGTCGAGTGAAAGGTTTGTAGATAAGTCTTTGTGTACAGGTGATATTCGCCAATGATTTGGCTTCGATCGTGACACTTCGGGGAAGGCATTCTAGCGTTTAGATTTCTTAACCCCTGAATATCCAGAGTTCGTCCTTTTGCGGCGCTTGGATGTTTTCATGGGGCATGTTGCACGCTTGTGCCCTGGCATCCTACAATTGACGCAGAACGAGCCGCTATTCCGACGCTCATCGATAACTTGTAACACCCTAGTCGCCAGTCGTTGATTTTCTGTATCTTGGCTTTGCTCAAGAAGTTTGATCACATGCCGTAAATCCTCGTCTGCGAATTTGGGCTTCCAGGACCTATGGGCCTTCGTTCCTACGACCAAGCAAGCTACGAACACGCACCGCCACATATCATCCTGCGCAGATGGCGCAAACGCCTCCAGAGCGCGGAGTATGTGATTGTCTGGGTGATCTTCAACAGTCTCGCTGAGCTTTTCTATCAATAAGTGTAGAGTACTTCTACAGTCTGCAAGTGTCGGACGCACTACGTTACATTCGGAATACATTGGTGCCCAGGAATCCAATGCATGCCACAGCAGAGACCCAGGGTCAAAGTCCGGTTGAGAAGCTTTCGCTTCAATATATTGAGTTAGGGCTAGGCGTGCAGCGAGAGTGAGCATGTTACGTCCTCCCTCATCAAGGTAGTCTTCCTCAAAGTCGCCAATGATTTTATATCGAACACGGTCGGCTGTGCTCCAGTGGCCTTTGACATTGAAAAGCGACTCTCCTTGATGGTTTTCGCCAATCCGTTCACCCTTCTGGTAATATGTGATGCTTTCGTCCATCGAGTCGATGTATTTTCCTAGCCGCTCTCGATTCTCAGGGGAGGTATCCATGTAGAATCTCAACAGGAATTCAACATGATCCCACATAATTGCTTCCGTATGCGGCGCACTGGAAATCTTTATGAACGACAGATAAGCCGCGGCGATGTGCTCATAAGGATCAAAAGCTCTGTTCGTCTTCTGGTTCATCTCAGACTTAACATCATCGGACCTAAGGAACTCTGCAACAGTACGGTGGAGGTATCCGACCTTGGAGATCATCAAATAATGATCTAACGTTTTGTCTTGCTTCTCGATTAAATTTGTATTCGTCACTTCCAGGAGACCGCAACAACGGCTCTGCACGCGAGCTGCTGTTTGTTGACAGTACCACAATAAAGTTGACGAGTCAACGGGCCCAACCCGCTGTACTAAACTTTCCGAGGGCGTCCGCAACATTAGTTGTAGGAACAGCGTACTAAGCTCCCCTTTCTGTGGCAGCCATATCTCAAGTATCTGAAAAATCTCCACAGCTTGCTCTTGATACTCGGGGGACATCTGAGACATCATTCGTCGATAAAGGTCTCGCAGATCTCCAGGTAAAGATCGAAGCTTCATCTGAAGCTCCTCTATAGTGTCCCCAGCCTTGAGGCCATCAACTAGAAGCCGGATTACCAGTCTCACCCAAAGAAAGACGCCTTGTGCCTTGTCGCTGATTTCGGAGGTGATTGCCCTGCTAATATTTGGGCAGTGCCTTGCTAACGATTTCATGGCATCATGGGATGTCAGATTGCCATTAATATAGATCTTGACATCCTTTCTGGTCAAATCTTGGAGTTTAAGCGAAGGACAACAACGAAAGGCGAACAGAGAAGCGTTGATCGGTCGACTGGAAGCCACAATTTTGACGTTTGGCGAAGTTATCCCTACAATAAAATCGGCAAGGTCTGAATGCTCTCCATCAAATTCGTCTACCCCGTCGATAAATAGTGCTATTTTGAGGAAGTTACGGGAGGTCTCGAGAAGTACATTCCAGGCCTTTTTGACCTCGGTATTTGTCAACTCATCGACATCGGTGCCCCAATTCTGGTAAAGCGTTGGAAAAACAACAGGTATCAGCTCTGGGTAGTTGCTCAGAATCGTCCAAAGTAACGACCTTAGGAGACCGATTGAAGACTTTTGCATTGGAGTGCCGAGATTCCAGAAAAAGAAATCGCATACTATAAGCTCCATATTTTCGAGCTCTGCCCACTGCCTCAAGAGCCTTTTCGTCTCAGGATTCTCCACAAGATACTTCATCAACGTGGATTTCCCACTTCCCGCCTTACCATTGATAAAGTAAGGCATTTCGACGTTCCGTGCCAGGTGGAGGACAAAGTTGCCCCAATCATCTTCCTCTTTTGGCTCTTCAAATATCCAAGAGAATGTTTTCCGATAGGCAAGGGGGATCTCGTCAAAGCGCCATGTTCTCTGGCGAAATGATAACCACGTCAAGATCTGTTTAGCCCGAACCTGAGTGGTTTCATGCCGCCGGAGTGTATCGAAACTTGATAAGCGTCTCTGCATCTGTTCATTAAGTCTATTAAGGGCATCAAGCTCTTGACCGGTACGCTTTTCAACGACGTCAATCAATAGTTGAACACTGTCACAAAGTGCCGATGCATTTACATCGCTGTTCTGCTTCTGCAGTGCACGCAAACGAGTAAGAACATCCTCATGGTCGGTCTTCGCGCTATTGCGGAAAGCTAGAATCGTTGCCAGAATTAGTGCATTCTGTAGACGATCAATCTGTGTGGAAAATTCCGTGATCTTTTGGTAGGAGAACTGGATCTTGATTGAAGTTCGGACTTTTCTCAGAGTACTGGATGAGTCTGCTTTTGGGAAAAGAGTGTCAAGGTATTTGAGGAACTCTGCCCCTATCTTTTGGCATTCGGAGGAGGTATCGATGAGGTACTAAAGGTTCGAAATTAACGTGAATGTTACTACCGACGAGTGATGAGGGTTTTCCGGCTTACTTGATCTTGCGGAGTGGGGTGTATAGTGCCGCATTCCTTGGTGAGGCATTTATGTACAATCTCAGCCTGTTTGACAAGGCTATCAACAATATGTCTCAATTTTGAAACGGAATCCGTTGACCCATTATTATGGAGTCCTTCTTTTATTGCCTTGACCAGCTGGCCTGCAAACTGAACAAATTGAACGACATTTCCCGCAAGTCCGACTGCAACTAAGGCCTCCATATCATCATTATCGAATGATCGTCACTCTCGAGGTATTGCCCTCCACCAAACTATAAGGACAAAGAAGTCTAGTCGACAACTTCTTAAATCTGATGTCGGTAGTATGAAGAAGGACGAGCTGGAAGATTTGAAGGAACGGAGGAAGAAGCCGTTCAGGCGAAGAAGTGAACTGAGTCCTTGCGGCAGCGGCTGTGCAGCTTTTGCGCCAATTGAAAGCTATGGCGCGCCATGATTGGGTTGGCACCCCAGCTCTCAGGTGACTGCTGGAAGACAAGGCTGAGGCAAGGCAGAAACGAACACTGAGCGTGAATTGACCGGAGAGCCAAAGGCTGACTGGTAGTATTAAAGCCTTGGACTTGCGTGCTTATTATTCTGGAATCCGAAGAAAGCTATGAATGATCTCATAGGCATGGTGGGAGATGGGCTGGGCATTTCTCATACGCCCCGCTGTGAATTATTGTGTGAGTATCAACAAACACTACGACTTAAAAAACTGGAGGTAATTGCGCTGAGACCACATGGAAGGCTGCGCAGATATGTCCTAATTCTTCTCTACGCTGAATCTTAAGAATATACGAACGCTCACCTTTGGAAGAAGCAACTTCTAGGCAGTTTCAAAGTCACCGTTGTCCTCAGCCACACATTGACTTCTGTGGCTTCCAATTTCATGAGAGCAACTTTCCAGGGATTTGTCGTCGAGGTTCGGTAGGTTCATACAGACGATTACAATCAATAATATTCGTGGAGAATCTTGAGCCTTTTGAGATTCAGAGAATATCGTAGTGTCACCGATCTAGACAATGAATGTTGAAGTTATCTAGTGCTCGTAGATTCATGAACGAATAATCTGCTATCAAAATTTGCTCCCGTCTGAAAAAAAAAATTCTCAGCAAGGATCCAAAACAATTCCACATGGTTCTGTGAGTTGTGGGCCAGCGCGAGATCAACCTTCTTCAAAGGGTATCTCTCGCGGTAGCGAAGTGGCGGACACAAAGGCCATCTACAACAGAACATAAGATCGTAGACTTCAGTCTCCAGTAATCAAAACTAAGACAGCAAGCAGACCGCTTTAGATGGAAAACTGGCAACATGTCAGGGTAATTATTTGTCGTGTTCATTGTTTGATTTGCGGGCCACACAATACGATGTCCATCTCGAGCATTCTTCACCACGAGAGGATGCGCAAGTGTTGTCAGGATCAAAAATGAGGAGTTTGGCCACTGCTGGGTGAAGTTTCACAGCGGCTTGAAATATATGTCTACGAAGAAAGTGGAGATTAAACAATTGAGCATTAGAGCTAATAAGTGTTGGAAAATTAAATTTTCACAGCTAGAATATTACAACGGGCAATTTCAGCCTTGCTGGCTGAACCTGCCGTCGGGATGATAATTTCGCTAGTTAACTACCAATCAAAATGACGTAGTCGCAACGCGTGAAAGCGGAATCTTGGCGCGAATTTTCTCGGAAACCCCACCAATTCAACCCTCAACACGTCAGAAGCATATCAAACAGCAAATCTCCCCTAATATCGCGCAAGAATGGCAGCCTGTGTAGCATGCCAACGGCCCCTAATTCTCGAACTCGAACCAGACGATGTCGAAGATGTCGAAATGGGAGGATCGTCTTCTGGCAAAGCGCCAGCCGCAGCCCCAGAAAGTGTACCCGACGATGTGCATTTAAACTGCGGATGTCATTTCCACTGGTAACATTCTTCCCACCCACGCCCATTTCCCACTATACGTATACACACTATACAATTTTTGAGAATAACAATTGCAATAGGGACTGCCTCCTCGAAGCCTACCAAATAACCGAATGTCCAAACTGCAACAAGAACCTCGCAACCACGTCGCCCGACGGCTCAACACAGCTCCTGTGCAATTTAACCAATGAAGGAGGGCTACAGGAAGGCCTTGATATCCTGCCTTTGCTCACCGAAGAGTCATATCTAAAAGCATACCCCGAAGATCGCAAATGCCGCGCGTTCCTCGAATTCTGCAGGGAAGGAGATTTAGGTGCTATAATCGGAATGTTACAGGATGATGATGATGACGAGGAAGAGGAGGACGCGGATATGGAGAGTGGCGGGGAGGGGCAAGGGAGGAGGATTGGTCTAGATGAAATGTTGAGGTATCAGGATCCGATTGGGGATATGCAGTCCGGGTTGCATGCTGCCGTGCAATCGGGGAGCCGTGAAGTGGCTTGGTTGCTCCTGCTCATGGCGAGTAATCTTGATTTGACCCAATTCCCGGCCGAGGTTTTTCAGGAGGCGGAGGCATTGGGGATTATGAGGGGAGATATGGAGGGTAAGACGGACATTAGGACTTTGAGGGATGCGAATGGGAAGAGTGCCGAGGATTTGGCGGTTGAAGCCGGGGGTGTTTGGGTCGGTTGGGCTGGTACTGGTCGTTTGGCAATTTGAGAGTTTAGCGTGGGAATTTGAAAAGCATATTAGAGGCGTTGGATAGCATACGAGAAAAGGGGAGATCAGAGACACGGGCAAGTCAAATACCCAATTTGAGAAACGCCAAAGTTAAACCCAAGTATATAGGTATAACATTAATGTGAGGACAAGTGCTACACTCTATTTTCTCCGGGGAAAAAGATCATGTAGGCATCCCAATTCCCGCACGCTTTCTATGAAACACTCTCCCCACTATATATGGCATTCGCAGTCAAGTGAGGTGGAAGACCAACAACACCCAAATTCTTCAATGTCCCATCCTGAAGTTTCTTCAACCACATCGGCCCAGCATCCTCTCCCACCCAATCATCCCCTAGATCAAAATTCCTATCCCCAGCCTCCTTATCCCTCGGCGCAATACACAACGCTCGCCCATAAACATCCTCGTCACAAACGACCCGCATAAAACCGGCAACGAAATCCTCAACTTCTGCAAGCTCGCATCCTATGGATTCCAACTTGTCCCAGAAATCTTGTGTCATGGGCGTGCGGACGTATGTCGGGGCGATGAGGTTGCAGCGGAATTTTGGCACAGAGCCACCTAGGACGTGGTGCCAGTGGCGAATAGATTTCCAAAGGCCGCGGACACCGAACTTTGAGGCCATGTAGTCGCCTACTTCAAAGAGAGTCATGTATCCGGCGATACTACTGACGAATATCAGTTGTTTGCTTGAAGCTGTTGAAGTCTCTGTTGCGGTTTGCTTGAAGTAGTAAAGTGCCAGGTGTGCGGTGTAAAAAGTGCCTTTAAGATTGACATCCATGGCTGCCATTGTTGGTGCCACTGGATCGGCATCTGAAGAGGTATTGGATGTGACTTTTCTCAACCACACTCCAAATGTGGTTCCTGTTGTGCCGGCGCATGTTAAGACTATGTCGATTGTTTTGTTGGGGGAGAAAGAGATTGCGGTTTTGAAGGCTACGGTTTGAGATTCGAAGGATGTTACGTCGGTGCTGATGAATTGGACGCTGGAGAATTGTTAGGTGTGTAATTCACACATCAGCATCAATTGCATGCGATTAAGGAAACCGATGGACATTCCTCATCAGATCTGGAAACATGGAGCAATGATTTGGTAGCGAGATGCACACTTACTGATACCCCTTCTGATTCAGATTGCTCGCAAGCGCGGTTCCTTTCTCTTCACCCAAGTCAAGAATGGTTACGTACGCTCTGAGAATCACATTAGTGTTCGTATTCTCGAGTATGGGCAAATTCCTACCCCGCCTCTGCGAGCGCGGTAACACATCCAGCCCCGAGGCCGCTGGCTCCACCGGTAACAATGGCACTCTTGTCTTTAAGATTACTAGTATCAATTGACTTGGTAAAATCAATCGGGTTAGTACAGTAGAGGTCTTTGGGTACACTCCTGGAAGCCATGTTGTAATTATGGATCATAGGTTTTACAGGTGGTAACTCCTTGACTGGAAGAGAAGAGACATTGAGAAGTAGCAATTGCGCTCGCATTTTATACGACTAAACAATGAATCGGGTGGAGCTTCATAGTACAGGCCGAGGCATTCAATGGCTCTTAAGCTAGGCCTCTTGATTTACTCTTCTCGGCTGGTTTGCGAGTCTGTGACCACCTCTTGTTGATGCGATTGGTCAAGACAGGACGGGATAAATGTACTTTATTACTGATGGCTAAGTTCCTATTGATCGAATTTCCGCCTAGAGTCGTATGAATGCGACTTAACTCAGCGAGGTGTAGGCTGTAGATCAGACTAGGTTTTGTGTAGTCATCCTCGCGACACGCATACGCATAGAGCAAGTAATACGATGAAGGCCTGAATGTATATTGTTGAGCAGCTGACAATGAATCGGAGGATCGTATAGATGCTCGTAAAGAAAATCTAGCCTCGTCAAATGAAATTCCCTTGTTAGAAGGCCTTACAGAATTGTTCAATTTCAAAGGTAGTCCTAGGTCCTCAACCGACTAGCTGTATTCCAGAATTGGAAAGACGATAGCGTAATCTTTAACCTTGGAAGGCTGCTAAAATGTGGGGGTCATTATCTTCTGCATGACCTTCTTTCCAACAAATTTATCCCAGATAAAAAAAAAACAATTTCTCCGACGTGTCCATATAAGCTAAGATTACTAGATACCTAGGTAGGTACCCACCTGCATCTGCAGGTATCATCTATATCCACGTGACCGTTCTCTTAGCGCGTTCACGCGCCTTGACCCACACCGCGTCATCGTCATCGCAACCTCGATCAGCCTCACTACAAGTTAAAATTACAAAGCTCCGTTCCAAATACATAATGGCTGGTTTCAAGAGAGGAGGTGCGCGCGGTGGCTTCAAGAAGAGCTTCGGCAAGAAGAGGACTGTGGAAGACGACGATGATGCTCCTCGACAATCTTTCAAGAAAGCGAGGGCAGTGGAGGAAGAAGAGGAGGACCTCGAGCCATTCGTTCCAAAACTCCAGAAGGATAATGAAGGAAATCAATATGTCGCTGTAAGTTTTTTACGAGGACCATCCAAAATGACGGACAAGAACGCAATTGACACAATTCTCGTATAGCTTAAAGCGAACAACCTCCGACGGCTCACAGTAGGTGAATTCAAAGGCAATACTCTACTTCACATCCGCGAGTACTGGAAGGACGATGAAGGACAGCTGAAACCTGGCAAAAAGGTTTGCCTTTCCCAGAGGCTCCCCACTCCACCCTCTTCTTCTTCTCTCTCTCTCTCTGCTCTCGCCCGTCTCTCATCCTTCGTACTATACTGACAATCCATTCTGTACAAGGGTATCGCTCTTACACTGGACCAATACAACGCCTTCCTCACCTCCCTACCGCTCATTGAATCCGTGCTTAAAAAGAAAGGAGACACTGTAGTCCGACCAGAATACGATGTTGAAGCCGGGGGCTCCGGAGGCGTAGACGACGATGATATCGAGGAGGAGGATGAACCGTCTAAGAAAGAAGACGATGATGATGAGGACGAAGACGAGTGATACAAGGGATTAAGCAACAACTTTGAAATATCACAAAAATGTGACAGGCATAATGGCGTTTCCGGCGCTTTCGGTAGTTTATAGATATGGGTGCGGATGCGGATAAAGAATGTCTCATTGCTGAGGGACTCTTTCGAACAATCACAATTAGGTTTCGCAGGCATTACGGAGGGGGATTTATTTTCCCTTATAAAAGCTTTTAATTCGAACTATACTAAACTACTACCTCCCCTGTCCTCCAATACGATAAGTCACAGTTCAATGGCACCTACAACTACCTTAAATTTTATATTTGACGGCATTCCAACGAAGTCACTTACTACATTGCAAAAACCATTAAAAAAACACTGCACAATGATTGAAACTTTGAAAACTTTATTCCTATCTACAAACCCACTTAAACCAACCAATAAGAGAACTCACAAAGCCCAAGAAACCACTTGAAGAAAAAAAACCATGACAATGTTTTCAATCGTTGAATTGATTTTCATTCAACTAGGCACTATAGACAAGCGTTCCATACGCAGCCTCCTCGGTACAATTGAGTCGACCGAGTCTTCAATTTCCATTTCTATTTCCATTCGCCAAAGCGAATACCACCGGGCACTCCCATATCCGCAATGCTCAACAAGGACAATCAAAGTCCTTGTGGTAAATTTGTTATCCGCCTGAATGAGGCAACCTGTAGTTGCATAATCCCAAATAAAAGAGACAAACGCAGCCAAATAAGTGTAATTCTGCTGCTGCGAGGTCCAAACGCCTGAACACCATGCTATCCAAACCCTTATCCATGGCCGAAGACTGTCGAGAAAATGCACTCAAAAGACCACCTATGCTGAGTGGTGTCCCGAAAGTTGATGGGATCAAAGGATGTGATATCCCGAGGCCAAAATTTGATAATCCAAAACAAAACAACCGCCCATGCGATCATAAGTAGTAAAAAGTTGTGATGCTGCTTCCGTTCCTTGGAAGTTGTAGATAGTTCGCTCGAGATAGTCCGATGCTATGCCCTAAATATGTGAGTACGAGGAGCCGAAAAGGATTGCGATAAGATCTGTACACGTAGAGAATTTGCAACTTGGTGGCTTAGACGTAATGAAAGTCTGGTGCACGTTGCTTCCGGTGCTTATTTTGGCTTCGATGCGGGTTGAGAGGCTTGCGTTCATAGGCATCCTGTTGATTTGGTTGCTCTGAGAAAACAGTCCGTTGTTGGTTTGGGAATGGTCCATTGGACATCTGTTGATTTTGATAACCCATGTTACCGTATCCCTGATTCTGATTCCAACCTCCGTTAAAGCCACCCATATTGCCTTGCATTCCATTCATATTTCCATACCCCATATTCCCATACCCTTGGTTCATGTTTCCGAACCCCATGTTATTGTTACCATACACATTGTTGTTCTGGTAGCCCTGATTGTAATTGTTCCAATTGTTCATGTTACCATAGCCGTTCATGTTATTCATGTTGTTCATATTGCCCATATTATTCACACCTCCCATGTTGGGAGGGTTCATCATGCCCATCATCGGATTCATCGGCATACCCATGCTCATTGACATGTTTGGCATCATTGGCATGTTCTTTGGCATATTTTTGAGGGCCTCCATCGAGTCAATGAAGTTCTTCTCTAGGGCAGTTGACTGGTCCTGTGCGGCACGTTGCTGCTGTTCCTTCTGCATACGCATGGCCTTGGGAGCCGATGGTGGTAGAATGTCGTTGGGGGCCTCCTTTCGCTTTTTGGATGTCGTGGAAGTGTCAGTATCAGAGCCGTTGCCGCCAGCGCCAGCACCGGGAGTAGATTCAGATGGATTGGGTTTTGCTGCAACAGAAGAGGGAGATTTGACATCTGAAGTAGGTTCAGCGACGCCACTGCTCTCCGGCATAGGTGACTTGGATGAACTAGTGTCACTAGTCTTTGCCTTCTCATCAGCAGAGGGGGGCACAGAAACTTTTTCTTCATTGTTAGAAGGAGAAGAAACTTTTGCAGCAGCACTTGCTTCTTCCTTCACTTGCTGTTCCTTGTCCAATTTCTCCTTAGCTTTCTCTGCCTCATATGCCCGAATTTTCTCCTCCATTTCCGTGTCCGCGACGAGATCATCAATGAGCACCCCGTCTGTTGAACAACTTGGACAAACCAGATCACCGTCCGCCAGTGCATTTTCAATGCAGTCATGGCAATAAGTCTTACCGCAACATGGAGTTTTGACAGGATCCACGAACTGTCGTTTATCGATAGGACACACCAACCCTAGCTCCTGCATCTCCTTGTTGACAGCATCGGCTGTCGCAGCCTGAGCTTTTGATGCATTCGCCTTCTCCTGAAACTTCTCCCAGGTTCTCGTATCCGTCAACACTTGAACATACTCTCCATCCGCATTCAACATGACTCCTTTGGCATCCTCCAGGTCGCCATCGACCGGTTTCTCGACTGTCTTCAAGAATGAACGAGGAATGCCGGTGGTTCGTTTTGCGCGTGCTACCGGCTTAAAATCCGGATCGTCATTCGTTGGGCATGCCTGAATCCAATGTCCCTTTTTCTGACAACGATAACAGACATAGCCGGGTGGTGGATCATGCGTTGGCACATTCACTGGCTTCTTCTTGTGGTATACTGGTTTCGCGTGAGACAAGGATTCCTTCTGTTGATCCCAGACTTGTGCTGATTCTGCCAGGAAGGCCGCCTCCGCATCTTGTTCAGAGAGAGCGCCGCCTGTGCTAGCAGCTGCGGCTGTAGGTTTTGCAGGGTCGGATTTTTTGATTGCACGCACTGGAGCGCGACCAGATACGTAACGGGCGGCTCGACCGTGGCCTCTCGCTGCCGGTCGTCGTACAGCGATGACTGTGCTTGATCGAGATATTATAGTCGTGTCGTCGTCATACTCGGTCGTGGGTTGGTCTTCCGGATAGAGATGGAGGTCGAAGTCCGAGCCGTCTCCGAGGCCGGAGGCTGTGATGATTTCGCGCTTCAGCTCAAAGACTGAGATGCCGGTTCCATCGAAGACGATGCGCTCTGGCTCTTTCGAGTTTTTAAACTTGTAGAAAACTGAAGAAGACATGTTTTGGGCTTATCCACTTATGGACTTGCAAGGGCCAGGTTAGATGGCAATCTTTGCCGTGAAGGGTCAAAGCGACAAGCAACTTCAGTGAAGGTGTGTGGAGGGAAAGGGAAGATGCAGTGTTCGACGTGACAAAGTGCGCAATGCGCAACAAGTCTATTGCTATGTAGAAAAAGCTTGGGCGTCCAGCGTCGCTGCTGCAGATTAGGGGTAAGTGGTGAGGGAGTTGGTAAAGGCACGTGTGGCGAATACAGGTCTTCGTCGTTCAGAATACGCAAGCGCGAAGCCGTTGCCTGTTCCTAATATCCTACTCAAAACGCCGGAAATGAAAGTGAGATGGGCGTCGAACGTCGTAGTCGCTGAAGTGTGGGGATGTGTCGATGGAAGTGAGGGGAAGATGAGAGAGGAGAGGAGACAAAGCCTACAGGTTAAGAACCGGCTGAGCGCCAAGAGCAGGGCTTAGTCAGATAATATTTGGTGAGAATTAACATCATTGGTCAACCTTGGAACTCTGGAGGTTGGGGGCTGCACGGCAATCCTCGGGAGGGCACTCAGCCGTTCGCCCAAGAAATGTCTTTCTAGATATTTATGCCATTGGCCGAATCACTCAACATCGACTACATAGGTTACGGGCCTATGTACCTACCCAATTTCATTACGTGGTCCTCAGCGAACTCCTCGGCCAGATGTCCACTTTCCTCGAGGTTCCTGACCCCCCTTTGTTGCTGTTGCGATCGCTTTCGTAAAGTAAAAATCCAATATAAGCTGCCTCGACTCAAGTGCATGGATTTCAAATGCGCATAAGCATATAGGAACTCCATTGAGCACAGTGCAGATTGAATTACCGAGCTAGGTCTAGCTCTATGTGCCATCAGCATACGAATTGAACACATGTGATCATTTTGTCACTTAATTGACTTGCTTGATAAGACAATGGAAGAGTTCGATTTGTTCCATATAGTACATACGGACCCCAAAATGGCCTTCTAAGCCCCATACTAAAAAAGGCATCCGCAGTCATTTGGAAATGAAAAGACCGCCGCCACAGCGCCTTGTGATAGACATACAATCAAGAGAAAGAAAAGATCCGTAGTTTTTGTTCGAGTGCCGGAGCGAACAAATCCAATTGCTTCATTCTTCACCACTTTGCTAGGTCTGTGCACATACGCAAGCCTAGCGGCCTCCGTACGGGTTATGGCGATAGTTCATGTTCCTGCCACCACCTCGATAGTTTGCACCAGGCTTTCCGGCATTCTTAGGTCCCGTTGGTGCATTGGCAGGAGCATTGCTAGGCCCTGATGGCGGTTGGGATGAGCCTTGACGTCCACGGCTGTGTGCCCCACGACCTCCACCTCCTTGACTGAAGCCTTGGTTTCCTCGATTGCTTGATGGGCCAGAAGGAATTGATGGTTGAGGAATATCATCATACATACCCTCCCAGCTCGTGGGTCCCCCTTGACCACCGAAGCCACTCTGTTGCTGCATGCGGCGGGCCTGTTGCTGCTCGTATTTTTGCTGTTCAAAGGCGAGCTGCTCCTGAGCGTTATATCCAGGTCGGAGAGCGTTGGCCATCATGGCAGCATTACCACCAAAGTTACCACCGTTACCGCCATTTCCACCACCTTGTTGCTGCTGTTGTTGTTGCATCTGCATCTGCTGCATCTGCTGCATCTGTTGCATCATGGCGGGATTCATCTGGTTCATTTGGCTCTGCGGGATTGGACTTCCAGTCTGACGATTCATGCCACCACCCATCATGTTTTGCATGTTTTGCATGTTCTGCATCATAGCCGGGTTCATCCCGCCGCCCATGCCACCCATTGGGCCACCTTGCATACCCCCTTGTTGAGCTGCGAGCTGTTGTTGCATTTGTTGAAAATATTGCTGCATGCGTTGCCAGTACTGAGCCATCATGGCAGGTGTCATGCCATTGTTTTGACCTTGTTGGGCTTGATTTTGCTGGTTATCGAAGCCCGCGTTGCCCTCGTTGCGGCCGCCAAACTTGTTGCCTCCGCGTCCACCGAACTTCTTATTGTCGTCTTCGCCATCTCTCATGTTTCCTCGAGGCTGAGCACGTTTGACCTCGATTGGCTTGCCGAGAATTTGAAGCGGACCTTGCAGAGTCGCATCAACGGCAGCATCTCCATCAAAAGTGACAAATCCAAAACCACGGGGACGTCCAGTATCTTTATCCATCATTAGGGTTGCATCAACGACCCGGCCGAATTGCTTGAAGAAATTCTTGAAGTCCTCCTCCGTGGCTTCTTGACTAACACCTCCGACAAAGATTTTGCTTGTTCGCTCTTGTTCCTCGCGCGGAATTGCCCTCTTGGGATCGATCTGAACGAATATTAGACAGGACAATGACGATGCATGGATTACACGTACGATTTTACCGTCCAGATAATGTTCTTTCACCATTACAATATTGACGCACTTTGGATCCTTGAAGGTGAGGAACCCGAAGCCACGTGAGCGTCCAGTTGCACTGTCTCGCATGACAGTGCACTCGCTGACCTCGCCAAATTGCGAGAAGTAGTCTTTCAGAGATTCTACATAGATTAGCACGAGTCAGGATAGGCATGAGGTAAAATTCCTACGTTCAGTAGTCTCCCAATTCAAACCTCCGATGAACATTTTCCTACAGGCGTTTGTAAGTATATGAACATGTCTCTATTACGCAAAAGGAAAAAGACGAATAACAATGAAATCATGTAAACAAAGATTAGCAGATCTTCGCAGCTGATTCATTCCTGTAGAATATAACATCCACAGTTTTTGACCAGGAGCTAAGCGCAAAGCATAATCTGGGGAGTGGCAAAGTGACAAAAGGTCTTGGCAACATCGCGGGTGATTCAACAACATCCTCCAGGCGTTTGTTCCGTCTTTTGAGATCCAAGCAGAGTCACTTTGTGAAAGTAGTTTCGATCAAATGCCTTCCAGGACATTTAGCGTACTTAGTTATAGGGAGCCGAGAGGGTGTTCGTCAAAGATAGAGTCGTTTGCCAATCTCAGCAATATGCCGTGGTGTGAGGATGCCAGTAGATGATCAGTCGCGAAAACGACTCGGATACTGATCTTGCCTCAGAAAAGTACCAGTCCATCCCATAAAGTCGGACGTTGAAGTAGCCCAGGCAAAGGCACAGTATGGTTCGGATGAAGCGTCTGTGTTTTGCTATAGAGTCGAGAACGCATCTCTGATAAGTATATCATAAGATGGATCTCGATGGACTATCCTCTGCTTGCGTGTTGGTGTACGCGCTATCAAGTACCTAGCTAGGTATATATCGACAATAAGCGCTGCCCTATCTGACGGCAAGCTCCGATATCCCTTCAGTGTCAGGGTATGGACGGACGAGATGAGTATAGATATGTCGGCTACTCGACTTCCTGCTTCTCCCAGCAATGCATCGCCGGCCGGTATGTAGCTTTTGCCAGCCTAATCCAAGACGCTCCGAGGTCATAGTATGTTTGTATGGCATAGCTCCTATTGACCATCGTCGACTTCCTAGCCTGCATAAAATCAAGCCCTCCTTCATCTTGAAAATCGGCACCTCTCCTCGCGTCCGCCAACTTTAGCCGTTTCAACTATTATCCAGAAAACGGGTCCAGCCTTGCAGAACTTGTCCGTCGACAACGCGATCAATCTACAAAGTAAGATCGTGCATCCTAATTTCTGCGAGCCCGACTTATCCGGAAATGCCAGCAACTGCGGGCTGCCTGTCTGGAGGATGGTCCAAACCCACCACGCGATGTTTGACTCATAAGAGGAGGATTTCACGGGCAATATAACATGCCAACTACAAAACTTAAAAACAATGTGAACTTACCCGTCTTCCTTCACATTAATAGGTCCATAGTTATCATCCTGCTCCAGTCCCGCGTCATATGCCTGGTTTGCATTTCCATTCCAGCCAGAACCATTCATATCCGCATCTCCGCTGCCGATGCCAGTATCTTGATTCGCCATGTCTCCACCAACAGCACCATTTGTGCCGTAAGCAGGCTCGGGAATACTCTCGACTACTGGATCTGGTTTTGCGGGTTCAGATACTTCTGGTTTCGCGGATGCGGAAGGTTGTGCAGGTTTGGAAGAAACATCGTCGCCTTCATAGCTGCGCGATGTGTTAGTAGAGCTGAGATAGCCTGGGCCGTGACGGACAGTATAGGAGCCGACTTGAGGCACAGATAAGACTTACAGATCGGCAAAGAGATCCTCATCGAGCTCCTCTGGGTCAGTCATTCTGACAGGAACCACCACAGGTGAAAGAAAAGAATGGGAATGGATGAAGGTCTCGAAGACGCGCAGCTGTCGCAGCGCAATGGACCTGCGCGTGCGCCGGAAAACCCCCTAACCCTTCAGCGACCAGCGGTGTCGTCGATCAAGAAGCGATTGGAAGATGATCGCGACTAATGAATCTTAGGCTGCTCTGGATAATGCGACGGGTTGAGGAAGGTGAGTGGGTGAGGAGGTAAGTTGATGTTGTTTTTCAACAGAGACAAAGTCTGACGTTGAGGTGAGGAGAGACTGAGCGCGGAAGTGACTATTCCCGACCCGGTCTAGTGCGGCGGATTCGGGCTTCGACAACGGAGAAGCGCCGATGCGGCGGGCCCAGCGCGGTGCGTGAGGTTGTGTTGCTTCAACGCAGGAAACACATGCGTGAAAGCAGTGGAGTCTACCACGACCCTGGTAGCAATGGCCTCTAAAAAGCAGCAACAGGTATGTGTGCGCCCCCTTGAGCTCTATGTCGACTTCTCAACTGACTTCACCTGGTAGGAAATGGTGCAGGTTGGTTCGTAGCAGTTCCTTTTGATAATCGTCATAGCATGTTACCAAGCTAACAACTTGTTTCTTTACTTTCCAGATCGCTCCTCGTAAGTCTAGAAATTTCTTACCCTTAAGTATGTTTCTAGCTTTAATTCTGAACTCACAGGTCTGCATCTCCCTTTTGGCGCGCGAATCCAAACACCTCAAAGCCCTACGAGAATAAGAAGGTCATTGGGGCATCATACTCACATGCCGATATATTAAAGTTTGATTCACTGTATAGATATCCCGATAATTTCTACAAGCCTATAGCTAATCCGTCAAGAAACGTCTCCGGGTCACACTCACGCCCTCGAACCCCACCATCGGCTGGACACAGTCGCGAAGCCAGCCTTCCCCCGAGTCGAGGAGGGAGCACTACTTCTCCTCCGCCTCTAAGACCTAGCTATACCAGCTTCCTACGCGAAACGAATCATGACTGGGACGATGACGAGGATGAGGAGGGTGACATCATGTTTGAGGACGATGAGGATGAGTTTGGCCTGCCTAGTATTGCCAGTATGCGCAGGAAAGGGAGGCGGAAAGACCCGCCAAAAGGAAAAGACCCTGGAGGTACCGCAAGTCGGAATGGGCCTGGGTCAACTCCATGGCGAGGTATAGATAGTGGCGATATTGCTGAGGAACGAGGTATACCAAACTACCCAACGACAAAGAAGTCTGAAGGAAAGATCTTGCGGCCGCAGTATCAAGAGATTCTACGAGACCCTGCCAACTCATTACATCTAATATCTCACGCATCGCTGCCGCCCAATGCCAGTGCAAAAGAAATGGAAGAACAGTCTGCACGAATCACGCGAATCAACAAGTTCAAGAGGATCCTACAGACCAGTACGATATCGTTGTCAGAATTGAGGGATTCCGCATGGTCAGGCATACCATCTGAAGTCCGTGCAATGACATGGCAAGTTCTTCTCGGCTATCTTCCCACCAGCAGTGAGCGACGGGTGGCTACATTAGAACGGAAGCGAAAAGAATACCTGGAGGGAGTGCGACAAGCCTTTGAGCGAGGTACTTCTGGAAGTGTTGGCGCCGTCTCGGCTGGTGTAGCAGGTGTTTCTTCGTTCCCTTCGGCTAATCGTGGTCGAGGTCGTGGATTGGACGAAGCCATCTGGCACCAGATCAGTATTGATGTGCCAAGAACAAATCCACACCTAGAGTTGTACAGCTACGAGGCTACGCAGCGGTCATTGGAGAGAATTCTATATGTGTGGGCAATACGGCATCCTGCATCCGGGTATGTACAAGGTATCAATGATCTAGTCACCCCGTTCTGGCAGGTTTTCCTCAGCGCATACATCTCCGACCCAGATATCGAATTCGGCATGGATCCCGGCCAATTACCAAAGCAAGTAATCGATGCGGTTGAGGCAGACTCATTCTGGTGTCTTACAAAGCTTCTGGATGGAATCCAAGATAATTATATCTCGCAACAACCTGGTATCCAAAGGCAAGTCGCAAGTCTAAGGGACCTGACGACGAGGATAGATGATGCATTGGCAAAGCATCTTCAAAATGAAGGCGTAGAATTTATTCAATTCAGCTTCCGGTGGATGAACTGTCTCCTAATGCGAGAGATCTCAGTCAAAAACACAATCAGGATGTGGGATACCTATCTAGTATGCACTGGACTCCACTATGTATCTTCTGCAACCAGCTAACAAAACCATAGGCTGAGGATGACGGCTTCTCTTCATTCCACCTTTACGTCTGTGCCGCGTTTTTGGTGAAGTGGTCCGACCAACTACGAAAAATGGACTTCCAGGAGATTATGATGTTCCTTCAGGCACTACCAACACGCCAGTGGACCGAGAAGGACATTGAACTTCTTCTTAGTGAGGCCTTTATCTGGCAGAGTTTATTCCGAGGGAGTAGCGCTCACTTGAAGAACACTGGCTCAAAGGGAGGCTTTGGAGTAGGCATGGGCCCCAACTCGTGAGTGCCAGTGCAGCGCTCGTGAGGTATCTAAGACAAGCTTGATGAATGATGACTGACGCTGTGACATATAAAGTGAGACTACAGATGGGAGAAGATTAAGCGATTTATACCGTGTACATAGCTTTACCTGAATCCCAAGCATAGTAATTTAAGAAGTCAGAACGTATGTCTAACGTAAATTCTGAACATCGAGGTGGCCCGGAGATCGGTTGTCAGTTGAGAGAGTGTAATTTCTTACCCCCCGGAATTTATTTCCGGACAGCTCTCCGAATTCCTACGGCGCATCTTTCTCCGAAGCAAAGGTATGAATCAACAAGAAAGAGTAGCTAACCCCGCCTTGAGCCCCGCTAGACCGTACCATACATCATCGTACTTTTACCCCAATCTCCAACATCCCCCCAAACACTTAAGCAAAGCATACAACGTAGTAGATTCTTATCCGTGCCCTGCATAACTCTTCCCCATCCATTATCATTTAATTAATTCTATCTCCAAGGAAGTGATATATCTCCACCATGTCACCACCCTCTCGTCCACCATTTTCCTCACTCCCACTTGACAAGAATGGGCCTGCAGGAAATGCATGGGGACTCTACGGCGCAAACGACGAACTGGGCGCATTAAACATCATCACGCCCAGCACTGTCAAAGCCGCAGCCCAAGAGATCCAGACCGGAGACCGAGTGTCTCTAGACTGGCTATTGAACCATCCGACATTCCCATCCTTTGGCCGTCCGCCGTTCGGCTGGAAGATGGAGAACCGGGCCCACCCAGACGGAACTAAAAGAACTGTCAATGATGATGAACTACATATCAATACGCAGTCTAGTTCGCAGTGGGACGGGTTTAGACATTATGGGTATCAGAAGGCGAAATTATATTACGGGGGTAGGACACAGCAGGAGGTAGAGGGCGAAAGTGGGGTTATTGGCATCGATCGCGTTGCTGATGTTGGTGGTATTACGGCTAGGGGAGTCATATTGGATTATCCAAGGTATTTAGAGAAGAAGGGTAAGGACAGTGTGAATGCTTTGAGTGCTACGAGCATCCCGGCAGCAGTCTTGAAAGACATGTTAAAAGAGAGCGGAGTTAAGACTAGGGAGGGCGATCTCCTGCTTTTGAGAACGGGTTTTACTGCTGCGTATGAAAAGTTAGGCTTGGACGAGAGGAAGGCTTTGGCCTCGAAACCGCCGCAGTTCATGGGAGTAGAGTCGTCCAAGGAAACATTACAGTGGATTTGGGAATCTGGATTTGTTGCTGTTGCGGGTGATGCGCCTTCCTTCGAGATGTCGCCTCTTGTTGGACCACATAATGCGCCTGGAGGAATCTGGAAAGGAGAAGCCTGGGAGGACGAGATGCAAGGGGGTGGATTGGTGCACCAGTGGTGCCTCGCTGGGTGGGGTACGTATCAGGTATACACTTCCAGTGGGGATAGTTGGCTGACATAGGACAGGTGTTATGATTGGGGAGATGTGGGATTTGGAGAAGCTTTGTGCAAAGGCAGAAGAACTAGGGAGACGGACATGTTTCGTCAGTAGTGTACCTTTGAAGGTAAGTACGCCGTGTGCATACACTCTTACAGCAGAAGGAGATACATCTTCCGTGAATTTACACTAACAAACATTCAGGTTCCTGGAGGTGTGGCAAGTCCACCGAACGGTGTCGCCATATTCTAGATTAGGGAAAGATTATAGTCGACAGAATCCACCAGCTCATTTCTGTACTTCGCATATATCTGCGAGAGGTTCTAAGAAGGCCGCAAAATTACAATGCAAGAATATATATTCAAGCCTGTAGCATTTCTCCACTCTTTACAGCAGTACCTGCATGACTCTATCGTCAATGTTGCCTTCTCTCCTCATACGGCATTCTTACTTCATAAGGATAAATTGCACACGAAGCGGTTGCATACTTGACAATCAACATATCCCACTCTTAGGGCCCTCGAACTCTCGGACCAGGCATCCCATATCTGGTAACGCACATGTAGTACGTTGCGTACATCTATCAACAGTTACAGGCTTTCATCTTTAATTTTTGAACAGATATGATTGATATAAGCAAACTTGATTCAAACGTATTCCATGACTCTCCAGAATATCCCGATACGCACTTCTTCTACATGTCTGAACCGCTGATAAAATTATCCAGCTACCTCGACGCCTAAGCGTCCTTGCAGCAAGCCCAGCAAGCCTATAGTTTACAACATTCATTAGCTTGCCATTATCCACTCCACAGCGAGCTCAGAAAACAAGTGACAAGGAAAAGATAGATACGTACACCTCCCTCAAAGTTATACGGATACCAGTCCTCGCCCGAGCAAGTCAGAGTATCATCCCCACAAATCTTAGTACAAAGGCGTTTAGGCTCGTCATCGCCGGCAACGGCAATCGGGTTTGCGAAGGCAGTGGCCAGAAGTGTGGTCAAGATGAGTGCGAAGGTCTTCATTTTCGTTGGCTGGTATATCTGCGTTCGTAGGTATGCTATGCTTTGTGTTTTCGAAAAGAGGCGTGAGGTTGAGTTGTACGTAATTCGTCAACTCGCAAAGGCAGTCCCACGTTTTCTTATACAAGAGACTTCAAGAGGCTAATATATATTAACCCAGCTGCTGTGCTCTGCTACTTTATCCACCCAGAAAATGACTATACTATAAATACCTTTTCGCCTGGGCGCGTGCGGCTCGCCTCGCCATACATCATCATCAACTTGTTATTTAAATTGTTTCCTTGCTCTGGCTTTGCATCCCTGTCGTGCAACAATTCGAACTCGTACGAACCCGTGCTTTTATCTGACCTATCGCATCGCATCGCATCGCCATCTCATCCCTTTCCCCACAGAATTCCTCCCCAAGGGCAATTTCACAGATCAGCAAGACAGGGCATTGGGCACCGATCCATCCCATGCAATCTCCCGTCCACCAAACGACCAGATAATCATCTACTCCGTAAGCAGCCAGCACAAGTCAGCCGGCAAAGGAGGAAAACAAAAGACATTTTGCTTACTGTGTACTGTTTCAACCCAAAAATCCCCCATGTAAATTGAATACGAACCCCAAACTCTTGGCCTCTTTCCCGATACGGTACTTGGCCATTCGCATGTCTGAACTGGGAATTTGATCGGCCGAGTAACATATAGTAAGTTAAAACCGGGGCTGGGACGGGGCAGGGGAGTAGCTGCGAGTAATATATGGGGTGCATGTATGTACACTCAAACGCGTGCGTGTGTGTGTGTGTGTGTGTGTGTGTGTGTGTGTGTGTGTGTGTGTGTGTGTGTGTGTGTGTCCTGGACGGTCGTGTTCTTCAGATGATTGTATATGTGCATGTATGTGCCTTGCAGGATCGAGTGCGTGTGGGAGAGGTCGTGCTGCGGAGATAGCGTCTACATACCGAGACACCCTTGGAGAAATAGCTAGCTGTATTTAGATAAAATCCAACGGTGCTGCATCCGTCGGTGATATTCAAGGAATGTGCTCAGCAGCTCAGCAAGGATCTCGATCAAACATACAGACATACATCATAACCTCTATATATGAAAACGTATCTCTCTAGCTTCATATCAGCCTCCCCACGCGTACTCCCTCACCACCGGTCCAAGAATCCATCCTCTTGCATTCCATCCTCAGTATATTTATAGCAACTCGAAACCTTAAATCCTACAATCAGCCCTACAGCCCTATAGTCCATCCAGACAAAGACAAAGCTCCGCCCGTACGCCCGCCGCATCTACTACCCAAACAAGCAAACAAGCAAACACGCCACATACCATTCCGATTTGACAAACTACCAACCCCCCAAATACCACCACTACTACCATCGCCAATCTCCCATTTCCCCAACTCCCAAGCTATTACTATAACCCAACCGCTTCTTATATACCCACGCTCCTAAACAAAGCATTCAAGCTCCATCAATTTTCGTATATACAAAACTTACCAACCTTCCATTCCCCCCCCCCAAAAAAAAAATCTCTCACCATCACTACCACCGCCAACACCACCACCAACAATCCCGCACCTCCCACCTCCCAAACTACCCCGACAAGACAATTTTGTATATACCAAGGGCTCCCACCAAATGATTCAAGATTGAGGTTTCCGTATATATCGCACCCGCCGCATACAACGAAATCTTCCGAACCAAAATCCAGAAATAATGCCCACCCGCAGTTCCCAGAAAGGTTCGGAGATTACTAAAGGAGAGTGATACATGCATGGCACCCTGTCCGAGAAAAGGGTAGATGCGCGCATACTTTGAATAAACATGAGGATAGATAACTATGCGGTACAGCGACAATAGAGATCGGTATCGGTTGATACTTAGGCACGCACGAAGATCAGGTTCATGGTGAGCAAATCAAGTGGATGATGATGAATGATATATCATGATTGTGATATCTTCATACTGTAACCCGAAACATCTTCCTACACCACTATACCGCCTACCAGTGCCTGCCTTGCTTTGGATGAATAGATTAGACCCTTAGACCTCTCACGTCCAAGTGTCCTGACTGTTCCTTCGCGGCAAGACACATTACACCAAAGCCGGACTACTATAACACCAAACCGAAACTCCACCGAYCGACCGCCAACTTCAACCAATACATCCGCAAGGAAGAGCCAAGTCATACAATTCATCATAAGAGTCCCGTCCTCGGAAGAGGGACGAGGAATGAGGAAAAAAAGAGAACGCCATATCCCCATGCTCCTCCGCAATAATTTCGGGGAGTGGTACAAGGTATTGGGGGAATAAATGCACAAGTGCTTGTTTCCGCACTCTCGTTGATCGCCGGTTCCCAATGTTGATTCAACCAATAAACCCATTAACCCATTCGACGCCAGGGGGAAAATCAGAAGGCAAAGCAACCGATTCCAAAACATGTGTATAACGCAAAAGGCCGTAAAAAATCATTTAAAACATCCCGAAGAACGCCAAAGTCCCGATTTGTTGCAGGACTGGTCCTTCGGGTCGGTGTGGGTGAATGAAGTGTCGCTTTTGATGGGTTTTTGTTGTGTGAAACGCCAATATCCGATTATCATAGTACAGGGTGTCAATTGACACCCGCGCAGAAGTGCTGAAAGCGAAAACCAATTCAAACAGTGGGTTGCAGTGGCTGTGAAGGATGGCTGTCTGGAAGTGGAGACAATTGAGCCAAGTCGTCGTGGCCAAATATTCGCCGATCGTCGAGGTCCGTCTTGAAGTCAGCCGAAGCAAAGGATATGTCGATGTTCATAAAGCCAAGACCATATCTACGCAAATAGCTCGCTCTTCGTTCGTCGTACAACATTATTTCAGATGTATCCGAGATGTGAAACGGATAGCACGTCATCCAGAGCTTCAGCTGGTATCCATCATATCCGCCACCTCCATCTCGTGATGTAGGACGTCATCAGATGGTCCCCAATTGCCCTCATAGATGGTTGCTCCAGCTCTCGTCCTCTTCTCGACCCATTGACAACCACCACAGTGATAGACCTGCTCGATTGTAGGCCGCACGTCAGGATTTGGGTCCATCATCCACTGTGCAATCATGTCCATTGAATTGGGGTCGTTCTGGTCGATCATGAAGTTGGGAGGAGTGGTAAGACCTCCGGTGTGCTTGGGCAAGCTCGGGATGGACACAAACTTGATCGGATCATCATCATCTTCCGACACGCAGATGGTCTCCGTGGAGCCATTGATGCTGTCGGTCTCGCTTATTGGGTCGCCGTGCGAGTCTCGATTCAGACTGCTTTCCGAACTCCAGGTCAGGCTGGGAAGCTCGGTGAAATCACCAGTGCGCAATCGCTGCCAAGAGGTACCATTTTCCGGGAGAACAATATTGGCTGCAATCTCACACATAATGGTACCTAGAGCATAAACATCACCAGGTTTGTCGAAACGACCCTGAAGAGCCTCCGGAGCAAGATAATGACGATCACCCTCACCATCGATGTGGCGAGCGGCTGGCCATGGGCTTGCTAGACCGAAGTCTCCGATCTTCAGAGAGCCATGAAAGTCAATGAATACGTTCGCCGGTTTCAGGTCCAGGTGAATATAGCCGTTGTCGTGAATATTCTTGACACCCTGTTCGCTGTAAGTATTGGCCATGACTGGTTCAAAGGGGTATACAAACCAATGATAATTCCAGAAGTATCTTCCAAATCCGGAAATCATCGAGTCGACTTTTATAGCCTGCCTGCGCAAGGAAGTCCTTCAAGTTGCCATTCTCGCAGAACTCAGTTTGGATGTAGAGCTTGTTGTTGTGCTCCCAATAGTCGGCCAAAGTGAGAATGTGGTCATGACCACGAAGCGCTTTGAGGATATGCACCTCTCGCATCTTCCTCTCACGATCAAGATTTCCAACGTAAGGTTTCTTGGTCTTCTTTACCGCCCATACTTGCCGTGGGGCTGGAGAGAGGCCGCGGCGTTCTCCCGTGTTCTCGACCCGGAACACCTCAGAGAATTCTCCACTGCCGTAAAGCGAGACCGACATGAATCGTTGAGTTAAAGACGTGTCGACATCGTTCTTAGTTAGTCCAGTGATCGGCGCAACATTGGGTTGGCCTTTGGCAAAGAAGTTGGTGTAGTCACGTGGTGTAGTCGGCGTTGCAGGGGGGAATGAGAAGCTGTTCGTGCTGCTATTAAGCGGCAAAGAACCTCGGCGTTGGCCTGAAATAGACAACTTGCTGGGGTCTGGAGGAACGAAAGACTCATTTGGTGTGTGCGGTGAGGATGCTCCAAAAGGATTGACTGTTTGCACGGGTGTCATTTTAGCGTTGTTCATTGTATGAGGGGGGGTGTGAAGAGCTGGGGGTAAGATTGGCATGGAGCATTTCGCATTCTCAGATCGACGTAAAAGCCGTTTCCGAGCTTTAGAAAGTGCCAGTGCCGGAAAGTACTTGCGATGGCATGTAGACTGGAGGTCCTCGCTCGGGAAGGCGCGCTCTTCAGGCAAACATATCTTCCGAAGTGAAGTTAAAGTGTACTCACCATTGTATGAAGTGGATGCACCTGGAATGTCAATTCCTGGGGTCTCGGGTGCATCTGGAGCAGCAAACGTATCCGTACCAAGCGAGGTGCGCTGGCGGAAGGTCTTACGTCTTAAACTGCTCTCCTTGGATCGTCGTCCAGAGCCGTCATTGCCTTTCGTTGGGGTCGGTGGCATATCATCGGCGCTCGACTGGCTGTCAGTCATGTGGTTGCCAATGGGTGAATTGGGGCCATCATCGCCATCAATGGAGGCAAAGCTGCCGCGGCGGTCGTGGCTACCCTTGAAGCTTCCAAAGATGCTGACACCTTGGCCGAAAGATTCCGTTGACAGTCGAGAGACATGGGCGCTGAAAGGGGTGCTTGGTGTGCCAAATTCAGGCCGTGGAGCTGATGCTTTACCCAAGTTAAGTATACTGCGATTCAAAGAAGGTGAAGCAGTCACGGGGGGAAATGAGTTACGCTTTGAGGGGGTTCCGGGCATTTCATAGCCGCCCAAACCTGCTGGTGGTTCGTCCACATTTCGGTTCTTCTTCGATAGTAATCCGGTTGACATGAACGCACTCGGATCAGGCTTTGCCATTTTGTACGCCATTGGGGTCTCGAATGAGCCGTCACGCTGCTGAACAGGATGAGGCCGGGTTGACCCAATGGGAAGTGATCGAGAGAATCCATGTCTCTGAGGAGCTGGTGGAGGGGCCGGTGGCGCGGCCATGGGAGAATCGTCTACAAAGCTGGAGGTTGAAGAAGATGGCGTCAAGGCGTTAGAAAGGGGATGTGGTTGGTGACCTCCCGAACCGCCACGCATCGATGCTTGGTGGGATCCTGGGCGAATCGACTCGAAGTTGCCCGATCGCCGGAAGGGAGATTGGGTGGTTCCAGAACTAAAGGCGAGAGAACTATCAAGTGACATACGGTTCCTCGTCTTAGAGGCAGCTGGACCTGGGATCGCGAACTCGCCGTCATATGCCGGCTTCTGTCTTGGCGCATTTGCGCCATATCGCTGTGACAAGGTGGATTTTCTCAACGAGGACGTCTTTCGTAGTGGTGAATGTGTCTTTGAAATCGGCGAGGAGAACGAGAAGTTGGTCCCAAGCTCATTGTCATGTGAGCGATGTGGTTCGTCCACCGATGTTCGAGGCGCTGGAGTCTGATCAAAGATATCAAAATCGGGCCCGAAGCTGGATGCTCCGTGAAGACTCCTCCGCTTTGCCACTGGGCTTCCCATGCTCGCAGTATCGAGGTTCATGATCCCGTCACTCCGCTTAAGAGGACTCGACTTTGCGGGGATTAGGCAATTAGCACCAGGTGCATGAGAATCCTGTCGGGACCTTCCAAACTCGAACTTGATTGGTTTGTCGTTGATGTCGTTGAATCGCATGGTGGGCTTCTGCTCAGTAGCGATTCTCTCACTATGATCGGCACTGGTCCTTCGGAGGGTGGTGTTTTCCTCTCCGGATGTGCGCCTAGTGACGAAGGGCGTCGCGTTGCCGTGATCAGTCGACTCGGCTAGTATCCTTCGCGGGCTCTTCGAACCGTTTCGGGTACGAGGTGATGAACGGAAGGGCGCTGTGCGACGGAGGGTGAATTTCTTCTTGGTAGTTGTAGAAGCAACCGGTGTAGCCAAAGGCGAATCCGGGTATGCTGCAGTGGGGCTTGCGTCCTTTACCTGCTTCGGGCTGAAGGCACGCGAAAGAGCCAGAGGGGAGATGGGGGATCCCGGTGAGTCCGACTTGCGTAGCTGAAAACGCGAGGGTTTTGAGGGCGAACGTGAAAGTGAGCGTCGGAGCTGCTGGATGGAGGTAAAGCCTTCGAGGCGATATCCGTGGCCGTGTGTGGGTGAAGGCAGATGTAGGGTGCCACCTCCCTCGCGGTGTGGGGAGTAGGCAAAGTCCATGTTAGGCGGTGAAAGCTCTCTCGGGAGAGGTGGTGTATTTGGTCGATGTAGTCCAGACGGACGGTGAGGCGAGGTCTGTGATAGCACAGCGGGTTGAGTCGTTTATGTGTCCGATTTGGTCACGAGCAGCGTGTGGTGTTCATTGAAGAGGGAGGCTATCGGGTCTTCAACGGATAGCGATAGCGCACGTCTTAAGAGGGGTTGATATGCAGAAGTGGCTGCGTGGCAGTGGCGAGGTATAAATGACTTGGATGTAGATCAGGTTGTTGGCCGCCGTTGGTTGTGGAGGAACGTTCTCGATCCTGTCGCGTCTCGACCAGATTCCCACCTCAGCGAGCAATGAGCGACTGCGCGCTGCGAGGCTCCATCCAAGGCGTGGCGGAAGACGGAAGGAGGATGAAAGGAGCGTGCGGATAGCGTGGGAGAGTGAGAGTGTGGAGATGTGGGAGTGAGGCTGCGAGGATGCAAGCGTTGCGTGTTCGAAGGTGAGTCGTGCGGGAAGAGCGCAAAAGGGCGGCGGCGACTTGGAGTCAGGCGCAGAGGGGATTGGTGGTGATGGAAGCCGCTACTGTTGCTGCTACTGCTGCGCGGGTGGAGGTGTTGGAAATGTTGTTTGGTGGATGTCGTAGTTCGGTGACGTGGGTGGTATGGGTATGCGTGAGCGTGAGGGTGAGATTGAGCCGGCGTGGTGGTGTCGAGGGTAGGAATGCGCGCGTGGGTAAACAATCAACAAGGGCAGTGGCGACCTCGACTTGTCGGCGTTGACGGCAAACGGCAGCCACGCACGAAGGAGGGCAACTTCTTCGCGAAATCCAGCGGTGATGCAATTGGAGAGAGGGAGAGAGGGATTTCGGAGAGCAGCGGGCGATGAGGACCCTTTGAGCGTTGGGCGCTGCGATCGGGGGGGGATGGGAAGGACTTGGATGGGGGTGGAGAGTGGACGACGCGCCTCGTCTGTGTGTGTCTGTGTGTGTGCGTCTGCGCGCGTTAGGCCACTTGTCGGGGGTGCGGGCCACTTGGACCACTTGGACGCTTGGACACCTCAAGTTGACCACCTGGTCCGCTTTTCCAGAGCGCCGCCGGCCTGCCGTAACTTGTTTGACTTGTTTTTGGGGCCTGATCCGTGCAGTGGTGAGCAGCAGCAGTTGGTGTGGAGGGTTGGCTGCAGGCGAGCGACGATGCACGATGGGTGCAGCTGGCCGTTGAGACTTGGACTGCTTGGGACGATGCCGAGCCCGCCGCGACGAATCGATTGCACACCGCCGGGGGGATATCGAGGCACTGTGAGTCTCGAGGCGGTGTCACACGCAGAAAATAGAAAGAATATTATTCTAAAGAATTGTGGACTCTTCCTGAGCTACTGTACGCCGCACGAATGTGCTGTGCTGTGCTGTGCTGTGCTGTGCTGTGCTGAGCGGAAGGCGGGGTTTCTTGTGTTTTGTTGTTTTGATGTTGAGACGCGTTGTTTGTTTACACTTCTTTTCCACGCCACCCGCCCAAGACAGCCATCAGCCATCAGCCATGGGCACCATGGGCAAAGGCCAGAGAACTGCCAACCAGCAACATCCAAGCACTACTGAAAGCCGTCCACTTGCTGTCGTCCCAAGATCGCCACAATGACGGCCCACAGCCCCGGCAGCGCGGTCTTCGGGCATCCCCCGGCGTGCCTGCCTGCTCCCCATCGTCGCCCGCCTGGCGTGGCCAAATCGGCGCCCGCCAACTTCCAAGAAGATGTTTTGCAAATCCACCACTCTCAACCGTCATCGCGCCATGCTCGTACTGGGATGACCCCTTTTCCTCCGCCCTGCCTCTTCCAACTCTCCAGATGAGGCAATTTCTCTTTCTCATGCGAATAGGGGCGCTCGACGCGGGAGCGGCCCGTTGAGCTCCAACGTACCAAACGAACGAACAGAGGGACTCAGGGACTCTTCCACCCACCCACCGGACCGAGCAAAAGCCTCCAGCCTCCAGCCTCCCTCCTCCCTCTCGTCTCCTGAACCCTTAGCTCTCCACATTATGATTGACCTCGCAGCAGCTCCCTCTGATCATGGCCTATCATGCTATCGATTGACGCCCCAATCGATATCCTGATACTGATCCCTTCTGCTTCGGCCACTCCACTACTCACCGCTGCACCACGCGGCACATGCAACAGGCAATGCATTGCAACATTTCACAAACGGGCGGAAAAAATCTCACCTTTGTCTTGACTCTGGATGTCATGTCTCCTTGGGGCTCAGCATCCTCCCAATTGGTATTTTCTGTGCCACTACTGCCGGAGCGCGCATCGCCCGCTTACAAGGCCGATTATTAGTTCAAAGCAACATCCAATTTCCCCAAAATGGTCGCCTTTCTTCCTGCAATAAACCGTCCCTTCCCCTTCAGGCCCAGGATCCACGAACCCCTATCCCTATCCATAGTCGTCCAATTCTATGACCTTCATGCCGTCATGGATGTTTGTTTGTACATAGTGACGTTCTTTTCAAAGCTGTTTATGCCCGGCTTCTGTTTCCGGACGCCGGCGTTGATATACTTAACTGAGAACATATAGATCGCGTCAAGCTATGACGCCTATATATCCGATGGTGCGCGGTATCACGACTCGCGACGACCATATGCGAACCATAGCCTCACCATCTCGAGCCCAAAATAAGTCCATCTTACATCTCGTTCAAATGGCCCAATGAGTGCGCCAAGCCCAACTTCGCAAAATTTCTCTCCACGTGCCGTAAGGAAACGGCCCTGGAGTGTATGGATGCTGACACAGGTCGATTCCACCGTCTCGGTCTCCGTCCGTTTCGCTCGCCTGCTTGATGTCGTGCATATTGCAGCCTTTCCCCTCTCAAACACCAGCAGCAAATCAATAACGCTCTGCATCAACCACGATACAGATAGATAAGCCCCGGACTTTGGCTACGCGTGCAAGAAGCGCGGAGAACTCGAGTGCTTGTTTCAGATTTCGGGGTACATTTCACGGGGAATTGAAATGCGGGCTCGTGGCAAAGACTAGACATGTCCGCTGCATGTGTGGACATAATTTATCACTGTCAATCAAGGCAGCAGAGGAATGCGTTTCTATCGTGTGTTGTGTATCCCCCAGTCCCTGCAGCGACGCGTTCGAAATCCGTTGCAAAAGAAAGTATGGCATATGTAGGTATGAATTTCGGAGTTGGACACTGAATATCTTGCTCTTCTTGGAGCTGGATGGTTGGGATTTTCAATGTGGTGGCGATATTGGTGGTGAGGGACGTGGTGTTTACTTCTTTGTTTACCAACACAACAAAGACAACACCGCATCAAGAGCTAGGTATTGGCAGCCACCACCACACCACCACGCACGAAGGTATGCATATCTCAACCACGAATCCGTACGAGTGGCAAACCACCACCATCATAACAACAGAAGCACCAGCATCCCATCCCCTCCCATCCCATCCTGAGCTCTCCCAACGTAAACCCTTAACGCAAAAATCTACCCAATTTTCTCCCAAGTCCAAAGTCCCAATTCCCAGGCACCCAACACACTCTCACCTCATCCCATCCACACCCCATCCAACACGCCCAATATCTACTACTCCGTAAACCCAATACCCGATCTACATCCAAGCCCATCCATCCATCCACCCACCCACCAAGACAATTGGTAAAAGTCCCTGTGCCTGAATCAGGAACGCCCCAACCCACTGCACACACACGAGGTCTGAGTTTCCGACACCGTGGGTATCCATGCGGGACTGACTCGCACCTGGGTCTGTGTCTGCGTCTGTGTCTATCTTTTAGTCAGGGCACACCGCACGGCTTGATGGATTGGTGTGCGGGCTCTTGCGCAGGGCAGAAAAGGCGCGTCGCGTCGCATGCGCATGTGCTGCACACCCGGCTGCGCTGTGATGCGATGCGATGCGATGCGACAATGGGTGGTTGGGAGGTGGTTGGGTTTTTTTCTGTCGTTGGATGCGACGGGGTGACTTCGCGATGGTTTCGTATTGCGCGCGCGTATGCGCGTATGTGTAGGGAGTTATGCGCGCCTACATTCATACATAATACGGAGCAGAGCAGTTGTGCGCTGTATTGAATTGCATTGCATTGCGCAGCGCATTCGTACTGATTTGGTCTGGTTTCGTCTCGTCTCGTCTCGTCTCGTGCGTATGTCGCAACGCGATCTCAAGCCCAAGCTCAAGTGTTGAGACTGTCTTGATTTCGTTCTAGACACGCAGATAGGCACAGACATGGCACAGACAAGCAAGTAAGGCACTATGAGACAAATACCTCTACCCCGTACAATAAGCCTTAAAAAAATTTCATCAGTGCATAGTAACTTGCATCATCCACCGTCATCACACGCCCTGATCAATCAATAGATCGTCTCGGGCGTTTTTGTCTGACATGTAAATAGGCGTGTATTTATGGATGATGATTAGTGTGGTGTGGTGTAAGCGCCAGTAGTCCTATATTTGCTGATAACCGCGAATAGCCAACTATAGCGCTCACGGAGGGATTGGCTTGGTGTAGGGCGTACGGATTCGTTGTTGAAAAGCCAGGGCAGGGAAGGTATATAATGAAGCAAGCTAGACGTACATAGATGGGTCGGGTATCATGTCTTATTGTAACGAGAACCTGAGGGAAGGAGGTGGTTTGCATCGATCTACAACATGGAGAAATGAGAGTTTTCGTAGGAGTACGGGTTTAGTGATGGATGGTGGGTAGGAATTTGGTTTGACTTGTCTAATGTAGTGATGGATTTGTCTGATCCTGAATATGGGACGGAGGAAGATATGCCTGGTGTTTTATAGTACTAAAGGCGCGAGGATACCAAGAGGAAGGATTGTGAGGCTTGTAGTAAAATAGTGAGTTTTTAAAGTTAGAGGATGGAGGTTAGAGGGTTGTTGATGGGTGGGGAGATGGTGGGTATGTAGGGTATCGGCCTCAGGCAGCGTTGCATAGATACTCTCTCGTCCGCGCTAGAGATTGCAGTGAAGATTATGATAATCTCCACTACTCTCGGCCAGTGTTACACAAAGTCTGCTCGTCCACGCTAGAGATTGCAGTGAAGTTGGCGCGGCTTTACACGCAGCCAATCGCCTCAGCCATTGTTACACAAAGACTACTCGTCCGCGCTAGAGATTGCAGTGAAGTTGAGGGACTCCTACACGCCGATCGCCTTAGCCATTGTTACACAAAGACTACTCGTCCGCGCTAGAGATTGCAGTGAAGATGGAGGTGGCTTGCGGGCAGATTTCAAGGCTCCCAACCAACCTATAAGATAGTTAAGCGCCTCGCTAGTAAGCCACCCTCTTTCAATATAACAAATGAAGATAGCCCAGCCTCAGCCAGTGTTACACAAAACACCTCTCGTCCGCGCTAGAGATTGCAGTGAAATTCCTCAGCTTTATGGCTGATGAAATCAATAAGATTCTATCTACCTTGCCCGGGAGAGAATGAGAAGTTCTCAGCCCGTGTGCTCTCCCTATGGGCTGATTGGTAGTTGAGCGATGCGGGTGAAGAGTGAGGTTTAGTGACTACTAGTCCAAGCAAATAGTTCGTTGGAAAGAATGTAGAGTATCTGAATACGTTTTCGTCAGGTCGTTCTCGTTCTGAGGATATGGAAGGATGATGGATCTATCAAAGAAATGGCGGGGKGGAGAGAATGGAGGAGCTTTGTTCAGGAGGGAGTGAACAGAGAGTGGGGAGAGGGTTGATAGACTTAGGGACTGGGTTGTTTTGGTACTGTGAGGGAATTTGCTAGAGGAAAGATGCTGGTTATTAGAGTGTGGGATGCGGAAGGATCAGAGGGCGGATGAAACTGAAATTTCTACACTCGATTGAGTTTGAATTTACTGTTTGAGTATGACGTTTGTATTGACCTCTGGTCCGCATGACAGATGGAAGGTATCTGCAAGAAAGAGTATACATTAGACCAAGGATAATCGAAGCATGTGGTTCAAATCCGAGCCAATCATTAGACACATTCAACTATTTTCAACGATTCTATCTCCCGGTACTAATCCTCGACCTTCTCAAAATCCCTCCTAGCTCCCTCCGCAACCTCATCATCAACCAACACCCTAATAGCCAACATCGCCAGACCCTTCGCACATTTAATAGCAATATCATGCGCCTCATCCGTGCCCGCCGCAGCCGCAAAATCAGGATTATGACAGGCGACCCCCGACGGCACTGGGATCGCAAAAGCACCATGGAAGCTGGGAACCTCGTAGGATACATTGCCCATGTCCGTCGAACCGAAGGCTTTGGGTTGGATCTCGCGGGGCATGAAGTTTTCGCCTAGGGCGGCCATGTCTTTTACGTATGTTGTGCTGAGGGTGGGGTTTACGCGGAGGTCTTTGTATGTTGGGGCTCTGCATCGGGATTTATTAGTTGTGGGCGTCATTGTCGATTTAGGGAAGATACTTACGGAGTATAACTCACTGAACAGCCAGCAGCCGCAGCGCCTGCCTCGAAGCATTTCTTGACTCGTTCCAAGAGTATGTCGGATCGCTTTACCGTTGAACTTCGGATACACCAATTCATCCGTGTGTATTGTGGGATGACGTTTGGTGCTGAGCCCCCGTCCTCAAAGACACCGTGTATCCTTGCATCAGGCTCTATCTGCTGTCGTAGCATTGCTACATTATTGTACGCCGCAACTGCCGCGTCCAGTGCGTTCAGACCATTCCATGGGTCACCAGCTGCATGTGCTGTTCTACCTCTAAATTCGACGCGCAGTTTTTGGCTAGCTATCAGTCTCCACCCGGCGAGCCCCGCGTAGTCTCCCAACCCGAGCGATTCTTTGGACATTGGATGGATCATGAAAGCTCCGGCGATATCCTCAGGGGGGCTGAAGGCGCCGGCTTCGATCAGCTTGAACTTACCTCCACCGCCCTCTTCTGCTGGCGTGCCGAGGATACGTATACGCCCCGCAATCTTGAGGTCTGAAATTGCGCGAGCAGCTCCGAGGAAGGCTGCAAGAGATGAAGTGGCGACTAGATTGTGGCCGCAGGCGTGTCCAATTCCGGGGAGGGCATCATACTCTGCACAGAATATGACCAGGCGGCCTCCGCTGCCGAATTCTGCCTCGAAACTAGTGTCGAGTCCATATGCTTTTCTCGTGACTTTGAATCCGCGTTGTTCTAAGTACGACGATAGAGTGTCGTGGGCGATGAACTCCTTGTATACGAGTTCTGGGTTGTCATGAATGACTTTGTTGACGTCGCTGCGTATTGATGGGCTCAGGTCATCTAGCTGAGCCCCTATGATAGTACGCGCCGTGTTGATGACTTGTTCATTGCCAGTAGCCTGGTCGCCGGGCTTGATTTGGGTCATATTTGAACTGAGACGAATGTTGTTAACCGGGGCATGAACGGAAGGGATTGAGTGAACGAGACGCGAGTGAGTGAGGCGGCAAGCCTTTTAACAAGCTATTCTATAGCCACAGCTCCACTCCATACTTAGTCTCATGGTTTCAGCGGCTCCGATTCCATTGAGGTCGCCGTGGAGGCATGCGACTCCATCATGTAGCATCTGGCGTCCTCTGTAGCCGACCATCGGCTACCCCGATTAGTTGGCCAATGAAAGGCATGGGAGGGCGTCGAGATTGGCCAACTAGTTAGTGGATGCAGGGGTCTGAAGTGTATATACGGAGAAAGAGATATCAGCCACTCCAGCAAGCGACACTCGGCTGTTCAGCTGTTCAGTCACCAATAGAATTGCTAATAACTGTTGCTGCTACGAATATGGGGTGAATTGGGGAGAAAGGAAAAGCAGGGGCTTGACTAGCCTTAGTACTTGGACCCCTATGTCAACCTTGGAAGCGATGCCCTTATTAGTCATGCTTTGCTAGTGATATCACACGACGAGGATGCAGATTGTTATCCACTACCATTACCCCGACCATGCATCAATAGTCCTGTCGAGAGTTCTGTCTGGAACATTACTGTTCCTTTCTACCGCCAATCTAGCTCCAGACGGGTGTGAGATCGCCAATGGGACGAGCAGGAACCGACAGCTGTGCCGGCAAGAAGTGAGGATAAGTCAGGGCCACGGTGGATTATCATCCTCACCTTCATCGAAATGCACCTGCAGAGGAGCTCCTATAGGCTACACGATTGAGTACCAGTGCCTCGGTTTACCTCTTCGCTGGAATCATCTGAACTGCATACGAGTCTCACCCTTGCAACTTCTCCCAACCCACTTCTCCATTGGACAGGCCCTTGGTTCATACGCATACAGCACAATGGAATTGCAGTCTGATGCTGTCGGCCAGATGTCACCGCCTTCTTCGCACCGGTCAAACTCACCCGAACGCCGAAATGCGCCGCGCTCACGCAATGGATGCTGGACTTGCCGGACGAAGAAGGTCAAATGTGATGAGGTGAGGCCACAGTGCCGGCGATGCCTCCGACTGAAGCTTCTCTGCGATTACATGCCCCGGAGGAAGCAGGTCGTCCGACCCCAGCACCGGCGCCCTGCTCCAACTACAGACGCAGACACGGGTGGAACCAGCCATGCAGGTGCTATTCAAGCGTCCCCCACGAGTGATTGGTTCCAGTCATTGCGGAGACAGGACGAGGCGAGGTCCATCTCCACATTTCGCATGCCTGTGCTCTCTACGAGCACCTCCTCCGTCACCCTCACTGCGTCCGACCATGAGGCAATTCGCTATTTCCGGACAACCTTTGCCAAGCTGCATCACACCAAGAATCCCGATTATTCCCTATTTTCCATCATGTTCAAAATCGCCGAGGTCAACCCAGTCGTGATGCACATGGTACTGGCCGTAGGAGGACGAGAGATGGAATTCCAGAGAAAACTTTGCATAGATCACGAGCAAGGCGCTGGTTCTCCCTTGTGGCACTACTCTAGTGCTCTCAAGCTTATGGCGGAAATCATTGGGAATGAAAGTGCTAATTCGCTCAATTTTGACTCCATATATACAGCATTATACCTAATGCTGCTTTATGAGCAAAAGTACGGCGATGAGAAGTGCACTGGATTTATCAATCATCTAGATGGAGCCGCGTTGGTCCTCAAACATCAATTCCAGGATAAACAAGGCCTCCTATCACCTGTCTCTAGGACACATCGGCCACTGCCCCTCTCCTCCCGTGGACAGGAAGCCCATCAAAACAAGCAGTTGTCACTTTATGCTGCCAGGCTTATAATGTGGATGGTTCAAGTCAATGCTTGGGCCGCCTCATATGGCATGGACAGCCAACTACATGCCACTCTGTCCAAGCTATTAAGCACCAACTCTCCTGGCGGGCGCGCTGACGACTGCATCCAGCTCTTAGATAAATTCGAGCAATTGCACCATTTCTCTAGTCCACTTTACAGGACAGTATGGGGCAAGGAGTACCCCCAAAATGAATTGCTGGACGACGTTGAAAATCGAAACATTTTCTTCCTGGAAGGCGCATGTGCTCAACTGCGATTCATGGCAGCACAGCTCGCTAGATTGCAAGACTTGGAAACAGTAGAGAGACTAGCCTCGGAAATTGAGCTATCTATCGACAGCGTTGGCAACAAGTATGGAGATTTGATAGACGTCGCTACGGGACTTTCCCCCTCCACTGACAACTCACACCGGCTTGTCGCAAATTTGCGCAGGGTCGTACCGTTGTTTTACGCCGTCGTCCTCTTCTTTCTCCGCTTGAGGTCGGGTCAAGAGCAGACTCTGTCAAAGCGACAGACCGAAGCGCTACACCAAATAACGACCCTAGCGTCCCAGGCGCACAAGTATGATGGTGATAAGGCCATGGTGCGAATCGCGTGGCCACTGTTCATGGTCGCGTTAGAAACTAACGATCACCACGACCGTGAGTGGGTTCTCAGCCGATTCAGTGCGATAAGCAAGTTTGGTTTAAATTTCCAACGAGCCTATCAATTCTTAGTCAGTGTGGTCGACCTGCAAAACAAGCTGGAGAGACGTGTGGATGTGTGGGGAAGGTTACAGTCTGGAGAATTCGGCTTGTTCGTTATCTGAAGGACATTCTTAATGTGGGACTGACACAGCTCGACATGAATGCCGTAGGAGGCATGGTCTAGTGTGATTTAGTTGGTAAAATCGGGGAACCTCCCGATCAGAGTGTGGGATAGCCGACCGTCGCTTGTTCAAGTCGCCGTACTATTCCAGTTTCAGCGCTACCTCCATTCTCCCCGCGAAGAGCCCTGTATAGGTCAAGTCAAAACTCATTGTATATATAGTCGCCAGTAATCGGCCAGTTCGAGCTGAGAAGCTCTCCATCAAAGTCGATGAACGTCTCTTTTCGCTTCACATCGAATTGATCTCTGGCCCCTTGCATCGCCACTCGCCTGCACCGGGCTCGATCAACTCAAACTTTTGCCTTCGCAATGGCCGAGAAGCAATCAATCGATCCCAAAGGGGAAGCCCTCGAAAATGTTGCACCAGGCGACGTCGACATTCCACATCTCACTCCAGAAGAAGACAAAAGGATATTACGCCGGATTGATCTCTAGTATGATATTTTTAAGCAGTCTATTACAAGCCCAACAGTGCTGACCAAATTTAGTCTCCTCCCAATCATGGCAGTATCGTACATGTTTCAGTTCCTCGATAAATCCGCCATGAGCTTCACTTCCATTCTAGGCTTGAAGACCGATTTAAATCTCAAAGGCGATGATTACTCTTGGGCGTCTTCAATCTATTATTTCGGATACCTCAGTGCCTCCTACATAGCTGCTGCACTGCTAGTTCGGTTCTCGGTGGGAAAAATGATATCGACTTCAATGTGCGTTCCTATCCTTTTCATCTCACTGATTGAACAAATCGAGGCTAACCTGGAGAACAGTATTGTCTGGGGTGGGGTCTTGATGTTGACTGCATTGGCCTTTAATGATAAGGGAATCATTGCGGTGAGATATTTCCTGGGCTTCACTGAGGCTGCCATTGCACCTGGTCTTAGTATAGTCGTTGCCATGTGGTACAAAAGGTCTGAACAACCGTTTCGTCACGGTATCTGGTTTCAGGGCATTACGATCGCTGGGATCTTTGGCGGTTTGACCGCGTATGGGATTGGGCATATCAAAACCATTGCGCCCTGGAAGGTAAGCATGGAAATCTGTTTTCTTGTTTTTAAGCATCATTCAGTGGAATTGATGGTACACTGTGGGAAATTGGAACGTTTGCTAACTTTATCTAGATGGTCTTCATCATTTTCGGCGCCATCACGATTCTCTGGGCCTTCGTTCTCTTCTACTGGCTTCCAGACACTCCAATGAACGCAAGGTTTCTCAGTGAAGAAGACCGACGCAAAGCCGTCATAAGAGTCCAGGAGAACATGACGGGCATAAAAAATGACGAATTCAAATGGCCGCAATTCTTCGAGGCGCTACTCGACGTGAAATGCTGGGCTCTCGTCTTGATACAAATTACAGGCTCTATCCCCAATGGCGGGGTGTCGAATGTAAGCAGGCACCACCCCTACGAAAACTCAGAACTAACCAAGGGCGCTACAGTTCGGCTCCATAATCATCGAAGGCTTCGGCTTCAGCACTCTCAACACCCTCCTCGTACAGATCCTAACCTACGTTGTCCAAGGCATCCTCGTGCATCTTTCCACCGCAGGCTGTTCCTGGTTTCCCAATAGCCGCACGTACTGGATGGCGTGGAACAACGCCGTTGCCATTGCGGGAGCAGCTATGGCGCGTCAAATCTCCCCCGACAATGTGTGGGCAAGGTTCATGGGCTATTGTCTTGCAGGTGCATATGCCGTCAACTTTCCATTAACATTAGCCATGTCGACGGGAAATGTTGGCGGTTTTACAAAGAAGACTACAGTTAATGCAATGGTATCGCAACCCCCCTCTCCACCCCCTTCAACCCAAACCAACCCTTCTAACCCAAGTCCAGGTCTTCATCGGCTACTGCACAGGCAACATAATCGGCCCGCACCTATTCTTCGACTCAGAAGCCCCCTCGTACCCCTCCGGCTTCCTCGCCATGCTAATCTGCTTCGGTCTCTCGTTCGCAATTTCGCTCGCCCTGCGCTACTACCTCATCTGGGAGAACCGTAGGCGGGATCGTCTGGGTCTGGGTTTGGGGGTTGGTGAGGAGGACGGGGTGGAGTTGGATGCTGAGACGTTGGATAAGACGGATAAGGAGATTGGGAGGTTTAGGTATGTTTATTAGGGGAGTTTATAAGGGGTTAGGGGATCTGTTCTGCATCAATGAGGAATATACGGCACATGGAAATGAGTGATTGTGCAGCACCGTGTTGGTGAATTGGGGTATCTATATCTATTCTATTGCATCAATCCATCACTCACACCTTATCTATCCATGTTGAATAAAATTACAAACCAAGCCACCGCATCCCATGTATTGTATCCCTCTCTTCGAACTCATCATAAATCGGACCCTGGTATAAAAAGTAAAAAGAAAAACAAACCCCGTTCATATATCTCATCACTCAGTAAGCACCGGAATCCCCTGCGCATAAGCATACGCAGAACCTCGATCGGTGGCATTAACTACAATATCACCAGTAAGCATCAACTACCACCATTCCACACAAGGGTGAACCGTGGTACCAATTGTGAAGAAGAGAACGCCAAGTTCATCGGCGTCCTCGAGCCATGTCTCCGTCCGTCGCTCTAGCATCGTGTTGCAGCTTATCGCTGCGAATTCGTGCATCATGTATGGAGTTTCGTTCCACTGTGCCAGCCAGCGGATGTATAGGTCTTCCCATTGTTCGCGGGAAGTGGCTTGCCAGAGAAATTTTGGGGCTGGTGCGGGCATGAAGCCGAGTTGGCTGCAGGCGAAGGATTGGAGGCCGTGGTAGACGCTGTAGGACCAGTGGAGGAGGTAGAGGGAGAATACCGCGCGGCGTTTGGCGGTGACATGGATCCAGGATTCCCAGGATGGTTTCTCGTTGTCGCGCTCTTCGGTTAGCATGAGGCCTGTTCGGGCTACGTAGGAGACGGCTTTTTGAAGGCACAGGAACATTGCGGGATCGACGAGGGATACGGCATTTTGGCTTTTTCCGGGGAACATGATTATTACAGTGTACATTACTAGCGCTTGTAGGGTGGATAGTAGGTGGCGCTCATCCATTGATCGGTACTATATCAAGGTGTCATCAAATGTCCAAACAATCTGTTTGAAAATTGGGGCCTTACACGTTCGCATAGTTGCCTCATTTCTTGGATAACCGTCTGACGCACGATTTCAGTCGAGCCGTCGGTTTGACCCATCCACATTTTCGCAATCGTGATGCAATTGGCCATTGGCTGCAGTATCGTATCCGGTTGCACATGCGAGTAATGGAACATAGGTGGAGTTTGGAAGCCTTTGGCTAGCATAGTGGGCCAAGTCTTGATCACTCTCAAGAGTGTCTCCATGCTATGCCGTACGAGGGGTGGGGCAGTATGTGGGACCCCAGGATTCCAGAGCATCCACTCGTTTTGGTTGAAAGCTGTGCTGTCTGGTGAACTTCCAGTGCTTGGAAATTGAGCTGTTTCGAGGGGTGTTTGGATTGACTGGCCGGTCAGGGAGGCCGACAATGCGTCCATAGTGTTGAGGGGGAAAGACCACTGGAAATCTGCAAATGGATCTTTATCTACCAATAGATTGAAATTTGTGATAGCGGAGTCGGAGGGGTTCGAAAATTCGAATGGCGACGGCATTGGCGGGCTTATGCCAAGTCCCATATCAGTGCTGAATTATTCAAGTCAGTCCTGTATTACGAAGACAACGTCGTTTTGATGGTAATAGAATATAAGTTCAAACCCAAGACATGGGCAAAGCGAGCTATTTTCAAAGTCGTAACCTCGGATGGTAAAGGGGTTAAACGCATTTGCAGGTAAAGCACCAATTACATCGAGTTACACACAAGCAAACCTAATTGAAGGCGATACGCAGAACAGTAGAATAGACAAGAAACGACTAACCTCATAAGTGCATGGTGCGCTCCTTCGAAGCTTGTATGCACAAGTTCTGTACTGCTGAGAAGGTTGGCGCCCTCGGACAAGCTCCCATTGGCAACTTCAAGACCATTCTCTCTTAGCGAGGAAGATACTTGAGTACCCCTGGTCATCGGAATGATATACTCGCAAAGAGTATCCCGCTGCTCGCACCTGGCACACCTCGGACGTCGCAAATCACATTTCGTCTTCGAGGTGGTACACTGCCGACAACTCTTCTGCCGCAGGCTTGGTGCAGGTCCTGGAGTGCATCTTTTAGAATGCCGTATCAGTGACGATTCTACGATTCGTTAGCCCTGAATTCCGAGTCTTGAGGATAGTGGGTCGTTCGGACTTTGGGTGAAGCTCTTCTTGCAGACTTGACATTTAAGTTTTGTGTCCATTTCAATTGGCCGTGAGATCCTGGTGCTCAGTCGCAGGAGATTAGACAACGCCCCAACGTATTCCTCGGGATTCCGGTTATATAAGAAGTCTCTCGGCTTGAGTGAATGTCCTAGACCCTGAAGTATTTGGAATTTGGGGGTTTAGGACGTACCGGTCAAGCACAGGTAAAAAGTGCAGCAGCAGACATTGCGCTCAGAAGAATTCTGAAGAGGAACATTCGCCGTATGGGGTCAAGGACTTCGGCATCGCGCCGCCGGCAGAGGCGCAGATGTGAAGATTGATAGTGAGAGGGACGAATCACGGAGGCTTAGTGCCGCTTACAAACTCTGCCTAAGCCCGTTTCGGCCGTCGTCTCTGGGGGCTGTTCTCGACTTCATCATATTGCACATTGTGCAGGCCACGTCTTGACTGGTTCTTCTTTACTAATCGCAATGTCCAGTCATCCGCAATTGCGTATTACCTATGCCATCATCTAGGCAGCATCGCTGGGGCCGTTGCACCAGGTGGACAGGTGGATCGGTGTGAAACTCAGAATTACCCAATCCGTCCTACGCTGCACCCGGAATTCCGAGAATAGACCTCAGCTACTCCAAAGGCTCCCTTATAAATGCCTACCAGGTGGAAATAAATAAATTCCGTACCTGCATCCAAAATCTGCCTTCCTCCTTGACCCCCGGCGCTATCTCCGATCTTATTTTCTCTAGTTATTTGCTCAGCCTCATTCCCACAACTTCTTGTCTGTTCCCCTAGATCCACGCTTGGGATTTCCTATTCGGGGACCATGACAATCAACCATGTTTTCGTTTATGTAAATGCACAACGTATGACGGCCATGCGGTCATTCTATAGGACAGTCCTGCAACCGCTTGGTTACACGGAGATGATTCGGGCTTTCGAAGACACCACTGTGGGGTTTGGGAGCGATTACCCATATCTCTGGCTTCAGGCAGTTCCTGATGATCACAAACCATATCCTGTTCATGTGGCTATAGATGCCCCTAGTAGATCTCTCCTAGCCCTATTCTAGGGCTTGTAGCTAACAATGACAGATGATGAAGCAGTAGATGAGTTCCACAAGTTAGGATTGTAAGTGAGCTGAAGGTCATTTCCCCCACATAGGCTGATTCGACAAAATATAGAGCCAATGAAGGCAAAGACAATGGGAAACCTGGCATTCGAAAACAAATGAGCAGACAGCCTTATTACGCGGCATTCTTGTTGGACCCCGCGGGCAACAATCTGGAAGCGGTGAATGTTAAAAAATGAATGTAAAACGCGGGGGTAGATCAGTGGGAGCTGACGAAGCAGCGCCGCTGGTAATAGTACTAGGGGAAAATTGTTAAGCTTATGCGGAACCAGCCGCTGTCATGGGATGTTTTCGCGTTTGTAAAGTAAGGCAAAATTCATTATGTACCACCGTCGGCGATTAAACAGGGTTTCGAAAATGGCGCTGACTGTTGAGGGGAAGCACATCGAAGATTATAGAAAGATTCTTTTAATTTCCTTCCGCCCCTTAGTGAACAGAAAGTAAAGTCTAAATATATCAATGCAAACCTTGAATAATTACCGTGGTAACAAAGGCTGTGGATGACGCGTGCGTGCAGGTCGAGCTCACAATGCAGGCAGATTTTAGCATCCGTTCCTTCAGTTTTTCATTGCGTCACAGGCTTTGAGCATAGCGGCAGGATCCCTAATGCCCGCGTTCTGACCTGCTCTGACCCTCTTCAATGTAAGAGCTGCGATCAACGCAGCGCCAACGCCTGAACCATCTTCGGCAGGTAAGATCTCAATAGGATCGTTCTTGCCTTTGCCTTTGCCCTCTGGCCAGTCCAGAATCTCTTTCAAAGCTTGAGCACCACGGACTTTGAAATGTGGGTACTTGTTAAACACTGATCCGTCGGCACCGACGTGGCAGGAGTCCCAGCCCTTCTTCTTACAGATGGCAGCGACACCACAGGCGGACAAACGTGCAGCACGAGTTCCGATCAACTCAGCCAGACGACGGATGAGCTCAAGCTCAGGCTTGTTACAAGCGATACCAAGCTTGTTCTGGAAGAGGTCCTGCGTTTCGCTCAGATTTTCAAACGGATCTTCCTCAACGGCAGAAAGGAATCCAGCGTCCAGAGAGTATGGCTTCTTTAGCTTGCCGATATCCTGTCCTTCGAAGATGTGGCAGTCAATGTTCTGATGCAGGTCGAGAAGTACGAGACGGAAAATCTCTCCAAGATACAGACCTGCAATCATCTTCTCAAATGCTTGCTGGCCAGGTCGAGGGGATTCCTTGTCAATGATGATATCGTATGGGGTACGGGGAAGGACCTGGTGTTCGTTGTCGAATGCGCCCCACTCACAATTGATAGCCATTGGGAGAGAAGGATCCAGCCCCATATGTGCAAGTTTTGGAATGGAACCAACATCTTCCATGTATGCAGCATTGCAGCCAGTACCGAAAATGCAACCAATTTTCATGTCTGTGTCGGTGTACGCTGAGGCGATCATAGTTCCGGTAGTGTCGTTAACAAGGGCAGTAAGTTTAATGGGCACTCCACGCTCGGCAAGTGCAGCCTCAAAAGGTGGGACCACGTCCTTTCCTTCGACGCCATCAATATCGAAGCCCTTGGTCCATCTCTGGAGGATACCATGGTCGATGTATTCTTGTGTCGCGGGATATGAAAAGGTGAAGCCTAGCGGTAATTGTCCTAATTCTTCGCCAGCGTGGTGGTACTCAAGAAACTGCTGTAGGCAGTCTGCAACATAGCTCCATAGCTCGTCAGCTGTGCCCGTCTTTAGCTCCTCGGGCATTCTGTATTTGGACTGGATAATGTCGAATTCTCCCTTCGCTTCGAGGAGCTTGATTTCGCAAACTCGCAGATTTGTGCCGCCCATGTCAAGTGCGAGGAATGTACCAGTCTCGTTGCCATCGGGGAAGCCCATGCACCAAGTTGCGTTCATGGGCTACGATTGTTAGCGTATCCAATTGACCTGGGTATCTTGGCTGGCGCGCTCACAATTGACCCTCCCTCTACAGACAGTCCCTTGGCGAGCTCATTTATGAAGTGGTTCGATATTTGCTTCAATTTGTCTTGGGGTACGGTGAACAGCTCTTCTAGCCTTGTGATCTGATCCAGCAGATCCTTTGGCACATCGGCCATGGAACCTGGCATGATTGTTATCCTGCTGCCACTGGCAATATGCGCGCACACACGAGATATACGGTGTATTGATGGGAAGAGAGGGCTGGAGTGGGGAAGGTGGAAGGCGCGGCGCTCGTACCCTTTCGCGAAGGCGGTTTCTTGGGACCAAGTCCAACCATGATTGCGGATGATGTTATTCGTGGGAGAAACAGGCAATGCTCGCCGTGTCAACCGAGAGGGGTTCGACTTGGTATTTAAGTAACCGAAATCGTGCAAACGGACTCCGAGGGAACTTGTCTGAAGCTTCCGGGGTTGTGTCAGCGGAGATGCGAGTTACTACAACAAATTGGAATGCATGTGGGATGATAAGGAATAACAAAGGTCACGATGAGAAAAGAAAAAATTCACAGGTGCACATGGATTAAAGTATTCAAACAGCTACGTGGCTAGACTGGAGTACTAGAATTGCTTTTGGATAGAGGACGAAGAAGAGGTTGAATTGGGAGCTTACCAACTGCAAAATAATGCTGACAGGCGTATAGTAATGGGATCCGGCGGGGTAGCTACCGGCCTAGCAGCTCCTGACGAGAATTTCCGTAGTGGGTCAATGCCAATTGCCGAATACAAGGCCAACTTGAAATAGAATGAATTGGTGCTGGAACAGACTGTGAGGAAGTAGAGATGGGATGGCAGGCTGAAATGAAGAAGAGATAAACTCTGATTGTTGAGCGGGTCCGGCCATCCCACTCCCTCAGCCCAGTGGGAACCAGTCCGAGGGGCAGTTTTCGCAGTTTTCGCGTGGGCGTGGGCGCGGGCGCTCTCCGATGACGCACCGCCTGCCACACACTCCCACCTGGTGCACCCACCAAAAGGAAAGTTTGCAGTTCGCACAAGGTTCGGTGGCTTATCCCTGTAGTGGATCTGTCGACCGGTAGGTTGGGAAAATCTCCGCTCATCCTCCTGTCCCCACACTGCGGGCATCACTGTATCTAGGCCCCTGAGAGGCTCAACTGAATCTTCAAATGGCGAACCCCTCATTATCCGGCGGTTCCTCATTCATAATGTGACCTTCTATCATATTTACTTTCCCAGATCCAATGCCGAGATATGACCGAGACCATCACTGAGGCAGATGGCTAGTACTAAACGGGATGCAGGCCACATTCTCGTCTCCAATCACATGTTTATCTAATCCCATTGATAATAGTGGAGAAGCAGTAGCCTTTTTACAACGATTGCGCTAGGCCCAAAGGGTGTCTTGTATAGCCTTAGCATCATCTCTTTTCTGACACAATGTCTCTACAAGCGTACACGAAGCACATGAATTGAGATAAACAGGGGAAAAGAACTCGATAATTATATCTCTACGTTTATGAGAATGTGGCGGTGGCTCGTTACAAGTTCCGTTCAAAAGATAAAGATTTCAGAACTTTCAGATAAGTAACGGCTTTACGAAGAAATTGATTACTATCTCTATCGGGTTCGACGACGATAAAAGTAGACCCCCGTGGCATACGCAACTCCTTAGGCTCGGAGTAAATCTGGATACCCACCAACCCTATATCCTTAGATACCTTTGTCGCACTATGCTTTGAATGAGGCCGCTTTCCCCCTGTTTACATTTGTAACAAATTATTCAAGGTTGGGAAATCATAATATAGAGAAGCTCGAAATAGAAAAGACTCCTTACAATAATGTTCTGACTAAGGGTTAAGTTCTTTGGCTCCACTAGTGTTGGATGCTGGTGTTGCTACAAAAGGCACAACTACATCTGCGGCCAACATGCCCAACACGCTCAAGAAAGGAGAATCACTGGCATATTAACATTTCATGAGATTCCCAGGTTACAAACACTTGCTATGTTGTAACTCAAAAGTGCCTGCGATTTGCGGCCCAGTACATTTCCTTTTCCGTAATTGCGAGCCCAGTGTCACGCTCCGTAGCTCATAACGCTTTCACCAGCTTACATTCTACACCGCCGAGTACGAGCGTTTTATTTCACTGTTTGGATGGATATCGCGCGTTGGCGGGCTCCGTCACATCACAATGTTGACAGGCTTATTGACTTGCCCTTGGACCAAAAAGTTCCATCTTTACTCTTCCTCTCCCTACACAAGATATCATCTCAACATCTTGTCTCTTCCCAACTATATCCATCTTCCCAGAACCACTGCAACCCGGTGGCCAACCCAAGAAGCGAATTTGTGTAGACATCTTTCAAACAACCCAACATGGCTTCGCAGGAGATGGTACCTTACCGCAAGCGACAGAGTTCGGGATTGTCCCAGCTCCTCGCCGAAGAGGCTCAAGCCAAAGCCCAGAAAGAAGCCGAAGAGCGGGCCATTGAAGATGAAGAGGTTCCACGTGGTAAGTTGGCTTCCTTATAACCTTCATCCGTTTCAAAATTTGACCCTTATCTAGATCCAGCTGGCATCGACATCCCCGAGAGCCCAGACCGTCGTGCCTCTCTACCCCGAGTAGCTAGCTATGATGACTTCCAGGTTGGTTTTCGAGTCCTCAAGCACGGCGATCGTGAGTCCGGATTGAGTAACTTCTGCACCGGTCAACCTCGATTCACCTACCTCCGCACCTCGCCTCCAATTTCACGCCGCTCTACGCTTGCCGACTCTCTTGAGCTTGACCACACCCTCGAGGCCCACCTCACTGCTCACGAAGGCGAGATGTATCTGCCACTCGATACTGCCATGCTCCGCACATTGACCGTCTTCCTCAACGGAACAAAGCCCATTGCCAAATGGTCCTTGTTCTCCAAGATCCTCTTCGACAGTGATATCAATAGGATCGACATCGAGATTCTCCTTGGTCGAGTTGGCAAGGTAGTCGAGAAGGTTGTCATCAAGGGCCCCATGGACCTGGTGGCTTGGTCGAACCTTCTTGCTCTCTGCCCGAACGTCAAGGAGATCAAGTTCCAGCGCTAGATTCGGCATGTTTCGGTACCGGGACGTGGAGAAGGTACTGAAGCATCTTACGGACCGACAAGAATGCTGGGAAGGAATCATGAATGCTTCTTAGCGGAAGGCTTTATAGGGAGTATCTGCATGGAGGCTATGTAGGGTAGATCATGGAATTATACGGGATGGTCGTCGAGGAAATCACATGGGAGATACACGGGATGGTCTTATCGGATAGAATATGGGACTACACAAGATCCTCATAAGGACGAAAATTAGGTACAACACAGGACAGTCCAATTGACACAATTGAGACGTAAACCAGTCTACTTCTTGCTAAGTCTATGTGATGTAACATGCCTTTTGTGTGAGACCTTGTCTAACCGAAATTATTAGGAGGTAGACTGTTAGCCATTCAAGACTAACTTGTAGGACATTGTGTCGTAATGGCTAAAAGTGGGGACGTTATACATTGTGTACGACGAAGTAGTGTGTACCTAACAACCGATCGGCTCAAGGATAGTACATTGGCTGACATTGGCTGCATGCTGGTGTAATCGGTTGTCCAATCAATACATTGCCTTGTGAATTCATGGTACTACTATATATGTATCGAATCGCCGCCTCCACACTCAACCAGGCTAGCCACATTGCCCTGCATCAACGAAAGGTACACAGGTACAACCACAGCTGCAGCCCTAAATTATTCTGTACAAAGGAATAGTAACGCAGCAATGCTCAAAGACGAGTTGTCTTTCTCAACCATATATCAAAATCCAATTCACCAGCCCAACCAACCAATCCAATCACGACATTCAGCCCATTGAACGTATACCACAACCTCAAGTCAACCCACCATTTTCCATTACAACACAGCCCCGTATTCCACCCAGCTTACGATGATGGAATACATTCGCTTCGCCTCAAATACAGAACGAGCGGTGGTTTAACTTAGCGTAGCTGCGCAGCGTATTTACCGGAATCGTCGGCTCCCCACCACCGAGGCGCGCCGAACCGTAGCTTACTCCGATCATCTCACATGCACCACCAACCGAGATCTCCGACAAAGMCCAGCCAGTACGTCAGATAAATAAGGCTTGAGTTACTCGAGTTTCCGAAATCCCTTCTTGAATCGTATTTAGTATTCGAAGGAATTTTGTTCGGCTGTGTGCATACCTATCAGACGTGAAGAGACCGGCAGGKATCGTAGACTTGCATTTGACAGAAAGAGACAGGCGAACGTCACGCAAATTAAGATACGGATAGAAAAAAAGGAAGAAGACTCGAAGAATAAAACAAGATGGCAGCTCCAGGCGGCAAATACTTCATCCAGGATAAGCTAAAGGTCGCGGCCAAACATCATGAGAGCTACGAGCAGTTGTGGGAAACCAAGTGGAAGAAGCCGGTATGTCTTACATTTCAACTTTTTTCGCCATTGCCGCAGTATTGTCAACTCTCGCCTCTCGCCTCTCGCCTCTCAAAATATTTTATTCTTTTGCTTTTGTTGTCTTTGCATTTTCTGCTTCGTTTTCCGAGGTCTTCTCATTTGTCTCGTCGACAGCCGCTTCTTCTTTTCATCCGCCGTCAATTTATCAAGCAACGAATATTCAACCATACATGCATCAATACTAATCAACAACCAGGCCGAAATGGGCGTCTACCCCTTCATGTTCAGCACCTACAAAGACTTCGAGCCCATAATTTCCACCTTAACCTCCGGCAACTTCAAAGAGCCGTACGACTGGGACACGTACGCCTCACACTACTTCCCGCAAGCCGAGAATCTCAGTAACATCGCCAAAGAAGCCGAGGCTGCCGGGGAGATCGAGAAGGCTAGCGAGTACTACCTTCGCGCCAGCGCCGTGTACCGCATTTCACGGTTCCCGGCGCCCAGGAGCGAAAAGCAGAGGTTTGCGTGGAAAATGGGTAAGGAGAATTGTATTAAGGGATTGGGGCTTAGGCCGCATCCTGTGAGGGAGGTGCTTATTCCGCACAAGCATCGGATTGATGGGGAGGGAGAGTCAATTCCTGTCTATCATTTGTTGCCTGAGGGTGCTAGTAAGACCAATCCGGCGCCTACTGTTATCATCTTCACGGGGCTGGATGGGTATAGGACTGAGTTGGCTGTGTGGATGGAGGGTTGGAGGCAGAATGGCGTAGCGACTATTGTTCTTGAGATCCCAGGAACTGGGGACTGCCCTGCAAAAGCCGATGATGTTACGTCACCTGATCGACTCTATTCGTCGTTGTTCGATTGGGTCGGCGAGCAGGAGGGTATTGATCAGAAGAAGGTGGCTGTGTGGGCATTCAGCACAGGAGGATACTACGCCATTCGCGTTGCGCACACGCATGCCGATAAGCTTGCCGGTGTTGTTGCGCTGGGAGGAGGATGCCATCACATGTTCGACCCAGAATGGCTAAGCGAGGTGAATCACCTGGAATACCCGTTCGATTTGGCCAACACCCTTTGCTACAAGTGGGGATACGGCAATGACATCGAGAAGTTCAAGAAAGAGGCCTCGGACAAGTTTTCCTTGTTGAAGGACGGTACTCTGGATAGGCCAGAGTGTACTAGGCTGCTCCTGGTAAACGTATGTTGTCTCTTCCTACTTCCAGGTTTTTCTCGAATTATACTGATGTATAGACAGGGAACTGAGGATGAAATCTTCCCCATCGACGATTACTATCTTGCACTTCAACACGGAGCACCAAAGGAGGCTAGGTTCGTGCCGGGTATCAAGCACATGGGTGAACCAATGAGCTTCTTCATTATTCTGAGGTGGTTGTATAAGCTCTTTGATATCCAAGCAGATCCTGTCAAGCAGATGCAGACTCTGCCTTTCAAGCCAAAGTACTGAACATGCGACTCTGAAGCGGATAATGAACTTAACGAAATGATGGGTGTAGACGGGAATTAGTTCAAGCACTTCCTGCTCGGCGCATGTTGGCTGGACGTGAAGCTGTCTATGTGAAATGCAGGATCGAGACGACCAAGAAAAATTGCATCCACGTATTTCTTGTGCAATCCGTACTTCTCTTGCTTTTAGTGATGTGACTGGTGGAGAAACCTGTCAAATCTACAGCTCTTTGAGATCTAGAGCCAGGATGTGTACGCGTTGTAAAGTGCTTGTCGCGGTAATCCAAAAAGATACTGTGGCGCATTAGCAGTCCATATCCGACTGAGCTTTGACGTACATATGTGACGTTTGGCAACAGCACGAACGACAGGCACGGCAAACAAATACATCAAGAGTTACAAAAGGGTACCTTGTCTTGAGGATGGTACGAGCGTTGCGTTCATCGTAAGCTAGCGTCGCCTGCACGCCATCCGAATAGGCAAAACGGTAACGTTCCTCCGATAATTCTGCCCAGCTCATAGGCCAGTACTTGAAAAATGGCGGAAAATAACAGGGTTCCGTTACCATAAGTGGGCTTCTATAGGGGTGAAACAAGGCCGCATGAACCTGGTTGAGCAACTTTTACCAGGTGTCAGAGGATGAAACGCGGCAACTGCGGCAAGCCTGTTTGACAGGCCTTCCATGCGAGTCTCAGGCCTTGACCGCTTCTTGATTTGACATGGCTTGAACTCTGCCTATGCCTTTTGAAGCGTTTTGCATACACATCATGATGTGGCGCCTGATGTCCTGGCAATTGGTATGTCATGCGAATGCTGTATTATATCGTGGTTGCAAGGTATCAAAGTATGCGAATAGCTAATCTAGCAAATGGTATCTCGGTGGACATGGTGCCGCGTCGTCGCCTCGTTGCGTTCACTGGCCCTTCTCTTCTCCTCGCCTAGTTTTGGTGACAGTTGCAAAATCCAGATCTTGCTGTCCCCTCATGCAGCCCCGCGCGGGATCGTCTTCTCCGCTTTTCTTCGCCCTGGCTATAGCACTGCACCAGATACTCTTTGGCCGCGTCATTTGTGAAGGTTGGCCCGGAGTCTCCAAGCCGGACGGAAATTGTTCACCAGCCAATGGAGATTCCTAGACCTACGACTGCCGCAATCGAAGCCAAATTCGAGATCTGTGAGCGGAGACTTCCCACACCTGAGTTCTGGCCCAGTGCTCCTTGATTGTCGTTGGATCCGTTACCAATTTGTTCGCCATTCCCTCCGTTATTACCTCCACCATTGCCTCCTTGACCTGGCTCACCGACCTGACCCCCGTCACTTCGTTCTGTGGTCTCAATGGCAATATCTTGAAATGGTTGGCCTGGCGGATTGCTTACACTCCGGATAAGTTGGTCGAAGCTCATCATAGGGTTGGAGATGTCGTCACAGTTCATACGCCCACCGTTCGCATTCAATGGTCCAGGAGCGGGCACGGTCAACAGCTGGCTAGCCGGGGGAAATTGACTGATGCTGTTGGTCACGCTAATGGGAAGATTGAAAATACTGTAATATGAGGTACCATTCAACCGGAAATTCTGGTGGATTGTGATGTTGTAGTCTCCGCGCGCGGTCGTTTCTAGGTCATCGTTTCCCTCGCCCACAAGGCAGTCCGGCCATTCGAAATTGATATGCTTGACAGTTTGGCTCATTTCTTGGGTCATAATATCCGCAAATGGTGGTGTCGTAGTCGTCATATTTGAGATCGTAAAGTTCTTCTGAAGAGAGTTGCTGGTAAGGAACATCGTAAAGTTGAACACTTGAGTGAGAGGATCCTCCATATTTTCGGGCGGGACTGGCAATTTGCCATCGCCGGATACATCAAGCGCGATATGAAGGAAATCACCGCCCATAGGCGTGAAAGGTTGAGGCTGGGTCTGTCAGTCGAATGTTCGCACCTACTGATGGATGTTGCTCAACTTACAGCCAATATTATCCCAAGGCCAGGAGTAAATATACGTCCATTGACGATGTTAAAAGCACTCGTGTCAGGTTGCCCGTTGTTCCCATTGTTATTATTATTACCGTTATTGTTGTTGTTGTCGTTGTTGGTTGCATCCTGATTGCCGTCCTGTCTTGCACGAAGTCTATTCACTCCCGCATACTGCCCGACCATCTGTCCACAGACATGATTCCACAGCGAACAACTCGAGACTACCAAGGCGTAGCGGAATATTGAGGATAGTTTGGTCATTGCTCAACAACGATTGCACATGTTCTTGCACGCAAGAGGAGGATGAGGAGGAGGGCTGATGGATGGAAAAGTGGAGCGGGGAGAAGATGAGAGATGATGCGAAGCGAAATAGCAGAGTCAAGTTAGCAGAGCAAGCCGACAATATGCATTTTGCCATTGCGGGTCGGCACAGTGGCCCCAGGCATGGTGCATGATATGGGTAGGGGCATGAACAGGCTTCGCGTGGTGACCAAGGGTGCCGAGCAGGCAATACGGTGCGGGCAGGCCGACAAGTGCCGCAAATGGCTGGAACTGAGGGGAGATGATGTCTCTGAGACAAGAACCGTGACAGGTCAGCGGTCGATGTAGACCCGGACCTGAGGTTTCACCAAATCGCACTTTACCCTTTCTCGGCTAGCGTAAGATCCTACTCCTACTTGACCCGCCAGACCTTACAACCATCACCACCTACTCCCGTCTTGTGACGACTGGGTAGAAACAAGGTCATGTTGTCATACAAGCGGGAAATTGGGCGATGGCTGACAGGATGTGAGTATATCGATTGCAACTATTACAAGCAAGGACCAACTATATCACTTCTCCCTTTGGCAACGAGAATTCCTTGAAAAAAAGGGATCTAGTACAGAATATTCGACCTCAGTTCGTCTCATCATTTACATACTCTACATGTCCGTTGCCGTGCTCCATGGTCTGAATTAGGATGCTCAGTTTGTGTCGCTTGAAGATCGAACGATGATCTAACCATGACTTTAGTCGTGCCACACAGCCGAGTATCCGAGATTGAACAATCAAACAGTTCTGTAGTGCACTTCAACCCCTGCGTAAATCACTCTTACACTTCGCTCATGGTGGGTATTTCCCGGATCTCGGGTCTGCAGCCTTTTCTCGTCTGTAAGGACTTATTGTCGAAAACGTGTTCATTCCATATCTGAGTTCACCAGTCGATGTGTTCCTCATCAAGGTATATTGAATAGGGAATAATCTTGGAACAATTGTCGCACGGCACCATCCATGTTTTCGCAAGGTTGAATATGCTCAAAGAAATAGCAGATAAGTTACTGTTTGAAGTCTAGCTCTAGGCTTTTAATGAATCTTTGTCATTCCCAAGAAACGCCGCAGCAGGCAGCAGCTTGCTTATACATAAACATTACTAGAGTCGTCCACCGATAGCACTTGGCCGTGTGAAATTCTAGACCAAATCGTCGTCTCGGGGTTTACTTCCCCTTGAGCACCTTCGTCTCCTCTACAAACTCAAATGCGACTACTTTTAGTCCCAACACCCGGACTTTCAAGTCCATCCATTCTTTTAGCAGACTTACCCCACTAGTATCCTGTGACATTACTAAATCTTCCATTTTGGTACGCCTGATAGTAGTAGTCATTATCTGTAGGAAGCCTCCATCTATTAATGAAGTCTTTTCTTTTCTTTTCTTTTCTTTGAAGACCTTAATGAGCCTTAGCGTTGCAAGATGATTTGACTTTGCTATCAATGGAGCAGGAAATTCTTCATTTCCCAGATTCTGAGAGAAAATCTGACGGCCCTCGAGAGTCCCTGGGGGGGAAATTGAAGCGCTTCTGACATTTGTGACATACTTGTACTTCACTGCACCACAAATAAATGCAATCTCGTTTCGTCGCAAGACTGTCTGCTAGCCGATGGACTGGTCATTCCGTTATGCGATGCACGCGTTCATAAGAATGATCTTCGGATCCGCATACCGAAGGCTTAGTACATCGTTAGTCGTGTGATCGAGAGACGCGGTCAAGAGTGCAAGATTGACTGAAAGCATAGTAAAACGTGGTACTGGTGTACTGCTTATACACGTGTTAGCGAAATAGGAAATCGACGGCAAATGTTCCTGATCGCTTGCGTATATGCGGATTGACTCCACGTGGCCACTCACAGGTTTTCCAACAAAAATTCACTAACTATCGAATACATACCTTTTTCTTACTGATTACCTCTTCTTCGATCGTGTAGGTGCCTATCATCACTCATTCAGCCGAGATAGCGTTTATATCGATGGCTTGGCATGCCGGGGTGAGACTTGCCGGATGCGGAAAGCCGTCGATTGCTGTATGTTTAAGCTTAATTCAATGGTGCGGGGCGGATGAAGCTTGTGCGCTTTGGGGGCGAAGAACGTATGAATGGAGCCGAACTTGCTAAAATCTGAGACCAGACAATATGTACACTAAACTGAGCACTGAAATCGATATGTCCTGCGCTGTAGATACCCTATATCTTTGTGAATGGCTGCACGAAGACGTTAGTCTAAAACTATTCTCAGTCCGCTTTCTTTCCCAATCTCGCCAAAATATCAACCAATATTTGAATCCAAACATCTCCCAGAAAGGTTGAAAAGAAATTGTGTATCTTTCAAGGGCTAGCTAGACACCCTTGAGCACCGGAATTGGAGCCTACATATAGTAAGCCACGATCTAGCTGCAACGCCCCAATCCACAACTGTATGTTAGAGTTTCACTCTCGAGTGAGACATCTAAGCCATTTTGTCTTCGATGGTCTCATTTCATCAGCGAAATTGAATCGAAGATTTTAGGTTCTGTGGAAGAATAAAGGGCCGTTATTGCGGGATTCATACTGCATGTATTAGGGTCGTAGCCATGATTACTAGACTAATGGCTCTAGCTCTGCGTCATTTGAAGTTTCAGTGTGACTGCGGCGCTGAAAGAGCCTTTGAGATAGGAGCAAGGTCTCCCAACTAATTCTCAAGATAGTGTAGCAAAATGACTTGCGGCCTCTACCAAAACCGTGAACCAACCTCACGCTAGTCAGGCATACTTTGACTATCTCATGCACAGCATGTGATGTCCTCTAGAACCAGACAAGAGATGTTTCAGGACTCCAAAACTAATCGAATGTCGCAATCCAGGCTTCCTGTGCCTTTGGTACCACAGCCAGGTAGAATATGGCGATGAAAGGATATGATAGGAGGAAAGAGTATATAAGCACCAACCCAACACACACTAGTACCGCAACAGCTTCGGGGGAAAACGATCCCGCTGTCAGACTCAAAGCTTTGAGCAGAAGCCTTATAAATTCCAAAGAACCTTCTGTCGCAAGCCATACGACGAGCGGTATGTTAATCTAGTCGACGTAAAATAGAACCGGAGGAATGTAAGCCAGAAACCAAATTAGACTTCGCGCACTGCTTGGCAAGGAAAAGTAGCTCCATCTGTAAAGTTGGTATGCTTCATTCAAGCTATAAAGTATAGAAGATGACGAATGCAGCATAGACGCCGACTTGGGCCCAGTAATCGTCGTAAGGGAATCCGTATGGTCTCAATGGCCGACGAGGTAGACGCTTTCCTTGGCCTCAGAAATCTGCGAAGGTTTAAAGTCAGCGTAGGTTCAAGATCAGAGAATCTTTAAGCACGGCTTGGAAATCGAGACTTAAAGCGCTTGGTATATTCGTGGGCCACAAACGTACCTGTCTCAATTTCGAGATTCCATTCTGAATCTAGCTGCAACCCAACGAGAACCCCAGTGTTATCAACTGACCAGTTTCTATCGATAGCTACTCCTGAGTCGGATGACATAATACTTTCATCGAGGACTTGAACGTTTATGGAACAGTCTTACTTCGCATGTAATGTGATTTGTCCAGCAGCAACACCGCCGGTCTGATCGTTTGATAGAAAGCAGGCACCTCGTGTTCTAGAACCCTTTTCAATGGAATCATATTATGAAGTGTTTCCAATCAGAATGTAATATCTTGCACAAGTTTAAGCCTTGCCATAGTAGAGTTCCTCTCACGGGCCCCATATACGGGGTCACCGGAACGCGTATGTGTACGCGAATACTACTAAGCTATTTCACACTCACCTCGGACTACTAATCAAGCCACCCGTGACGCCACGGATGCTCTGGACTGTAAATGCGGCTCCTTGTAGATTTCGAAATTGATCTCCGCCTGGCGCACGGTCTTGCGTTTGATGTGCGATGAATCGATATGTTCTGAAAACCTACTTGTTGTTTAGTGCATCTAAAAGTGCATCTGCGGTGAAACATCTTGGTATAAACCACTATGCCCACAATCACTATAGACTTAGGGATCTTCACGCGCGAGAGGTTGGTCCAACTGATGGTTGAGGTTACACGGGTATTATTCCTTTTTTTTGGAATCGAGCATCAATAGACCACAACTATGATTACTTTACCGTATAAGGCTGAGTAGTAATTCGTAAGAAGGAAATCGTGCACGGTCCCATCGACCGGATTTAGTGTCCTCGCTCGCAAACAAAGCCCGACCCAAAAACGCCTACTGAGTTTTCGCCCCCACAAAGCCATAAGATATCCTACAAGATAAACATCCCAAAACCTGTCTGGGTCCCGGAGCGGCGAGGACAACGTTGGTACGGTCCACTAAATCCAAGGGTTTGGAACAATCGCCTGAAGGGGTGGTTGATATAAAATACGCTTCACTAGATTTCTTCCGTCTTTGCTCGCTTCCCATTTGCACTCTCGTCATTGACTTCGAGCTTTCTCTTCCCACTCCCTGTGTCAGTAGACGTCGAAGCTATAGTAGATGGCTTCTCCTTCTTTCTCGTCTTTACCAAGCCAGATATATCGTTCGCAGAGCTTGTTGCTTCTGCCAATTTTGCCTTTTGCGTTGCAGAATCCGCACCCAAAAGCCCACCTAGAATACCTTGAAACACGTCTGGATCAATGGAATCCACAGGTTGCGCGTTGGGATCAGCTTGGAGGTCCGCAAGCTAAAACAAATAAGCTCAGATACACAATGTTGATGAGATGATACCTACTCGATTCTTCATGTCTTCTAAGATTTCGCTTTTGTCCTTGATGATTGCCTCCTTTTCTTTCTTTTCGGCCTCTGTCAGCGAAGCGGACTTTAATCCTTCGTTTTCTTTCTTCAATCGTGCTTCGAGGCTCTGAATAGCGAGTTCCGTATGTGTCGCAGCCTCCTTACGAAGTTCGAGGTTTATTTCCTGTGCCTCAGGCTCTTCGTCCTTGGCCGCACCTGCTGAACCGTCGGTAGGGTCAGTAGACTCTTCAGGAGCCTTGCGTACGGCCGCGAACTCAAGGGCCAAGGAAAGAGAGTAATGGCCCTCCGTCACGTTTTCGTGGTCTAAAAGATGTAGCTCCTGCTGAAGTGAGAGAGAAGCACGGGCGTCCGCAACTGCATCGTGAAAGCGCTCGTTCTCGAGTGATATCTCTACGAGAAATCCATGGCAATCTGCCAGCTTTTCTTTGATTGCTCGTGCCTCTGGAGTAAGCTCTGCCTTGCCCTTGCCCTTGTCTGTAATTTCATTGCCTTGTATAGCATCTAGTTGCTTTTGGTAAAGCACGCGCGCAATCTCAAAGGTCTCGTATGCGTTCTGGAAGTCGTCTTCATCTTGATTCCCACCCTCGCCGCCTTCAGCGCCTTCCTCTTCGTCTTCGGAATCGGTCCAGTTTTCGTCGCCCGTGAGCTGGAAGTAGGGTTTTGATTCAACAGTCTCCTCTTTCTTTTCGCTCGCGTCGCCATTGGCAGCTACATTGGATCCTTCTCCTGAGGCTACTTCTGGTTCTTTTTCTGTCTTTGGCTTTTTCTTCTCTTCTTGTGCAACCTTTGTCCCTAGCACGTCACTTTTGGCTATAGCGACTTTGTACAGTGCGCGACCATAATAGAATAAGAGTTCCGCATTCTCGGGGGCCATTTCACCATTGAGTTCTGCCTGTATCTCAACAGCATCCGCATAATGATCGGCAGCACCGGTAAAGTTCTTGAGAGAGTATTGGAGAGACGCGGCGGTTGTGAGCTCGTTAAGCTTCTCTTTCGTTCGAGGTAGCGAAGTAGCAGTGGCCTGCGCTTCAGAGGTGGATTCCGCCATTTTGGTGGGTTTCGCAGCGATATAAATAGCTCACGTTTCTTTTGTGGTTAATGCGACTCCTCGGAACAGGTTCTGACACTGTCAGTAACGTGAAGGTGTTGGTGAAGCTGGCTGATTCTTGTCTTGTGGTTTGCGACTGCAGAAAGATGAGCTTAGGTGGCCCGTGCTCTACGCGACACCGTGGAACGCGACAGAGGACGCGCCTAAACTTACACCTTAGAGCCAATATTCACAGGCCAGAGACAGAGCTCTAAAACTCTTGCTCAAAACTCATGGCTACTACACGGCGACCAGATAGACCTTCAGCAGTCTCTGATAACCCAATTCCTTCCTCTTCACCAGCGTTTGGCACTCCAGTGCATCCCATTCAACCCCGCAGAACAGCGCCGATTCGAGCACCTCCAGCACTCAAACCTGCACCGAAACCGACGGTACTTCCTATCTTGTTGCCGCCAGCAACTTTGCGGCCGCTTGCATTTCGAACCTTCACAAAAAAGCACAACCTGACCTTGACCTCGTCTGCACTTCAAGCATTAGCAGCATTTATTGGCAAACAATGCGGTTCAGGATGGAGAGAGGAAGGATTGGCAGAGAAGGTACTTGAGGAGGTTGCCAAAAGCTGGAAAAAAAGCGGAAGCCAGGTTATTGTCGAAGGTGACGGAGAAACATTGAAGAATATACTTAAAACATTAGAGGGGTCCATGAGTGGAGGGAGGATCGTGCAGGGCTCAAATTTAAGTAGGCAGAGTAGCTTCAACTTTGCCGGAGATGCCAATGTACAAGATCTAAACAGGCCAGGATTAGACAGTCAAACCAGTTTCGGAATGTCGACCCTTGAAGTGGAAGATAAGGAAGATGACGACGAAGATCTGCTCAAAGACCCACGAGAATGGTTGAAAGTGATTGATGCTTATGAGCAACCCAAGCTGCTTTACAGTGTGGCTCAGAAACATTTCGAGAAGTAAGATATCTAAGAGAATATTACGGTCACACCGTAAAACTAACAGTGCTAGATCCACAGCAAAACCGACTCTTTTCCCGAATCCATTACACAAGACTGAGCTATTCCGGCAACGGTATCATATTGTTCACCAACGAATCCTCCGCAATGAAACTTTCCAAACACCCACCTTCTCCGCCGCCCGTTCAGCTAGCCTGAACCGAACTGGATCAATCTCAACTTCGGGCACGAATACCATTACGCCGATCGCGAATCTCCTAGGTAGAAGCGGAAGTACGCATCTGCTATTAGGCATGTTGACCGTTTCGCCGACGGGCGCAATATCACTGTCAGATTTGACAGGCACTATAGCACTAGACTTGCAACATGCTAGACCTATCCCGGAGAACGGAGCTTACTTTGCGCCAGGCATGATAGTTCTCGTGGATGGGAGTTATGAGGAAGATTACAGCAACCCTTCTGCCGGCTCTTCTTCCACACTTGGAGGCACTGGCGGTATTGGCGGTACGATCGGTGGCAAGTTCATTGGATTCTCAGTCGGCCATCCGCCATGCGAGCGTCGGTCTACAACTCTGGGTGGGTCACCCGACGAGAAAGATACCTTATCCGGGCCAGCATTTGGGTGGACGGACTTCCTAGGTGTCGGATCTGAACGCGCGACTGGCACACGAATGTCCCGAATTGAAGCCAAACTCCTATCATCCTCGGTGCCTCACAACGTTGTGATAGCATCAGATGTGCATCTTGACAAGCCTTCAACGTTATCTGCGCTGCGGACGCTATTTCGAACATACTCGCCCGACCCAACGGACTTGCAACCAGCTTACCCCCTTGCAATCATTCTCATAGGCAACTTCAATTCAAAAGCCAGTTTAGCTGGCGTTCCCGGCGCAGGAAGTATCGAGTACAAGGAACACTTCGACGCCTTAGCAGCTGTCATCGCTGAGTTTCAGCAGCTCATCGCACATACGTCTCTGATATTCGTACCTGGAGACAATGATGCCTGGCCTTCAGCTTTCTCTGCAGGCGCGGCGACCCCTCTCCCCAGAAAGCCAGTGCCTGCTTTGTTCACGAACCGAGTGCGAAGGGCGGTTGCAGAAGCTAATAGAGAGATCTGGGGTTCTGGAAAAGCAAAGGGGAAAGAAGGTGAAGTGATTTGGGCAAGTAATCCCTCAAGGCTGAGCTGGTTTGGCGTGAGAGGGGAGATGGCTATTTTACGAGATGATCTTGCGGGCCGTTTACACAGGACGACTTTGAGATTTGGCAGACCGGATAAAGATGAAGAGGACGACGAAGAAGCACTGCCCGATGCAGGTGTCTCCGCGAGTGTAAACGATGAGAGCCAGGAACAGATGGACCTTGACCTAACCCAAGTCGCCAATGCCGAGGAAAAGCAGGCCAGCCTGGACTCAGACACCCAAACTGCACGCGCCTTAACACGAACTATCCTCTCACAATCTCACATGTCGCCATTCCCATTATCTGTCCGGCCTATTCATTGGGACTATGCGCATACATTGAGTCTGTATCCTTTACCGACATCATTGGTTCTGGCAGATACGGAAGCCCCTGCGTATGTGGTGAAGTACTGTGGCTGCACGGTCATGAATCCAGGGCCCCTAGACGAGAGTGGTGGCAGAGGCAGGCGTGAAGGGAGGGCTCAATGGGTCGAATATGACATTGGGAAAGGTGCTGGTGTTGTGCGATGTGAAGAGTGACAGTTTATGAAAACATAATGTCAATGCAGCGTCGCGTACTATGTACTAATAGAGACGAAGTGAATGATCATAGTGAAATCTTGAAAACAAGTGTCTCCCTACCCAGGTACCTTTCTACCTACTTAGGTAGGTAGTTGTTCACGTGATGATCTATTAATGGATCTATTACAGGGCTCCAGCTTAACCTTATTACGCCGCCAAGCAGGGGTTCCTTGACGCTTTGGGCAGGTACTTATCTCACAGGAACCGGGGGTAGATTGACCGCGCCTCAAGTTCGACAACAACAACGTTGATTTGGCTGTATCATACTTCAATGATCTGCCACCGTTGCCTTGTGTCATCATGAATCGTACAGATTTCCGGTGCAGCGCCCCAACTCTCGCAGCGGACGCTAGATTTGGACCGGTCCTTCACGATTGCAGGCCAGATTTCACATTCACGTTCGAGCAGTACATCTTTTCTCTGGTACCCTCAATCATCTTCCTCTTTGCAGCCCCTGTGCGTGCCAATGTTCTAAGGAAAAGGCAAGCAAAAGTCGGAGCGAAACATTTGCGTTCGATTAAATTAGTACACTCATCGAGCCATCGTTTAGTAACATATGTTGACTTGCCCAGGCTACGATCACCACCTTCGCTATATTGCAAACTGCACTGGTCGTTCTATGGGCAACGACCAGCGTCAATGGAATCCAGAAATCGGCCGCAATTGCCTCAGGATTTTCCTTTCTGTCTAGTTTTGCGCTGCTTGGGCTGTCTTATCTTGAGCATTCGCGATCTGTCCGTCCTTCTGCATTATTGAACGCATATCTATTCTTTGCGGTCCTTTTTGATGCCGTCATCCTACGAACACTTTGGATCACCAGATGGATACCCGTCATCCGTGATTTATTCACAGCGTCGTTTGCTTTCAAAGTCATCATCCTCCTACTTGAGGCAAAAGAAAAACGTGCCTACGTTCTCGATGGAAGCCGTCCCGGCCCCGAGGAGACTAGTGGGCTCTACAATCAATCATTTCTTTGGTGGCTCAACTCCATCATCAAGCAAGGATATCGCCATGTGCTTAAGCCAATGGATCTTTACCCAATGGACCGAAATATGTCTTCCGAGGTGCTGAACGAACGCTTTTGGATTGAATGGGCAAATGGTAAGATCGTCTCAAATCTCATAGCATAGCGCCTAATCCTAGTCGCTAGCTTCAAGGAATGGCAATGCAAGCCTTACTTGGGTTGTCGTTAAATTACTTCGGTGGCCCTTGATTCTCCCAATTGTTCCACGCCTGGCATTACTAGGATTCACTTTCTGCCAACCATTGCTGGTTAGTAGATTGTTAGAATTTCTGCAGAACAAATCTGAATCTTCCGATACTGGTTATGGATTACTTGGTGCATATGCTATCGTCTACTTTGGAATGAGTGTAAGTTGTGACCTGGAGGGCGCGGCATTATCTAATGAGTTGGTAGATCTCTAATAGTCTCTTCTTCCATCGCAGCTACAGATTTCTGACGATGCTGAGAGGGACACTTGTTACCGCAATATACAGCAAGACGACAGAAATCAGCATCACCGCTGTCGACAACAATGCAGCAGTTACTCTGATGAGCACAGATGTAGAGCGATTGATTCTAGGTCTTCGGGGCTTACATGACCTGTAAGTTACTATCTTTTATCCACTGGGACACAACATTCATACGATATAGCTGGGCCAATATGCTACAATTTGCCTTTGCCACATGGCTATTGGAGACAAGGTTGGGTTGGGCTTGTATTGGTCCCATCGTTGTCGTCCTCGGTGAGTTACACTGCCATATCTTGTCATACCGATTTTAATGCAGAGGAAAAGTTACCGCAGCTATCACAGTTTGTTTGGCATTTCTTGTAAACAAATTGCAACTTAACTGGATTCGCCAGATAGAGAGACGCGTAGGTAGGTATTATAAAAACTACTTTATCTCGGCAGAGATTTACTAAATTTCTAGGTATCACGTCAAATATGCTGGGTCATATTAAAGGTATGAAAATGTTAGGATTGACTAGCAGAATGAAAGACCTCGTCCAGGGCCTCCGAGTCACTGAATTAGGTCAAGCCGAGAAAATGTGGCGCCTCAATGCCTTGACGGCCAGCCTAGGTAAGTACCATATGGGAGTGTACCTCATTCTGCTAATACCAGATGATAGCATTCGCACCTCTAGCTCTAGGCCCTGTGGCTACGTTCGCCTTCTATGTCATTGTCGCGGCTCGAGATGGAGATGTCCTTGACGCTCCGAGATTATTTACCTCTTTAGCCTTACTCATACTCCTCACCCAACCACTTTTCGCTTTCTTTGACGACATAATCCAGTTCCGAGCAGTATTTGGATGTGTCGGACGTATCGAAAAGTTCCTCCTCTCAGCAACGAGGTCTGACCATCGTCTGAATACCTCCAATCTATATCCCCAAATTGATGCACCCTCCGATAATAGTGCATGGCAAATGAGCACGGAAGACGTTGCGCTTGTTCAAACATGCCCTCCGGTGTCTCGTTCGACTTCTTTTACTGAGCCCATTGTTAGAATAGAGGGTGGATCCTTTGGTTGGGATTCACAGGCTACTGCTGTTGTACGGGATATCAGTCTCAACATCGACCGATCAAAATTTACTTTTCTGATTGGAAAGGTCGCCTCGGGTAAATCAACGCTATTGAAGTCAGTGCTTGGGGAAACCTTTTGCTCAAAAGGCTTCATCTACATGCCTATCACTAACACCTCTTATTGTGATCAAACCCCGTGGCTCACTGTAAGTGCTTCTTCCCGTATTCCTGCGTATATTCACCACTCTAATCAAACCAGAATGCCACGTTGAAGGAGAATATAATCGGATTCTCGAAATTTGATCAAAATCTTTACGATACAGTTGTCCATAGGTAGTCATAACAGCAGCCACAGTAGCTCAAGTGCTTACTTGTCACAGCTGCGATCTTGAACAAGACATTTCAACCTTTCCCAAAGGTCATGAGACAGTTATCGGTAGTAAGGGAATTTCCATGAGCACAGGACAAAAGCAAAGAGTTGCAATCGCTCGCGCCGTTTACGCCCGAAATGATCTCATGATCTTTGATGATGTTTTCAGTGGCCTGGACGTCCATACGAAAAAGAATGTCTCTCACAGACTCCTCGGCCCAAATGGTCTTCTAAGAAAGTGGAAAACCACAGTGGTGATTGCTACTCATGCCGGTAAGTAAGTCCCCAAGCTATGAGACTGTTTCTAATCATGACTTCTAGTGGATCTCCTCTCATATTCTGATCATATCATCGCTCTTTCTGACGACGGAAAAATATCCATACAAGGGACTTTTGAAGATCTTTCGGCTATAGAGGGTTATGTTCAAAAGTATGGCGTAGAAAAACCTAACAGAGTGACAGATGAAAAGGAAAATGACGATGTGGAGTCATCGAAATCTGTGGCTCTGCAGCAACAAGAGAGCACACTAGTATCTTCCGCTGAAGATGGGCGGCAGGCAAGACAGCTAGGAGACTGGGCCGTATACAGCTACTACTTCGGTCATGTCGGATTTGGTGCAACCATGATTTTCGTAGCTCTTGCCTGCGGTTGGGCATTCTTTACTGCTTTCCCAAGTGTGTTTCTTCCATATAAATTGTTAAACTTAACTATACTAACACGAGTGCACAAGCTGTGTGGCTAAAGTGGTATGCGGATGCTAATGCATCCGAGCCAAATGAACACAATGGCTACTATCTTGGTGTATATACTGCGCTTCAGACGTGCATGTTGATAGATATATGTGCGTTGACTTGGTAAGAAACATTCCAGTTCAGTACCCCACTTGTACTAATCCGCGTGAAGGTTCTCATTCAGGTTTATCGCGAAAAGGACAGGCCTCCGCTTGCATGAGACTTTACTCGAAACGGTTCTATCGTAGGTTTTGAAGATGTCAAATGCTATAGTGTTGCATGACTAATATCTCACAGTGCGCCAATGTCTTTCTTTAGCAAGACGGATATTGGATCCATCACCACAAGGTAGTGTCTAACCTTTGTTATTGATGCTATAAGTACTAAACCCTTCAAGGTTCAGTCAAGACATGCAATTGCTAGATGCACAGCTTCCACTATCCCTCATGGTCGTTGCTGGAGGTAACGTCCCCCAGTCAAAATCCTACGATACTTATTAACTTGATCAGGCTTCCTTGGTAGCTTCGCTCAGATCGGCTTGATCGCCTCTGCTGCATATTACGTATCGATAGCCTTCCCGTTCCTTTTTGCCGTGTACTTTTACGTACAGAGGTACTATCTACGAACCTCCCGACAAATGCGTTTTCTCGACCTCGAAGAGAAAGCTCCGGTGTACACCCAGTTCATCGAATCCTTATCAGGGCTTTCTACAATTCGCGCTTTCTCGTGGCAGAAACCATCAATCGCCCATAACCACGACTTGGTCGACAAATCTCAAAAGCCTTTCTATCTCATGTTCATGATCCAAACATGGCTCACGTTAGTTCTTGATCTGATTACAACAGCTTTGGCAATCCTGGTCGTAGCTATTTCACTGAAAATGCGCAATACTGTTTCCGTGGGGTTCACGGGTGTAAGTCTGACGCAAATCATCTCCTTCACCGCGAATCTAAAATCAGCAATAATGTTCTGGACACAAATGGAGACTAGCATAGGAGCTGTAGCACGAGTCAAACAATTTGCGCAGGATACAGCAAATGAGAACCTCTCTACGGAGAACAACCGCCCTCCTACAGAGTGGCCAAGCGCGGGACAGGTTGATATTCGCGATCTGACGGTGTCGTATGGGTAAGTGCTACATCTTGTCCGTAAAACATTCAAAACGCTAATTCTCGTGAAGGAAAGAAGGCGAACGCAATGCGTTAGCGAATGTCAATCTCTCTATTTCCCCTGGTCAAAAGCTTGCCATAGTCGGCCGCACCGGAAGCGGAAAATCCACGTTTGTTTCCGCCATATTTCGTATGGTTGATATTACCACTGGAAGCATCATCATCGACGGCTTGGACATCTCCACGGTCCCAAGACACGATATACGATTCCGACTCAACGCGGTCGGTGAAGATCCTTGTTTCTTAACTGGGACCATTCGTGAGAATATTGATCCTTACGGTAATGCCACGGCTGACCAGATGCGAACTGCCTTGGAAAAGGTTGGATTATGGGATCTTGTGCAAGCCAAGGGCGGATTGGACGGTGAATTCAAAGACGAGATCTTTTCCCATGGCCAGACACAATTATTTTGTTTCGTCAGAGCCCTTTGCCGTCAAGGCAACATCGTAGTGCTGGATGAAGTGACAAGTGCGGTGGATCGTGAAACTGATGCACTTGTCCAAAGACTCATTCGTGAGGAATTCAAGGAAAAGACTGTTATCACGATTGCACACCGGGTCGAGACAATCATGGATTACGATAAAGTTGCTGTGTTTGCAGAAGGGAGATTGGCTGAATATGGTAGTCCTGATGAGTTGATCGGTATTGAAGGAGGTTTGTTCACGAGTATCATTTAGGCACTAGTTCATGATAGAGAAATGAAATTTTGATTGTCTATAAAAAAACTAAAGAAAAGAAAACAAAACAAAACAAAACAAAAGAAACAAAAAAACAAAGGAAAAGGAAAAGAAAGGAAAAAAAAAAAGAAAAGAAAATAAGAAAAAAAAAATGAAAAGACAAGAATTTGCGCCTTAACGGCGTCGACGCCCGAACGGGTCGAAATTTGAGCGGGTTTTTCTGGCCCGACCGCCGCTACCGTCGCCAGACACACCAGAAGGGACACTGGGTGTTTGAAGGACTTGGGCAGACGGAGCGGCGGCGGGCTCAGAAACCAAGTCGGCGGTGGTGGAGGTGGCGGCGGTGGTGGTGATGGGCTCTGGGGCCCGGGCCGGCATCGGTACAGGCGCTGTGGCCTTTGGTGATGGTGGTGGTGTGGTGGCCGCCGGTTCTTGGATGGTTGTCGGAACCGAAGACGCGGCCAGGGTAGCGGGAGCCATTGTAGGCCCACTCTCAAGGACTTGAGGAATTATCCCACTGTGAGTCATGGGGATAACGGGGAGAGGGGCTACAATGGTTGTCCCGACTACCCTGTAGCCGGTCAACGGGAGAGGTGTCGTGAGAAGTCGGAATCCACCTGATTGAAGTTAGTAACTAACATTAAATATAAAGAGGAATCAATGAGTGGTTACCTTGGGGTCGAAGCGGACCATTCTCCCCCTGGAGCACTGCAGCCCGCAACACTTCAAGCCTCGAGAAGTCAATCCCAAGAAGATCCATGTTGAGGCCGTTGGCGTACAGGCCCCAGGCGAGGAGAATGGCCGCGGTCCGGTCGTCACCAGAGGACTCAGCGAAGAGGTTTAAGACCTCTAAGGCTTTTTGGTGCTCGTTAAGCAACCTGGCCTGCCGGAACTGTTCCGAGGTCAGCTTTTGGTACTCCGCCCTCAAGGAGTCCAGCTGGGCCTCTAGTTCCAACTCGCGAGTGGAGGGAGAGGAATTGGTGGCCAGACGGTGGGTTGGAGCGGCGGCGGCAGAAGAGGCGGCGGCGGCAATGGTGGCGGCGAGGTCGGATGATTCCCGGTGTAGGCGGCGACCAAGATCCCGGTTGGTTTTCTCCAGCTGTTGGATCCGGTACTTCAGCTGGTTGTTCTCAGATTGGACGGCTGATGCATGCCATTTGACCTCCAGGTGAGGTCTGCAAGTGTCCAGCACCGGCAAACCAGCACCCATCTTCAGTCGATGGTTCTCTGCTTCAAGCTCCACCAACCTGCGCTGCAAGAGCGTCTCTCGGTTAAGAAATTCAGTCAGCTTGCGCTGAACAAGAAAATCCGTGACCAGATTGACGGCAGCAGCGACCCAGTTGCACGTCATGGAGAAAAGTATGAGACAATAGTCATTGACCCATTCGCGTGTGTCGACGTGTACCAGGTAGACAACCAGTGAGAATACAGTCCAGAGCCAGCTGGGAAGGACCAAGTGGGAAATTGACGCCGCCAGGACGTACCCGGCGAATCTCGCGGCAAAAGCGCGGCGGTCGACAAAGGTGGTTACGCACCAGGCGTAAATGGGAGGGAGGGCGGAGAAGAAGAGGATGAGGAGGAAGAGGAGTTGGTCGAGCATTTTGGTTGATTTTTTGTATTTGCTCGGGGAAAATAGTAAAGTGACGTTAATCTGAGGCTTCTACGAGAAGGGGGCAAGAGGGTCTTATAATTCTTCGTAGCCATTGGGTCCTATTGTGTTTGCCTCCTTGGACTGTTTGGCTATTGTGTCTATTGTTTGTTGGGTCACAATAGGATGAAGGTGAACACGGTGAAGAGCAAGAGGTTGAGTGAACAATCGTACAGGGGTCAGAGAACCAGAAACTGAACAATAGAAGATTTGGATCGCAGCTACGGAATAATGGTGGAGCTGCGACATAATGGGGGATTCAATAGTGAGGTCGAAATCAAGGCCTGTTGTTCTGCCATCAGTGCGTCATAGCTGCAGATTGAGTGGTTTCTGTTCGGAAATTCTACAGAATTTAGGTTCACTATAACTTTGAGATTTGTTAGTATTGTTATGACACCTTCAGCTACTTATTGAACTAGTCTTAATTAATTGAGCGCGATGAACTGTCCTGTCTCAGGATCCCAACTTGTGGTAACATACAATAGACTGCTTGTTTGATGGAATTGAGCCCATCAAATTAGATGACGGAAATTGTTGCGGGATTCTATTGTGTTTTCCTGAAAAATAGAAAATCTGAAAGTTTTGGCTTTCTACTTTCACCGTTCACCAATGGGCCGTGCAGACCAGAGAGTCCAGGGTTGGCACGGTGGTACGGTGGTTTGGAGTCATGGAGTCGGAGCGGAGAAACATGAAGCCGGCGGATCCGGGACTGAGTCATGCCAGACTTTCTTTACCAAAAAGTGCCCCGCCATTAACGCATCGCACACGATCCAGCACAGCAAACGCAAGCCTCCAATTGCAACCATGGCCGACCAACAGCCTCCTGCCCAGCCTGCCGCTGAAGGTTCCGAGAACCTCCACACTGATCCCGTCACAGGAGAGAAGATTTCCAAGAGCGAATGCAAGTTTTCCAGATTTGATGTTCAGAGTCGCATCTAAATTGTCCCCGCAGTGAAGCGACGCCAGAAGCAGCGCGACAACGAGAAGAAGAAGGCAGAGAAGGCCGCAAAGGCCGCAGCTTTACCAGATAGGCCAAAGAAGGAGAAGTCTGCCGCTGCAGGTGAGGAAGAGTTGAATCCAAACGTACGGTTCCTATGAATATTCTGAGATCAGACTTGACTCATACCCGAGTAGCAATACTTCGAAATTCGTTCGCGAGCAGTCAACACACTTCGATCGTCCAAGGACCCAAATCCGTACGTCTCATCCAAAACTACTTCAGCTTGGACAATACAATGTTTGAACCCTACTGATCGCTGGAAAGATACCCTCACAAGTTCCAGGTCAATTACAAGTTGGCCGACTATGTCAAGGACTTTGCCCATTTGAAGAAGGGCGAGACCCTTCCAGACAAGGAGATTCGCGTAGGTGTAAGAATCCTCACCCAGCGCGTATCTTCAAAGTGAGTATTGCGTGTTCCTGGCATCTTGCAATCCCGCTAATGAGTTAGTGCCCTACGATTCTACGTCTGCAAGGGTGAAGGAGTCACACTTCAGATTATGTGCCAATTGCAAGAAGCCGCCGGCTCGGTCCCCTTCGAACAACAACATGATCACCTGAGACGAGGCGACTGGATAGGTGTGGTTGGCTTTCCCGGTCGAACAAGCCCCAAGAAGGGAGGAGAGGGCGAACTCAGTATCTTCGCCCGGGAGGTCGTCCTTCTCTCTCCATGCTTGCGCCAATTGCCCACAGAGTACTTTGGATTCAAAGACCAGGAACAACGTCATCGCCAAAGGTTCCTCGATCTTGTGATGAATGATAATACCCGTGAAACATTCATCACCAGGACTAAGATCGTCAAGTACGTTCGCAAGTATTTCGATGATCGAGATTTCTTGGAGGTTCAGACGCCTATGATGAACAAGATTGCAGGCGGTGCCACGGCACGGCCTTTCAAGACCTTCCACAACGATCTTGGCATGGAACTATTCCTCCGAATCGCCCCAGAGCTGTATTTAAAGGAACTCGTTGTTGGTGGCCTGGAGCGAGTATACGAGATTGGACGTCAATTCCGAAATGAAGGCATTGACCTCACGCATAACCCCGAGTTCACGACGTGCGAGTTCTACATGGCTTTTGCAGACATGTATGACATTATGGATATGACAGAAGAGCTCGTGTCAGGTCTGGTGAAGTCGGTCAAGGGATCCTACATTACCAAGTACCATACCCAGAGTGGAGAGGAATATGAAGTAAACTGGGAGAAGCCGTGGAGGAGAGTGGAGATGATTCCCGAGCTTGAGAAGGCTACCGGGGAGAAGTTCCCTCCAGCAGACCAGTTTCACACCGATGAGACTAACCAATTCCTGCGTCGCGTACTTGAGAAGATGAAGGTGGAATGCTCGCCACCTCTTACGAATTCAAGAATGATAGACAAGCTGGTAAGAATGCCTATATGATTGTAGGGCTGTAAAGTAAACTAACAACTTTGTTAGGTTGGTGAATACATTGAAGAGACATGCATCAGCCCAACCTTTATCATGGGTCACCCCGAGATCATGTCACCACTTGCCAAGTACCACCGCTCGATACCCGGCCTTTGTGAGCGATTTGAAGCTTTCGTATGCAAGAAGGAGATTTGCAACGCATACACTGAGTTGAACGATCCCTTCGATCAACGCATGCGTTTCGAAGAGCAGGCAAACCAGAAGGCTCAAGGTGATGATGAAGCTCAGCTCATTGATGAAACTTTCTGTCAAGCTCTTGAATATGGTTTACCCCCAACAGGAGGTTGGGGCATGGGCATTGATCGACTTGTCATGTTTTTGACAGATCACTACAGCATCAAGGAAGTTTTGACCTTCCCATTTATGAAGGATGTCGTTCAGGAAAACAAGACCGCTGCTGAAGTGGTTGGGATTGAGCCAAAGCCCGAAGAAGGAATACGTAAGTTTCGCACTTGAAGCACTTTCGATTACGGTATAACTAACATAGCTTCAGCCCACAAATGAACGCTGCTCCCAGGAGGAAGTAGCACAATTCTCATAAGAAAAGGACCGTAGGCGTTTACTTCACAAGCTTTGCCGGCAGGTAACTCAGCATGGCCAGCACTGCTGACAAAAATTGCTTTTCACATGTACTTTGGTATCCAGGTAGAGCGGTCACACCAGTCAAATTTCTTTCACTTCTATACAAAAGGAAACTACCCATCTTAGGCCTTTGGTATACGTGCATGAAAATCCTAGCATATGCATTCTAGGCTCAAATGAAAGTTATTTCTCGAGCCCCAAACTTGCACAATGCTTCTTGAGCCTCGTTGATGTCAAAAATACCTCTCGCTTCAGACTCATGCATGTGTTTATAATATAGCTAGCACGAAAACTTCACTTTGCACCTGCATTTTGAATTAGAGAAGTCGTGTGACAAGCCAGCTAAATAGTGATCTTGCTTTACAGCCTATATATTTCGAGTGGTCCATAGGACGCCTAACTCAGAAGCCTTACACAAAGGCATACACCATATACCATTCTAGGCAGCCTGAATGCTCCAAATACTCGCTAAGTCATCAACTTAAGCCATATGCGGCGAAGTTACGAACCTTTGAGCTGCCACCTACACTTATAAACTCATCGCACATGGGCAATCCCTTACAGTCTATCTACGACTATACAAACCACAACTAAAATCATGGACGATCTCAACACAACCCCTTCAACCCGCTTCAACAGCTTCCACATCCACCAAACCCACTACAAAAAAATCAACAACCACGAAATCACAGCCTCGATCCTAATCCCGAAGAGTCTCCAACCATCCACCAATAGCAAAAAGAAGCACCCTCTACTAGTAAAATTCCACGGCGGCGGGCTCGTAGTAGGCGACGCGCTGTATCCGGACTGGTTCGCGGCGTTTTACGTCCCGCTTCTGCACCGCACCGGCGCCGTTGCGGTGTTGCCGAACTACCGGCTACTTCCGGAGCATAATGGACGGCAGGTTTTGGAGGATGTGGGTGATTTTTGGAAATGGGTTGATAGTGATCTCAACTCGTATCTTGATGGTGTAGTACCTGGGATTGAGGTTGATCTTGGGAGGGTTTTGGTGGCGGGGGATTCTGCGGGGGGAATGTTGGCACTGCTTTCTGGGTTTGGGTTGGGGTTGGGGGAGGGCAGGTTGAGGGGGGTGCTGGCGCAGTATCCCATGACGGATGGTATGGATGCTTCGCCGCCTGAGATGGCGGCTGCGTTTCCTGGGCTCGAGAGGGACTTTGTGGATAAGCATCTTGCTGCGGTTGAGAAGGGGAGTGTGGTGAGTGGGTCAATGCCACCTGATAGGTTGCCGCTTGTGGTTGCGCTTGGGATTTATGGTCGTTGGAGGGAGTATTATGGTACGGGGAAGGAGTTGTTGCCTATTGATAGGGTGGAGGATGCGACATCTTTTCCGCCGACGTTGATCATTCATGGTGAGCAGGATCGTGCTGTGAGTGTGGAGGATAGTAAGAAGTTTGTGGAGAAGCTGAAGAGCAAGGTACCTGATGTGGAAGTGAGATTAATCACCAAGGATGGCGATCATGGGTTCGACTCAGAGTTGAAGGAAGAGGATACTCCATGGTTAAAAGAGAATCTGGGATGGATCGAGAAATTGTGGTTGTCTTGAAAGAGTTATAAGGATATACTACTCATCTAACAAGAATATTAAGGCTTTTGTCTGTGATCTCTGAAGTCCGATTTAGAAGATTCTAAACGTGCATTATGAATAGAGCGGATACCTAAATCCATCTATAGAGAGTCTTCAATCTTTTGTATCCTTGCCAGCGCCTTATTCTCCTGATTCCAGAGCTCCCATTCGCCTCTTGGAAGTTTGCCCTTCAAGGGTAGTCGTCCGCCTTCCCGAGTTCCTAATCCCAATACCCTCTCCACTCCCTCCTTAATACCCACGATGCCCCATTTCCCAATATATTCTTCGGCTGAGCTTACTACGAACTGCAGCTTCTGAATTTCCTCATGAATCGATGGCTCAATCGGTCGTTTTTCAGCCAATGCCATAAGTCTTGATACTGTTTTTGGGTAGATGGCTGCAAGGCCATCGATGACGCCTGCGGCACCGAAGAACACAATTGGCCCCAGTTGTTGTCCAAAGCCGCTGAATACGCGGAATTTATTGTGATCAATTTCTGGATCTAGTGCAACCTGCACATGGTGGGAAACATTCCCATGAGACATCTTACAGCCTACAATGTTGGGATGCTGCGCCAGAGCAGTGTAAGTCTCAAGAGAGACGGAGATGTTGTTTGTCACACCGGGGTAGTTATATCTATCATCAGGTTAGCACACAAAGACTCATGCTGTCAAACATTTTGTCAATCGGCATACATCAGAATGGGCAAGGGCGAATTGTCTGCAACGATCGTATACCACTCCTTGATATTAGCTTGATTAGCAGCGGCTCCAAAATATCCTGGCGTAAGCACAAGACCCCATTGCGCTCCTGCTTTCTTAAAATCTTGCAACCACTCCAATACCTCGTCCACGGAATTGATCAACACACCAGCCATGATAGGATAATCCGGGAAGCCAGCCTCATCGAGCCCTTTCCGAACGCCGGAAACCATGTCAAACCGCTCTTGTCGGGACATGTGAATAGCCTCGCCTGTAGAGCCGAGGAGTACGAGACCACGAATACCATTTTTGGCGAGATGAACGGAATGCTTCACTTGGGTTTCGACATCGATGGTAGCCTGGATGGTCTTTGAAGGTGATGCCGGTTTAAAGAATGTCGGAACGGGTACGAAGACCCCGGTAGGCGGGGAGTGAGATGCCGTCATTTTCGGGCTTGCGTTAGGCTTTGGAACGTGGGGTGTTATTTGTTTCAACGCCAAAGCTTTTCTCCTTCAGAGGCATAGTCCGATTATGTATTGAAGGTGACTTGAAAGTCTTATAGACGATGTCGTGAGGATTTAATGTTTGTAACTTCGGGATGCTTTTGCCCATTATTCCGACGCTAAAGGTTGCAGGTGGATCTTTTGGTCACCATCAAACCCCGCGCCGACGTCGGATTGGGGTTGAGAAGGCCATTGAGCGTCATTCGATGCTAGACCCTGGCCTAATAGGAATCCGTTCCGCCCTCAAGGTTGCATCCGCCCGGCTATTTTTTCATTCGCTGTCGTGAGGTGGTGTTGGGTCCGAAGGCTTTTGAATCCAAGTCTTCCTCCTCTTCTATTGCTTTGATAATTGATTTGCAGTCATGGGAAAAATAGCTAGTATTGAGTATTTTCGTGTTCCGCCACGGTGGTTGTTCGTCAAGATCGTCGACGAGGCGGGTAATTATGGCTGGGGAGAAGCATCTCTTGAGGGTCACACGCAGGCTGTAGAAGGTTGTTTAGATGCTTGGATTGAGAGATACATTGGGTTTGAAGCAGAGTAATTCAGCCCCTATCGCAAAACACTTGAACTGGTCTAATTTCTTATAGTGATATCGAACATATCTGGCAAATGTCATGGCGGACCAGCTTTTACAGAGGTGGTCCTGTCTTCATGAGCGCTTTAGCTGGCATCGATATCGCGCTATGGGACCTTAAAGCAAGAAAAGTCGGCTTGCCTATCTACCAGCTCCTTGGTGGTAAGGTCCGAGACAAACTCAAAGTGTACGCTTGGATTGGAGGTGATCGCCCTTCGGATGTGAAGGAACAGGCACAAGGAAGACAAAAACAAGGTTTCAACAGCGTGAAGATGAACGGAACTGAGGACCTAGGTTGGCTTGATTCTCCTTCAGCTCTTAAGGATTGCGTTGAGCGTCTCAAAACCGTGAAGGACCTTGGAATGGACGCCGGTATCGACTTCCACGGACGCGTTCACAAACCTATGGCGAAACAGCTTGCAAAAGCTTTGGAACCGCATGAACCTATGTTCATCGAAGAACCTCTTCTCTCCGAGCATATTGGCGGCATCAAAACTCTATCTCAGCTCACATCCTGCCCGATTGCACTAGGAGAAAGGCTACATAGTCGTTGGGACGTTCGCCCATTCTTGGAGGCTGGCTGCGTCGACATTCTGCAGCCTGATATATCTCATTGCGGTGGAATTTCAGAAATGAAACGTATCGCGGGCATGTGTGAGGCATATGACGTTGCTCTTGCGCCGCATTGTCCGCTTGGACCAATAGCTTTGGCGGCTTGCGTACAGGTTGACGCTACTTGCGCGAATTTTGCAATTCAAGAAATGAGTCTAGGAATTCACTATAATGCGGGAAGTCAGGATCTGACTAGTTACACGAAGAATCCCGAGGTCTGGAAGGTCAATGATGGGTATATCGAGCTCCTGAACGGTCCTGGACTCGGAATTGAAATCGACGAAGACCAAGTGAGGCAGCTCTCAAAGGATGCCAAAGCTTGGGTAAGTCCAGGATTTATTGGGCCAGGCGGGGAAATTAGGGAATGGTAGAGAAGCTGGGGGGAACCAGAGGGGATTGAGAAGAGTCATTGTCCACAGCTACCAATCAATCCCATGACGTTAGTAGAAGGTGCAGAAAGCTATCCTAGAACAGAAAAGAGCCCCAAGAAAACATGCCCCATAATCCTATATAGTGTACCTGTGTGCTCTACCAAGTGACTGTAGTAGAGAATTTTCGTCTCCCCAGCTTTTCCGAGTACCTTTGTGGGGCATCCCATCCCGGAGTGAATACCGCACAAACCCCATGTGGGCACGTGCGCACTAGTCTCTAGAACTTTTCCGGATATCATCGGGAGGGCGTGTGACTTGACTTTGGACGATTGACTTTTCCATATACCAATGCCTTTTCCTCGCATTAATCAAGGGTAATGGAGGACACGCCAGGTTCTCAATCTCCCAGAGCCCCGCCACAATGGGTCCACGTAACGGGCAATCCGACCGTCGAGCAAGTGTCAAACACAGATCCAAGCGGCAGCGACCAGCAGTCCCCACCAGCCAAGCGTCGGAAAGAGGACCGGGAAAGAAGTCGGGTGAGCAGAGCCTGTGATCGATGTAAAAAGTATGTGGTCCATAAGACGTACCTGCGTTCCTTTTCCGGTGGGACTGTCCCTATTGAATTTCATGTATTGACCTCCCTGCAGAAAGAAGACACGATGTACCGGTCGCTGCCCGTGTGCATTATGCCTCCGCGCAGGACTTCCCTGCGAGTATACTGCCTCTTATACTCGAGGCAGATTACCATCAGTAATTGTTGATGAAGATGCTTTAAATGGGAACACAAGACCAAGGATATCTATGCCGCCTCAGTCGTCGACTTCAGATGCCTCCCCAAACGACTCATCCACGGTCTCCTTTCAGTTTCCCAAATTTCCAACACCTTCGTTTGCCCCGAACGAAGACCAATCGAGTGCTGGGAACACCTTCACCAAAGGAGAAATGATGAATGTCCCCAGCGAGGAAATATCTCGTGACCCGCCCTCAAGATCATCCCCTGAACCAACGCAGACTGATCAACAAGGTCACTATATTGGTTCCGCATCTGGTGTATCTTTCCTCCTTCGAATTCAGAAGGCTCTGCATCAAAATAGCTCGCTGTCTCACGACGCTTCCATCTTTACGTTTGGTGATGCCCCACTACCTGAGTTTGATCCAACATTCTTTGTTTTGCCGCCTAAGGGAGACGCCCAACGGTTAGTTGAACGGTATTTTGACTTCGCTGCGCCAACGCACAGATTCTTACATCGACCGACCATGGAGAAATTACTTGATGAGTTCTACGATACACAAGGCGATATGCGATGCAAAGAGGATGCTGCAGCAAAGACTGCGTTGCTGTTAGTAGTCTTCGCGCAAGCTTCCGCCTATATCCCCCCAGGGAGCAACGTGAAAGATAATAGGTGAGCATCTCAATAAACAAACAAAATCTTTAGATATCTAACAAAGAATAAGCTCCCGATATTTCTTCGCAGCGGAACATCAACTCTCAAAGGAGCGGGGAGCAGTACGATTGGCGAGTGTCCAAGCCAGGCTCGGCCAATGTTTCTACCTCCTCACCCAGTCGCGTATAAATCATTGCTGGAGTTTGTTTGGCACTACTGCTCATCTTGCCTTTGCCATAGGTCTGAACCGTGGCCGCAGGTGTGACTCGTCATGTAAAATGGATTACGTCGAGGTTGAGAGTCGACGTCGTGTATTTTGGTGTGCTTACGCTCTTGATAAATATCTTGCCGCCGCGCTTGGGCGACCTAGGACTTTCAAAGATGAAGACATCGATCAGGTATGCTCGACGATTCCAACTGCAATCTCTCTGTCGACTAATTGATCTCTTTAGGAGCTACCAACCGTAGTCAACGATGATGACCTAAGTCCCACTTCCATTAACCCCTCAATGGCTAAAACCCGCTCTATCATGATGGCACCAGTGGAGCATATGAAGCTCTCTCGTATCGTAAGCCAAGTCCTTAGAGATTTGTACCCAATTCGGCCACCTTCTATGTCCCTCCGATACGAACTCGCAGCCAAGTATTCCCGAGATCTCCGAGAATGGCGAGCAAACCTAACCCGCTTCCTCGATGCTGAGGGAGTCGATAGTAGTCTCCTAATACCTCTATACCAGCGCCAACGCAATGTCCTAAACCTCTCTTACTTCCATGCCGTCCTCCTGGTCCACAGGCCATTCCTTTTATCGAACTTTGCTAACTTCTCTCACATCGACGCACGCCCTGGCCACGTCTCTAATATGGATCTCTCAGCTAACATATCGGAATGCCTTGAAGCCGCCATGGGCATTGTTCGCACCGTTGATGACCTCTTCCATGGTACGCAAATCTTCCGTGCCTTCTGGTTTACACAATACTATGCCTTCTGCGCAGTCGTCGTGCTGTATATCTACCGCATCCAGCAACACCTTGTGGCGCCCGGAAAATGTGAGGGTTACTTTGCTGCCGGTCAACGTTGCCAATCTCAATTGGAATCTATAGCAGTGACCGATTCACTAGCGAACAGGTACTGTCTCGTACTCGAAGAGTTACGCCTGGAAGCCTCGCGTCAGACGAACCAGCACCACAAGATTACAACTTCTCCACCCACCAAACATCACCACCTACACCCATCAGCATCCTCAACGCCCAATCCTGCCCCACCACTATCCGCTCCAAATCTCTCAGCACCCACTTCAACCTCAACCCCGCAATCCGACGCAAATGCGAATGCAAGCCCAAATTTTTCGACATTCTACGGAACCAATATTCCGCCTACGCCAGAAAGTGCGGTGTTCAATGGCAATTTTTTGCCTACGAGTAGTATCATGGCAGATTTGGCTAGTTGGGGACAGTTCGATAGTCTCGTCACTGCGGGAGTCGGCATGCTGGATGGTGGGTTTCAAGGCGATGCTGGCTTTGGGTTTGGGTTTGACAAATGATGCATTTTTCATCTTGAGTAATAAGGAAGCTGCTCAAGTTAGGGTACATAGAAGGATAAGAGAGGGGACATGCTATGGTTCTGCCATTCATTCTTGCATTACTACTTAATCAAATAATAACGTCATTGCATATTTATAGGGTTCTGAAGCTTTGCCCAAACCTTTTGTCTAGTAACCAAGGCTCTTGGGCTAGACAACGTAGGTATATCAAACATCACACACATGGTCTGAACATTCTTAGCCATATCACGCAGACCGACTTTTGCGTCTAGGAAAAGTACCAATCCAATAACTGAATCATTCAAATCGCGCACACCCAATTCCAAGACGCCTTGTTATCCGGTATAGTGCAGATCACAACCGTAAGAGGATTCCCATGGTCTTTTTTAAGGCTGTTCATACGTTGCTCAGCCTCATGGAACTAAATATCTAAATATGCACAGACCAAGTAGTTTACGCACTTATTACTGCAAGGATACATACTTACGGCACAAAATTGATTACCAAGGGGAGTATGATCGAACAAAATACTCGATTGGTTCAATAGCGGTATCCTTGAACCTTCTACAAAATTTATCTAACCCTATGCTCATGTACATTCTATAGCAACATTTTAGCATCTAAAATCTTCCTTGACGTATAAGTCTACACTAGCGTTAGCTTCGATCCTACACCAAGCTCTTCCAGCAATTACGGCCTTAAGCCCTTCCACAATAGCTAGCTCTGTACTTTGGTCTTCTGCGCTGTTTGTTATGGTTAGGAGACGCGTGGCAATGCTTGGATAGCTGGAAACTTTGTACGCCGGGTAGGAGATTATGAAGTTTGGAGAAGGTGGGGAGTGTATAAGTTTGAGGTTGTTTCATGGAACTTGGAATTCTTTCGTGGTATCGCAGCAGCAAAACTTCCTCGATCGATCATTGCGCCACCTCCCTCCCCTAAATCCCACAAAATTTCCAACATGCTGTTCAAAACACCCCTTCTCGCCCTTACAATCCCTTCCATCGCATATGCAGCGCACCCACACCTCGCCCCCCGCATCGTCGGCGGCGTCCTCGCTTCACCAGGCGACTTTCCCTTCATCGTTAGTACGCAATGGGAAGGATATCATCGTTGCGGAGGCGCATTGTTGAATTCCAACACCGTGATTACAGCAGCGCATTGTGCGGAGGGAGAAAAGGCAGAAGATACTAAAATTCGGATTGGGAGTCTTGTACGTCAAAAACGCCATCCATCACCCCTCTTTCAAAACCAATTACCTTTTCCATATATAAGGATGGGTGTGGACGTCTTTTGACGAGACTGTATAGGATCGCCATAACGGCGGCCAAATAGTCGGCGCAACATCCATAAAAGTCCATCCAGAGTACAACGCGACAATCTTTGATTTCGACATCGCTGTTATAAAACTAGATACCGAGATCGAAGAAACAGAGACCGTGAAATATGCAAGTCTAACAAAGGCAAATTCGGATTTGGAAGATGGGGAGTCGGTTACTGTGGCTGGCTGGTAGGTACCATCGAAACCTCCTGTGCTGATTTCATGAATGGGGTTATGAGTGAAGTTGACTGATGTGTTTATAGGGGGGCAATCGAAGGAGGCGAAACCTCAAACGCCCTGCGCAAACTCACACTCCCCGTCATCCCGCGCTCGAAATGCGCAGAACTATACAAAGACCAAGTCGTAAACGACAACATGATATGTGCTGGTGTAGACGAAGGCGGGAAGAGTCATTGTCATGGCGATAGCGGGAGTCCTTTGGTCGATGAGGAGGGCACTTTGGTTGGGCTTTCGTCGTGGATTTTGGTTTGTGCGGCGGAGAGGCAACCTAGTGTTTTTGCGCGGTTGGGTAAGTTGGTGGGTTTTATTGAGAAGAATATGTAGGGGGGTGAGGAGGGGAGGAAATGGGATGGGTAATGGAAGGGGGGAAATAGCCTCGTTGTGCCTTTTGAATTAATTGTTTGTTCTTGGGAATTGGACCTGCATATCTCTAACAACTGCCTTTATGGCATGTAGGCATGATGTGTTACAGAGTGATAGAAAAGGTTCGGTCGGCTAGCATGCATATATGAACCGTCAAACTCTCAGCATGTGTAGTAAGGCATAATCACTGCGGCAAAACGTGTCCACGATTAGGTGATCGATGAGATGATTATCTTTGATAGATTTTCATTAATCTACTCAGTACCTACACGCATCGCTATGCTGTTGGTCGGTACTGTATTTGATATGATTGGTATCGTCCATCCACCCACCATCTTCTTCGCCTTTCCTTCCTTCCTAGGTCTTATCCACCGCTTCACCTTGTCTGCCACTCTTTACGAGTAATCTTCTCAAACTCCTCTTCCCCCCAATCCACGGCAAAAGTAATACAGTCTGAGGCAAAGTAATATCGCCCTCGAGCCTGCGACCCCTAGGATAATGAGCCGAGTCGAGATACGTGGTCCAACCTCCAAGATCCAAAGAAAACAGAAAACGCCAATTTCCCATGCGAGATTTGATCTTAATCTTTCGCTGATGATTGAATTGATTTGGGTGATGCACGCGCCTCCCCGTAAAAACCGTTCCGAATTCTAAACTCCATTCCTGAGACATAGGCCAGTCGCAAAGCAATACTTAGCGAGTAGAGCAATGAGCAAAAGGTCGCATAGTGGAAGAAAGATAGCTGATGACGCTGACAGTTCCGATCCAATTATTCAAGGATGCGGAGTGGTTGAGCATTGTGGCCTGTCCCAAGTCGTAGTAACTGGGTTCCAAAATTAAAATCCCTCTCTTTGAATTATTGAGCAACTACTCCAAGGCGCAGACAGAGATGCAAGTGCTACGTGCTATGAGTAACGGGTAGGATATGGACCAGTACATAGAAAAGAGATACCTTTCAAATGAGCGGATGGGGAAACAAACTTCCTGCAGGAATGTGGGAAAGGCAAGAACATGCAATAAAATTTCCAGTGCTAAAACACCACGCTGAATCGCGTACAGAAGGGGTCCGCAAAACACCACAATCATAAACGTCCTTCTCCATAATCGTATAAGGGTGGTACAAACAATCGCTGGTCATAAAGTGCCAAGCTAGAATCAAACAAACTCGTAAGGCACGATGGCCTGGGGTAAACTGAAAGAAAACTCGTTAAGGCTGAGGAGCCGGAAAGCTGGTCTGCAAGCCACATGCGGGCGTTTGCAACGACCATTCAAGTCTATAGTCGTAAATCCGTGTATATGGGGGTATCTGTTTTGGTTCTTTTTCAAACGGGCTCGTCATTCTGTGCCCAAACTCACTTGATCCAGTACAATGTGAAGTGATACCCTACGGGTCCAGTAGCAGCGGGGCGGATCTGGCCCGTACGTCGTACCGGCCCAAGGGGGTTGGTGGTAACTTTATAGATGTTGGTAACAGTGCTCCAGTGGTGGGGTCTGTTGCTGAAAGCTTGAGCTTCTTCTTTTTCTCCTCATCAGGATCGTAGAAATACGTCGCGGTGATCGAGACTGAGTGCTCTCTGGTGCTGAGTGGCAGCTGGTATTTGAAAACTCCTCGAACAATGAGCTCAAATGGGTACTCAAGAACCGCTTCCCATCGCTCAGTTCCACCGGCCTCGGTCTTGTTGCCGGGCTTCGATAGTCGCATACCGCCTAGCGAGGAGACATTTTGTCTTTTGAAGAAGGAGCCTTCGAAGTTCAAAGGTGAGTCGAAATGAAATATGCGTCCGAGCAACATGGTCCTCGGTTCACCAACTTCTGGATCTTTAATCGGATCGGTACCTTCATCAACACCACCGCCAGTGTGTGCAAATCCCTCAATGGCAACAGGTTCTGTCGATTCTTCAGATATTGGATGCCAAATTTCATCGTTGTTATGCCGTCCACCATGTTCTCGCCACCACCTGTCTGATCCAACATGCTTGCTCTTTGCGAAAATGTTGACGTCCATGTCGGCAATCGTGACCGAAACCATGTTTGGATTCACTGCATCTACGAGTAGATCCAACATAAGCTCTTCCTGACTTGCTATGACATTTTGGATCTCGCGGACTTGAACATTGTTCAGGGGTTTGCTCGTCGCGAAGACTAGGCCCATTGCGCAGAATACGGCTAAGATAACAATGATCGAAAGAACTAAGCAGCCCGCAAATCTGCGGCACCATCCACCACTGTGGCGCTGTCGGCGTTCTATGTGGCGGACGGCTACGTTGTTCCGTTGTCGACGGTTTTGATGGCGCGGGCTTCGGACCGATGAGATCAGTGGCGTCCGCTCGTCGTCGGCGGCATTTTCTGTGTCGATGTCGTAGGTGGAATATTCTCCGTGCTTTTTAGTAGCAGACCCGTTGCCATTTCCGTTACCCATGTTGAAAGTATGGAAGCGGGGGCTATTGGGTTGTGATGAATATCTGGAGGAAGGGCCACGGGCACGTGACGGATGAGCCATGGACGAGTCACTATCAACCAGCACGTGGCTGAGAGCACCCCGGGTCTGACCGTGTCGTCCGATATGGTGATGATGGCCGCCTCCGCCTGCTCTCCCAGACCCTCTCATAGTTCCGTCTCCTCGTTCACTACCATCATAATCCACGTTCGAGCCACTGTGAGGGTTAGGATTGAATTTCATGCTGACCTTCTTGTGCGGGTTCTTATTGGCCTCACGGATCGCCGCTCGGGGGTCCACGAGACTCGCAACGGAAGTCATGCTCGGCGTCCTTGAATGGTGTCGGCTTCGATGGGGCTGTGCCTCAGGTGGATTTGACTCGTATATAAAGGTATCGTCTGAATCTGACGAGTTCGCCTCATCCACTGCACTTGCGACCTTTTGCTCAAAGACGTCTGCTTTTGATGAAGCTTTTGCGGATTGCAAGTTAGTTTTTGAATATGAATATAGAGATGATGAACGACTGAGAAGGAACGAAGACACTCTTCCTATCTCTGAGCTTGGAGGCGACATGGTCTGCCGGTCGTCGTACGAATGGGATGACACTGGACTTCCAAGCGGAGAGGGCGCTGTCGTGTGCAGGTCGTTCATAGGAGTTGCTGAATGATGATGACGAAGCGAAATATGAGTTTGTGATGACCTACCAGTTCCAGAATTTATTGATGGTGCTTTGCGCTTAGGCTTTTGCTTCTCTTTCTTCGGCCTTATCGTTTCGTTGCTTGCTTTGAGGCGCAGGCTGCCGTCGCCTCGACCAGACGCAGCTCGTTCCTGATTGCCAATTGTGGCCTGCGCTATAGAAGGTACTGTCTCCGTCTCGACCGTCATATTGCGAGTTGACGTCTCAGGTCGAGATTTGATTGCAGAGAGTGATGTAAATGACGCCTTCGACGGAAGGGCGGAGGGTCTCTGAGCAGACACGGATCGTTGTTCTTGCATTTTGCCCTTGTCGGACTTGTTGATGCCACTGTCACTTCCGCTCTCTGTATTTTTGGACGGCTTCGCACTGAGATCTTCTGTGACTTTGGAGGATGTGGCGTCATTTCGTTCGTCGTCGGACGTTTTAAGGCTCTGTGATCCCGTTGGCAAACTATGATCGAGTTAGTACGAATTTGCTTTTAAATTTTCTTTGGTGTTGTGGTTGTCGGCCCTGGTCATGACATATCTTAAGATAACCAAGTAACCGAGCCGAGGCTGGAAAGGGACCACCATACCTTTGTACATCGAGATTGTCAAACCCAGGCGTCGTAGGCAGGCTTGCTTCCTGAACAGTTTCGAGTTTCGGGGCGGCACCACTTGCACCTCTCGACGAACCTTTCATGCTCAGCGGTTGTTCCTCCTGGTCGCTATTCACGCCTTCATCCTTGACAGGTATACGCGATGCGGATGCGGGCGACGAACTCTGGACGACGATAGAAGGGGTCGAGGCTGGCTCTGGTTTCTTGTGCTGGTTACGCAAGGAGTCTCTGCGAGAGCGAGAGCGGGCATCGGTGGCGGGGGGAGGTGACTTTAATCGCGGCGAGATGGGCCAATGGGGGGTACTATCTCCAGAATTTTGTCCCGATGCAGGTTTCGAGGGTCTGGGAACTCTCGAAGGGTCTTGGGATGATGCAGGTTGCAGCTGGGGTACAGTCGCCGAGGACAGAGCTCGCTGTATGGCGGCAGCAGAGGGGACGGTATTGCCTGAACCGGGAAGACTGGGGCCTCTGTTTGGACTGACATCGGTGCTGCTCTTGCGTGAGCGCAGCCCTGAGCGGGGAAGAGGGCCTGCAGACGCTGGCTGTCGGTGGGTTGGGCGTGCTGGTGATGTGTCTCTGGAAGACATGGGGGAGTTTGCTGTGGACGGCGAGCCAGACGTGTTGAGGGAGCGGACCCCGTTGAGCGTCTGAGAGCGTGAAGGAGCGGCAGCAGGACCACCGCTACCGGAGACGGAGGCAGAGGCAGGTGGTTGAGCCTTATTCGCAGAAGAGTCGCGGGTGGAGACGATCGTGGCCTGAGAAGAGGAGTTGGAGTTGGTTTGTGGCGGCTCTGCAGACTCCGGGGCACCGGTCATGGAACGATAGGAGCCGTCGTGGTTGGAGGTCATGGCGATGATTTAGTGAGTGTGGGGGGCAGGGCCCGCCGTGGCATACTGGGGTGCTATGGCCGTGGGGAGACGTGGTGAAGGGTTGAAAGGGTTGTGCAGTGTGCGTTGTTCGAAGATGGCAGCGTTGTCGGTGACGATGTCGTTCAAGGGAGGAGTGATGTCCGAGCTACGTAACTGCAGCCAGCCAGCCGAGCAGCGGGAGAGTGTCCACGGGGTGATAGTGTGTGCCTAGGTGTGCGTGTGCGTGAGAGGGAGAGAAAGAGAAAAGGCGGGCCGGGGCCAGGCAGAGAAGAGAAGAGAATAGCCCAAGAACGAGGATGCAGACGAGGAATGTGCAAGTGGATGTGGCTAGGCCCGGGCACGCGGCGAGCGACAGTTGGACGATGACACAGGGGGGTGGTAATGGACGAAGATGTGGCCGCGTGGCGCAGAGGCAAGGCCGGAAGAAATCACATTTGGTGATGGGCGATGGACGAGGCGAGCGAGGGCGCCGCAGTCTGGTTGGTGGGAAAAGGGGGATTTGTGGTGCAAGGTGAGTGGTTGGAGGGGAGGATGTTGGGTGGTGAAGGTGAAAGGCGAGTGGGTGAAGGCAGAGGGAATTGGGAAAAGGAATAAGGAATAATCATGGGGGATGGGGAAATGCACCGATGGGACTGGGAAAGGCGAAAACGGGTGCGGCAGAACCCAGGACAGGACAGGACAGGCCAGGACAGGCCAGGACTGGGCGAGGAAGAGCCTGGGCGAGGATGACTTGGGGGTGGAAGGATATAATGGGGACTGGTTTCTGGATTTCGCAGTACCTTACTGGCTGCTTTCCTCTGGCAACGGGCTGGGGATGACGGAACACTCTTCTGGCGGGTCTTTTTTGGGCGGTTTTTGGCTGCTCTGGCTGCTCTGGCTGCTCTGGCTGCTCTGGCTGCTTTTGCTGGCTCTGGCGCGGGACGACTCTCACTCTCACCCTCTCTGCTGGGTTTCTGGCGGCTTCTGGCGCGTCTCTTGCTCCGTCCGCGCTCTGCTGATCTCATCTCACCCCGGAGCGAGGCGAGCCTTTCACTCTTACTCTCACTCTCACTTCTCACTCCCGACTCCCGTTTCCCGCCCCCCGTCCAGGAACAGAAACATATGCATGCACACGAGCTCTGCATGACAGCGCACCAAAGATAATCTGCAGCTGCACCACCCGTCCTCTGCCAACTCAACTTCCACCCCCATCCCCATCCCCATCCCCATCCACACATCCACACATCCACACATCCACACAACCCCTCGACCTTTTTCACCACCAGAACCTGCTTTGCGAGATTGCGAACAGAGAGCCCCCAGTCAATCAGTCAGCTGGTGCCCCCATGTGCAGTCCCGAATGGCTCACACACTCCAGAACGAGCGCTGTCGCTCCCGCTTTGGATCATTCGGCCAGGGCCTCATCCAGCTTGTTGTGTCGCGCACTGCCTGATTCGATAGGGCTGCCAGCAACGTGCACTGTACTATGTACAATACACCGCAACGGCGCACTCACGACATAACCCCCAGCACAAAATGTACACTGCCGCGACCACTGCGGTCATCCGGAGATGGCTATGCCTTCGCCGGATTCCCGCCTTTGCGCCGCTCCTGCAAAAGCAAAAGCAAAAGCAATACCTGACTCTCCAGCCCAACTTTTTTCTGTCGCACCCACGCCCGTGACGCTCTCCCTCATCATGACGACTGTGAGCTTCCCACGTGCCCATCAGCCCGCGCCCAGCCTTCAGATCCTGTACAGAAACAGCCCAGAACGCCGCTACTTGAGATCGATTTGCCGTCTTTCATCAGCATGATGTGCATCCAACCGTTTCAGCCGCCGTTCAACCATCATCTCGGGCGCAGTAACTACCCATCACTCATCAGCTCCGGAGCATTTCGCGCGCCTCGTCACACAGAGACACTCCCTCTCAGCGCTTCGGTCCGGGGCTGCCCGTCCCGTCCTCTGCAGACCACTTATCCGCGCAATTCGGGATTGGACGGAGAGCAACGCCGTTTATGAATCCTCACCTCTACCGATTCTTGTCTGCCTGCGCACAAGGCATGGTCAGCCTGCATAACTCCGGGTTCTGATTGGAAACACGTGCCGCTACCTACTTTGCTCGCCTCACCAGCCTCTCACCGGCTCGACGACCTTCTGGTGGCTTTCGGGGTCTCATGGATTACCCTATTCAGCATGTCTTGCCTTGCCTTCCGGTCGACTCGATGCTGAGTCTCATGGCCAGGCGGTTTTGATCTGTAAGCCATGACCCGATCGGGCAGAAATTCGGTCACGTGTGTCGAACCAGTGCCCGAGATTTCATGGCTGGTACTTTGCCTAATTGTAAAAGGTAAGTTGATATAAATCTAGCTGCACCAATGAAAGTACCCCAAAGCATATGTATCACAATAATCTCTGGTTGTATCACGTCATGCCAGGTTAAACGTCACATACCCAGAGTTGTAGTATCATCGCGTCAAACCCAATCTACACTAGAGACACAATGTAGAGCTGAACCAAGGGGGCCACTGATGGTTATTCTCCACTCTCAGACCCAAATGGATCCCGGGACATTAGGTTCTGGCATGAACTGTGTGTCTTTTCCACTATGACTGAGATGTGGTTGCCGGGCTTCGAGAGTTCTTCGAATCGGGCCAACCTACCTCCATCTCGTATCTGCGCCAACCAGAAATGGCTCGATCAAAATCTTTACCTGCGTGTATGAAAACACAGCGCATTTGTGTGATATGTGGCATATCTCGAAAATGAGTGCGATTAGATGGCCACCATCGCTATAGTAGTGATCCTGCCCCTTTCTGACGATATTACAATCTTATAGTTAGTTCTACAGATTATTGAGAGCAACTTTTTATTCAACGCATAGTTCAAATCAATTGCACATGTATATTGATCAAAATCTTCCTCACTCGCCTCCTATTCCAAGTCCTCCATGCTCGTAATGCTTCAGGCCTAGGTATCCAAGGTTGGTCAAAAACAATCACGTGGGCTGCCGTTTTCAGCCAACCTGACCTCGGAATTCGGAATCGGCGTCGGACCAGTCGACCATTGGAGCACGACAAATTACTAACACCTCAGCGATTTCACCTTTTTCCTCTTCTTTCAGCCTCTTAACCATATATAGAAGGTGCAAAGGGGTAGATTGGTATGTTTATCTGATCCTGGGGATCCCCCGTGGTAAGGCGTGCAAAATTGGAGATTTTCCGGGGAAGGGCGTACGAGCTTGAGATAGAATGAGTCACGCAATCCTACGACAAACAAAACAAACAACTGCAATATTTATCACTCTTGTTCTACCGTGACTAAGATTGGAACTTCAGCTCTGCAACCCTCAATTCGTAGTCCAGAGTTCACTTCACCACTCAACCCATAACCCACCTACCATCCCATCTCAAACAACCACAATGGCATCCTCAACCCCCTCCACCCTAATCATAACCCCCATGACCCCGGAAGAAGCCTCAGTCTACCAATCCCTACGAATGGAAACCTTCTCAGACACCGTAAACCACATCCTGTACACGCACCAACCCTCACCACCCAGCTCCAGCACCATTTCGCGAGTAATCCAAGAAACGCAAGACCAACTAGCTTCCGGAACCCTCTTCGCCCTCTGCAAAGACACCACAACAAACGAAGCCATAGCCGGCGCCCGCTGGTCCTACCACGGCTCCCTCCCAACCCCAGACTCCAAACCCGGTCAAGATCCCACATTCCGCCCACCTTTACGCACCGAGGCGGATCTCGAAAAACAATTCACCCACCCCCAACCCTATCCAGAATCCGACCCCCGAGTCCTATCCACACTCTACACGCTCTTCGACACCAAAAAGCGCGAGTTCCTAGCCCACCGGCCTTATTTTAATCTAGACACGCTGGTTACGTTGCCGAGGCATCATAGGCGCGGTGCCGGGGGTATGTTGGTGCAATGGGGCACAGAGTTTGCGGATCTTTGGGATGTGGAATGTTATCTTGAGGCTAGTCCCATGGGACGGCCGCTTTATGAACGGTTTGGCTTTCGGGAGGTTGGGAGGGGAACGCTGGATATGAGGATTTGGGGGTATGAGCAGGTTTTTGAATTTATTGTGAGTATTTTTTTCTTTTTTGGTTCTTCTTTTTTCGTTTTGTTTGGGGTGTTTGGGGTCAGCGTTTGGGGTTGGCGTTGGGGGGGTTGAATGGGTTTAGGCATTTATGCTGGGTGCTGACTTTTTGATTTAGTTCATGTTGAGGCCGAAGAAGAGTGAGAGGGAGGCGGTGTGAATGAGTCTTTTAGATAGACTTGGCATGATTGGAGATCAAGGGTTGAGGTCGTTGTACGCGGGGTTGGGTTCCTGGAAAGCATTTACCAAAAGGTATAAGAGATAGGCGATAGCATGTTGGGTGATTCGCCGGTCTTGCACATTTGGCAAATCATTAGGTTGTAAGACTTTGCGAATGCGTTGAGGATAGTCACAGTAGCAGGAAATAGAAAGTAGAGAATAGACTTATTTGTTTCTTTCGGTTGGCAGAATCATCGATTCGGGCTGATATTACTACATTCCAAAGAGCAACGTGTCGTATGGCTCATTCGATAGACTCGACGATACAAGGATTTATAGCATCCGTTCTCGCGAGGAAGCAGGCTTAACAGCACGCGACCTGGGCGAACGAATAGGCCGTCACAGATGAAGTGGGCCTAAAGTCATACCTACTTTCCCTTCCCACCAGCACGTTCCCTCACACGTTCCTCTTTCTCGAACCTCTCGGTAAAGATCTTGAAAAATAGGTCTAGCCATTCCTTTTCCCTGCCGGACATTTGTCTGCTTGGGTTCTTCCAGCCCAATGCCAGAATTTCCTTCACCCTTCTCCTCAGAGCTTTCAATGCGACTGCAGCTTTCCACTTCTTTACTGCAAACCTCAGCGTATTGCCTGGTAGACTGATGACACCGGCGTGTAGCTTAAAGTCTAGCTCAGCTCCAATCATGAGGACCACGGGGATAGGATGTACGATGGAAGTTGAATGGGCGTTGTAGAACTTGTTACTCGATTGCATGATGTGATAGTATGAAAGATATCTCGCAGTGGAAGTATTGATGGAGGAAGCCTTGTTTACGGATGTTGGCGCTAAACTAACCGTTTGGTTGTTGGAGATGTTACGCCATCCCTTGCCGTCCTTGGTAAGAATCTTAGGGTAAAAGGCGGTCGCAATTACAGACGTAACGAGGATATCATTCTCGGAAAAGGTGTCGTATTGGGTTGGGACGGAGACGAACATGCGATGACGAGACGTGTTGCGATATCGACTCAGTGTGCGGCGTTCTTCATGTGACAATTGGACAAACCCCGCTTCCACAAGAGAAGACAGTAGTTGAGCCTTCAGGTCTTCAATATTCCCGAGATTTTGGCTACTAAGAAAATTCTTGTGACAGAACTGTACTTCGGAACGGCCTGGTGTAAGGCACACAGCTTTCCAGGATCTATAAGCGTTGTAAGTCGTCAGAAGGTCAGAATCTCCCTTCTTGAATGCGAGCCTTGCGGCATCCGCCCGCTGTTTGGCGTTGAAAGGCGTCAGGAACGGTGATTTTGACGATAATATGGCAGCAACCGTGATCGCTGCATCGACACATCCAAACATGCTCGATAAGAGAACTAGTTTTCCAAGGTGCGCATCTAATGGTAACTTGGCAATCTGACGGCCAATTGCAGTCAGTTCTTCACCGGGCGTCAACGCATCGACCTCAATAAGTGCATCGATCGCGCGGCGTATGTTTCGCGATAACGGAGGATTAAGGGCTTGAGCCAGCGTCTTCTCAATGTCTCCAAGGTTGCAAATCTTGGTCCTCATCACAAGATCTTGGAGGGATAGTCGAAGCATCTCCGGAGTCTGCTGATCCATCATCAAATTGTCATGGCGATGTTTTGTAAACAGATGAAAGCACAATCCTTCTTGAACGCGACCGGCTCGGCCTCGTCTCTGTTTCGCGTTTGCTCGAGATATGAAGGATTGAGTGAGGCGGGATAGTTGCCTTCGTTCGTCAAATCGCATCTCCTTGTGCTTCCCAGTGTCAATGACGCATGTTATATCTGGGATAGTTACACCCGTTTCGGCGATATTGGTTGCAAGCACGATCTTTCGTACTCCAGGGGGAGGCAAGAGGAATGCTGCCTGTTGGTCCTCGCTGGAAATTGTAGAATGAAGGGGGTATAAGAGCCAGTTTTTGTCAAATGACGGGTGCCCTAATAGTATATCGTTGAGTTGACGAATTTCGGCTATACCTGGGAGGAAAACCAAGAACGCGTTACTGTAATGGCCAAGCTGTGGTTCAGAGACAGTGATCTCAATTAGTCGTGCTATCAAATCATAATCGATTCTATATTCGTCATAAGTCGATAGCACATTTCTAGTGTTCGAGCTGTAGCCTGGTAATTTGCTTGGAACGCCTGATCGTTCTTTGGCATTGTCGTCCTCATTTCCACTTGTATCGGAATCATTTAGCTCGTTTTTTGACGACGCTTCGGTGTAGTGGGTCATTTCGATAGCATCTTCCAGATACAGTGTTTGTACAGGATACGTCCGACCGGGTATATTCATGATAGGTGCATTGTTAAGATAATTCGAGAAGAGCTGGGCATCCACAGTTGCACTCATCAAGATGACTTTTAGATCAGTCCGTACGAGCATAAGAGAACGAAGAATGATCAATAGGAAATCTGTATCAATGCTACAGGAGGTTAGTCTTTTACATGTGCGGAATGTTTTGTGGAACTTACCTCCGCTCGTGAACCTCGTCAATGATTAAGTGAGTTACGTCGTTCAACCCACCTGTCGACTCCAACATGCGCAAAACCACGCCGACAGTAGCAAATATAAGTCTAGTCTGGTTTGAAGTCTTCGATTCTAAGCGGATTACATATCCAACTAAAGACTGGGAGCTTCCAAGGGTCTTCGGGTCTTCACCCAGCTCAGCGCTGACACGCTGGGCCAAAGAGATTGCAGAGATACGCCGTGGTTCCGTGCACATGATCTTGCATGCATTTCCTTTCGACAGTTCATGCTCGAGAACAAATGATGGAATCTGGGTGCTTTTTCCACAGCCAGTCTCACCACAGATGATGGTCACTTGGTGCTGATCGATAGTCGCGAGAATCGACGCTTGAAACTCATAGACCGGAAGAGTCATCCGTGATAGAAGCATTTGTTGGTATCCAGTAGTCGATGACTTCTGCTGCCACAGGGCTTTGATCGCTTCATTACCCGCTGTCTGTGAGTTACGGCTAGAGACGGCAGCGCTTGGGTTTGCTGCCGCTTGATTTCTCATTTTGAAACGGTTGGTCAAGACCACACCATTAGACTCCTCGTTCTCTACTTGGTTTTGTATTAGTGAGCGTATATGCTTAATTGTGGCTCGATCCACTGAATCTAGACGGCTCTTGCGGTGCTCCAAGAATTCTTTGTAGAGATCTCTCCAAGCGGGTGGAAGTCTCATGAAAACCTTCTCTTCCTTGGCAGAAGGGGCACAAATGGAGAATAGAGCAGCTGTAGATATGAAGCCTTCACTCTGTTCTATGGAGACAGTGGCCACAGTGGTTGCGGTGAAAGTTGCGCGTAGATTCTGGAGAACGAAGCCCACGCCAGAGATGCTCTCATCATATGTGGTTTCCTGGTCCTTAGACCATAATATCGTCAAGGAGTGTCGACATGAATATGTTGTCGGCGACACAAGCTGGTACGACACGCGAGCACCGGGGTCTCTGATATCATCATGTGAGAGCTTTCCCATATACCTGGCATCAAAGTACGTACCTGGAGTGAACGGTTTCCTCCAAGACTCGACGGGGAGGTAGGCCGGTCTGTTTTCCATAGTCCCTCAAGGTTATTTTCTCGGTTGTAATATTATCATTTGTACTACTTTCCACAGAATCATCTGGAATAGCCGAGAACATGTCCGCAAGTAGACCTGGGCCATCATCACCAAACAAATCTTCCCCTTCTGGTGAGGAGGTCGGTTTGGGGCTTTCAGTCGTAGATGAGGCAGGGCTCGCTTGAGGAGGAAGTGTGTCGAGCACCTTGTGTGATGAGGCCTGTGGCTTCTTCTCTACAGCTATCGCTTGTGCAATTTGGTTCCGCTTAGCTGGCCATTTCGCTTGGGCTTCCTCAATGTCGAACAGTGCATCTGACTCAAGCTGTTGGAGCTGCGATATGAGTTTTCGAACTGCTGCAGCATTGTTTGAGCTAGCCTGTTGTACGTTGTCGTCTCGCCTGCCTTTCGCTTTCTTCTTTGGTTTGATTTCTAATGCTTCAGGTTCAACCTCAAATAGCTTTCCTTTCAATTTGAGCCAAGTTGGCACAAGCTCGTCGGGCTCGATGTCGCTCTCAAGGTCGCTAACATGAACATCGCTATGCTCTGATTGGCGTGAATGCCTAACGTCTGCAATTTTTCTGTCCTTGTCAATCGTGATATTTGGCGTATTCGATCCCGTCTCTTTAGCACTAGAAATTTGTTCTTGTACTGCGGTTGAAGCAGGAGTACCTGCGCGATAATTAGCCGTACAATCAATGTTAATACCCAAGTGCAGCATGGAGGGATTGGCAGAGTTGAGGCGACATCAAATCAATTTCTCGCCCATAGCGAGCACTTTCTCCACACCTTCTCTGCCAACGTGACGTAGCCAGCATACCACGGGGGCTAAGCCCTTGACGTATGATGAACGAATATAGCAGGTGCCATGCAAAGGAGAAAAGAGGAATGTCACAAGGTTCACTTACCAGGCCTTGAAGTACTCGGCGAGTCCACAAGCGTTCGTCTAGCTTGAGAGTCTTCATATGAAAATGAATGACCGTCGCGCTGGTCTAAGGCTAGCCATTCTAAAGCTTCCTGGAAGCCCCATATAGTGGCGGACGCATCAACATTGACCGCATTGGCGCAGAGCCATTTCATTACAGGCTCGATATGGTCTTCAGTGAAACCCAAGTCACGCAGAGTGAGGTCGAGGATCCAAAGTTTGGCGATGGCATCATCTTCTGACAAAACCTTTAATAAGGACTGCTGTCCTTGCCGCCGGTTGGAGTCATTGGATTCAGTGTGAGCAAGGAGTATGATGCTATCCAGAATTTCATCTGAAAGCCAATCATGAATAGTCACAGATTGAGATTGCGTACGAAGAAGTCTACGATCGGTCTGGATCTTCGACACCTGCCGACGCGCCTCTCGTCTGGTCTTAGAAGCGTGCTTTTCCACAAGTAGCTGAAGTTCGTCATGCTCCAACTGAGCCTCGAGTTCCTCTGGTGTTGGAGGAACTTGTGGCACATCGCCTGGAGCCTTTTGAGGCTGTTGCTGATTAGGTTGCGGTATAGCTGCAGGTTCTTTCTTGACAGTGTCTTGCGCCTCTGGTTCAAAATTCTTTGCCGGCTTCGGTTTACTAGCAACGGATGTCGTAGCAAATCCACGCGCGGGATTCGCCGCGGCCTTCTTTTTCTTTGCCATATGCCCCCGGCAAGTCAAGTGTTACCAGTTCGAGACTAGTTGATTCCTCGTGTGCTAGAATGCCCGTCAAGCCTCGGAATCGTAGACAACACGCTTTACGTTGTGCTCTCTGTGTCTGGAGTCTTGGCCAGAAAGCCTCAGCGTAGGTCGAAGAGCCCAAATTTTCCTCGTATAGAGTACCAAGGCGCCTGGTCTTTCAGAAGATCCAGGTTAGTGTCACTGCCTGTGGAACTGCTCAGACCCATGTAGGGCACTCGCTCTATGGAGAAATTTGTTGGTAATTTGAAAAGGGCGGAGGTGTTGTGGAAAAAGGCGCTGGATCCGAATACCATCATCACCACTAGGCGTAGTTAATTGTAGGCTTGGCGCTCGGCAATAGATTCCTCCGCCGTGAACTTCTCTGCACCTCAAATTTGGGAAATCAGCATCAAACCTCCGTCAACTTACCCCGCGCCCCTCCTTATGGACAATACAAGATGGCTGTGGATGGCGTGAATGGGGCAAATGCCATCGACCGCGAAGAGCTGCGTCGTGGAATTGTGACGAGCTCCACAAAAAGAAGAATTTCCGAGCTATCTAGCCTACCACACCATTTCGAGAATGATTGTAAGTCGTAGTCAGGCCTGTTACTGCCTCTATAGCATAGAATAGAGTATGAAAATTAATGTCGCATTTCTTCTCCAGCTCTACGCCCTCAAGATGTCAACTTCCTGCTTGACTTACTCTTTGAAACCTACCCACTCTACGACGACCGAGAATCTAGACGAGCTGTCGAACACGTCCTCCTAGCCCTGGCAAATGGCCCGTACGCCAATGCCGCCTTACCTACGATAGTAAACTTCCTTAAGAAAGAATGCGTCAAGACCAGCATCGCCTCCGTCAATGCTTTTGTCTTGGTTGACTGGTGTTCCGTTCTCCTGGTTCAATTTGCAAAAGTGCCAGAACAATGGTCGAAGTGGGGTTTGGATGTTGCGCTTGCCGATTCGAAGGTCTTGGAAACATGTATGAGCGAGGATAGTTCTCGTCGAGGGAGTCGTGTTCAACAGTCAGCTCTGACCGTCACCCGGCGTGCCTTGCGTCATGTTCTTGGTTCGCAGAATATTGGGGAGGAAGCGCTTTCGAAACTGGTCAAAACCCTCACTACAAAGGCATCTTCTACTTCGGCTGGAAATTCCGTTTTCCTAGGCGTGATTGCCGGTGTATCGTCACGATTAGCGGCTGTCAAGCCACGATTCGAGAAACATAAGCAGGACTATTATACTTTCTACGTCCGGGAGATCATTGGCTCAAAGACACTGCTCCCGAAGCAACTATCCAATGGTTTACATGACTTTTTCGACACTTTTCCAACTTTGGAAGAATTGCAGAAAGAAGTAATCCCAGCCATTGAGAAAGCGCTGCTTCGAGCACCGGAAGTGGTGCTCAACGACATTGTATCTCCTTTCATTTTAGCTCTACCCAAGAGTCTAGATCTATCAGTAATCCTACATGGGAAGCTCCTCAAGCCGCTTTTGTCCAATATCAAATCTACCAACCCGACGATAAGGGCTGGTGCTTTACGGACTTTCCAAGCGCTCAGCTCGCGGTCGCATGATGATGCCCTCATTGGAAAAGTTGCAGATGAGATCTTGAACCCACTCAAGCAAGGCAAGGTCACAGTTACGGATCAGAAAGTTCTGCATGCTCAAATGCTTTCATCTCTTACGGGATCTGTAGCGTTGGCTGAAAAAGTACCCGCAGGTATTGCAGCTGTTGCATTGAAGGAGCCGAATGAGCCTGCCGTTGTTGCAGAGGTCTCTGCCATGGCTGAGCACATCACCTTTGGTTTTGCCAATGGCGTCAGTCTCGACAAATCGGTCTGTGATGCCTTCGTCAAAGGCATGGCTGATAAGCGCGTTCCGATACGGCGCTTGTGGGCTATACGTGCTGGGGATTTATGGTGGAGCCTTTCGCCTGAACACTACAGCCGAAAAGACGTACAAAGCTTCTGTCAAGCAACTCTTCCGAAATTGGTCGAGCTTTGGCAAGACGTCGTTGCGAATCCTGTGCCTGCCACGCAAAGTGGTATGGTCTCGGTAGGCTACTTTGTAACAGCAATTTTGCTCGCCAGAGTATCGCAAGTGAATGATGACAAGTTGTCTGCCATTTACAAGAAGACGGACGTGGTGAACCAATCTCTCACCGTTCAACCAAAACCTTCTTTTACATTGAGCTCAAGAGTCTACACCAAATTATCTATAGTAGAAGATGTGGACATTACACTACGAGCACTTACAGCCTTAACGCCGTTCATTTGCGAAGATGAATCGTCAGTTGAAGCGAAGGATGCGTGGTCGCAAGCAATGATATTTTTCATAGTCGCTCAATCCGTCTCATCAAAAGCGAAACAAGCTGCTCGACAAGCACTTACAAAATGTTACTTCCAAGACCCAGCTAAAATTACCAAGATCTTAGTCCGAGGGTTGTGGTCATGGTATAAATCGTCTGAGCTGGGAGAAAAAGAAAGTGCTGCAGTAGCAGCAAAATCAGGAACGAGCGAGCTTTCTATGGTGTTGAATTCGTTTTGTTTGCCCGAAGAGAGCTTGAAGAAGCTGGATGCACAAATTTCTCAGGAAGTTCTCTGCAATCAGTGCGTGGATCTACTTGTCCTAGCTCGATCGGAGATCATACCACGAGCCTCCTGGATTGATTTGTGCCTCAAAATGGGAATAGACCCTGGTCAGCTGGCTCGCGATCATATTGAGGAGACCATGAAGTTGGCAATCGAAGCTACGACTGTATATGAATCCTGCTCTATCAAATCGACTCAGCTAACGTATTTCATTAGGGCACGGACAAAAGTGAATTTCCAGGAGTCAGCCAAGCCGCTTATAGTGCTTTCACTGATCTTGCCTTCGTTGCCCCCGATTCAGCACTCCCTGCTGTTGTGAAGCAATTCACCCAGGATCTGAAACCATCCCAGCTAGACGCGATTGGCCCAACTGAGGCAGCGATCTTCCGAACCCCCGATGGTACTGCATACATCGATGTACTTTCCAAAAAGGCTCCCGTTACTATCGACAAGAACACAAAGGACTATGATACTCTCAAATGGGAACAGGAGCTTCGAGCACAGCTACAGCAAAAGAAGGGACAAACCAAGAAACTCACTGCAGATGAGCAAGCTAAAGTCAACGCCCAGCTGGCGAAGGAATCTACGATAAGGCAAGAAGTCGCCGCCGTCGAGACTAGAATGAGGCGCGGAGTTGGTATTATCCAAAGACTTGCAACTGGTCCCCCCACTGAAGCGGAGCAATGGATGGGCCCCGCAGTCGACCTCTTGATCCATGTTATACGAGCCGGAGCCGGCTTGATCCTGGGTGATCTTCCTGCAACAGCCTTTATAAAATGCTCTGAGCGGATCTCTACTCGCTTAGGAGCTCTTCGACAGTTTGTGGGCATAGCTACCCTAAGGACTATTGGAACAATGCAACTTCCCAGCGAGTACGAAGCGGAGGATCTTGGAGGTCTGTTAGCTGATCGTGTCGAAGGAGCGTTACTAATAAGCAAGTAGATCTCGTCACAAGGGTCCTTTATCGACTCCGATTCATGAGTGAACAACGACCACTAGATGCTGTTTCTCTTGTATATTGCTTTCCGTTGATCTTTCTTATCCTCGAGAAAGGGGGCATAGGAAGATCCTCGCCCGAAGAGTCTGATGAGCAGCTTGTCCTAGCTCTAGAGGTTTTGTCATTCCATACAAATTCATGTAAGTTTATGTTCCCCTCTTGTGCGAAGTAAATAATACTGAACTCTCCAGGCTCTGATGAGCGGCTACCACGCGCGGAACTTTTGCAGGTCATTATATCATCGATGCAAAAGTATAACCAGCATTATAAGCTGGTCAAGGATTGTTTGATGGACCTCTGCCGTGGTCTTGCTCCTAATATATCTGATGAGGAACTCGCTGCCTTGCTTCAAGGGACTATTGTTCCAGAGACCGCTGTTCGAACTGCTACTTTACAGGCTATCGATTCGGAGTTAGATATGAACGACCTCACTTACAGCGAGGAAATCTGGATTGCGTGCCACGATGACGTGCAAGAAAACGCTGAATATGCTAGAACGATCTGGGAAGATAATGATTTAAAGCTTGCCGCAGACGCTGCATCACAGACTGTTCCTTATCTAGACTCTCTTGATAAGCAGCTCAGGAGAGCAGCAGCGCGATCGCTCGGAGAAATCGTCGAAACGACCCCGGAAACCTTCAATCAACTCCTCGAAAACCTGCAAGGCTCTTATCGGGAGAAGGCCAAGCCAAGGGTACCAGAACGAGACGAATATGGCATGCCTCGGAAGGTCGATTTGAGGGATCCCTGGGAGGCGAGGGACGGCATTGCGCTTGCTTTCAAGGAGATTTCACCAGGCTTCAAGGACGGCGACCTACTCAAATTTTTCCAATTCATGGTATATGATGGACCTTTGGGAGACCGCAGCGCAACCGTGCGGGATGAAATGGTGGAAGCAGCCACCACGGTCATCAAGACCAAAGCAAAGACCCAAGTCGAACCGCTTATGGAACTATTCGAGAACGCCCTTGAGGGACCGGACCGTAAATCAGAAATGTATGACCAGGTCAATGAGGCTGTCATTATTCTTTATGGAGCCCTTGGTCGTCATCTAAAAGCTGGAGACAAGCGGGTGCCCAAGGTTGTACAGCGCCTCCTAGCCACTCTAAGCACCCCTTCTGAAACGGTGCAATATGCCGTCGCACAATGTCTGCCTCCTCTTGTACGAACATCCGAACAAGAAGTTGAGAAATACATTGAACAAATGACTGAACAACTACTCCACTCAAAGAAATATGCGGCGCGACGCGGCGCCGCTTATGGTGTCGCTGGTATTGTCCGCGGCAAAGGGCTTGGAGTCCTTCGCGAATATCGTCTAATGTCAACCCTGAAGGGCGCCACAGAGAACAAGAAGGACGTAAATCAACGGCAAGGTGCGTTCTTAGCATACGAACTCTTGTCTTTAATACTCGGCCGGATATTCGAGCCATACGTGATCCAATTAGTACCTCAGTTGCTCGCCGGATTTGGAGACTCCAGCGCCGACGTTCGGGAAGCCTGTCTCGACGCTGCTAAAACGTGTTTCTCTACGCTCAGCTCTTACGGCGTGAAACAAATCCTGCCCATTCTCTTAGAAGGCTTAGACGACCAACAATGGCGCAGTAAGAAGGGTGCCTGTGATTCGTTGGGTGCCATGGCTTACCTTGATCCAAATCAGCTAGCATTGAGCTTGCCGGATATCATTCCTCCCCTGACAACCGTCTTGACCGATAGTCATAAGGAAGTTCGATCATCTGCCAACCGAAGTCTACAGCGCTTCGGAGAGGTAATCAGCAATCCAGAAATAAAGAGCGTAGTCAATGTTCTCTTGAAAGCTCTCAGCGACCCAACCAAGCACACGGATGATGCTCTCGACTCGCTTATCAAATTACAATTCGCTCATTACCTCGACGCCCCATCGCTGGCTTTGGTGGTTCGTATCCTTGAGCGAGGGTTAGGTGATAGGTCGGCGACAAAGAGGAAATCTGCTCAGATCATTGGCAGTCTTGCACATCTTACAGAGCGTAAAGACGTCATCTCTCACCTGCCCATTTTAGTGGCTGGACTGCGGATCGCGATAGTAGATCCCGTTCCTACTACTCGTGCAACAGCCTCGAAGGCACTTGGATCGCTCATGGAAAAGCTGGGCGAAGATGCCTTGCCCGATCTCATTCCAAGTCTCATGTCCGCACTCAAGGCAGATACAGGAGCTGGCGACCGATTGGGTTCTGCGCAAGCTCTATCGGAAGTACTGGCTGGTCTCGGAACTGGTCGTCTCGAAGAAACTCTGCCGAACATTCTGCAAAATGTCTCAAGCAACAAGCCATCCGTTCGGGAGGGTTTCATGTCGCTTTTCATTTTCTTGCCAGCCTGCTTCGGAAATTCATTTGCCAATTATCTCAGCAGAATTATTCCGCCGATCCTTGGTGGATTGGCAGACGATGTCGAATCGATTAGAGAAACTGCTTTGCGCGCAGGTCGACTTTTGGTCAAAAACTTCGCGAACAAAGCAATTGATCTCCTTCTGCCCGAGCTTGAGAGAGGTCTCGCCGACGATAGCCATCGTATCCGTCTCAGTTCAGTCGAACTTGTGGGAGACTTGCTCTTCAATCTTACCGGTATTAGCGGCAAAGCCGAGCAAGAAGAAGTTGAAGAGGGCGCAAAAGAAGCTGGACAGTCGTTGTTGGAAGTTTTGGGCGAAGAGAAACGAAACAAAGTGCTGTCAGCCCTGTATATTTGCAGATGCGATACATCTGGCCTGGTCCGTGGTGCTGCCATTAATGTCTGGAAAGCGTTGGTGGCGACGCCTCGCACCCTTCGAGAACTCATTCCAACCCTTACCCAGCTTCTTATTCGTCGTCTTGCCAGTTCGAATATGGAACAAAAAGTCATCGCTGGCAACGCACTTGGAGAACTCATCCGAAAAGCTGGCGAGGGTGTATTGGCAAGTTTGTTGCCAACTCTAGAGGAAGGATTGCATACCACAGATACGGATGCAAAGCAAGGCATCTGCATCGCTCTTCGAGAACTTATCTCTTCGGCTTCCCCAGAAGCCCTGGAGGATTATGAGAAGACTTTGATTCAAGTTGTTCGAACTGCACTTGTCGACCCGAACAGCGATGTACGGGAGGCTGCAGCCGAAGCGTTCGATGCCCTACAACGCATTATGGGCAAACGTGCCGTTGATCAAGTCTTGCCCCATCTTCTCAGTCTGCTCAGGAATGAGGACGAGGCTGAGAACGCCCTTTCCGCTCTCCTCACGCTTCTCACAGACCATGCACGATCCAATATTATTCTTCCAAACCTTCTTCCGACGCTCCTCAAATCGCCTATGTCAGCGTTCAATGCTCGCGCCATTGCATCGCTGGCAGAGGTCGCCAGCTCTGCCATGACTAGGAGACTTCCAAACATTCTGAACACCCTTATGGACAACATCGTTGCCTGCAAGGACGACGATTTGAAAGCAGAACTCAATGCCTCTTTTGACACAGTTCTCATTTCCGTCGATGAATTCGATGGTCTGAATACCGCAATGAGCGTCATGCTTGCGCTCATCAAGCACAACGACGAAAGAAGACGTGCAGCGGCAGATACCCACTTGGCCAAATTTTTCGCCGAGACCGAAGTGGACTTCTCCAGATATTACCCAGACCTCATTCGCTCACTCCTCATTGCATTTGATGACAGTGACAAGGAAGTGGTCAAGGCTGCGTTCACTGCGTTGACAGCACTTACGAAGCGTCTTCGAAAGGAGGAGATGGAATCGCTTGTAATTTCTACACGTCAAGCTCTCCACCAGGTTGGGGTGGCTGGATCCAACCTTCCAGGATTCTCTCTGCCCAAGGGAATCAACGCAATTCTCCCAATCTTCTTGCAAGGCTTGATGAATGGTACTGTAGACCAGCGTACACAAGCTGCGCTCGCCATTTCCGATATAATCGATCGAACCAGTGACAAGGCACTGCAGCCATTTGTCGTTCAAATCACAGGTCCACTTATTCGTGTTGTGTCGGAACGATCAGTGGAAGTCAAGGCCGCAATTCTACTCACACTCAACAATTTATTGGAGAAGATTCCAACATTCCTCAAGCCCTTCCTTCCACAGTTGCAGCGAACTTTCGCCAAATCACTTGCCGACACATCCTCAGAGGTCCTACGTGCCCGTGCTGCAAAGGCTTTGGGGACTTTGATCTTGATGACACCCAGGGTTGATCCTCTGATTGCAGAATTGGTGACCGGGTCTAAAACAAGCGATCAAGCAGTCAAGAATGCAATGCTCAAGGCTCTGTTTGAAGTTGTGAGTAAGGCCGGAAAGAACATGAATGAAGCTAGTCGCAATGCGATTTTGGGCTTGATAGATACAGATGTCGATGAAACTGATGGTAAGTCAGTCGTGTTTACCATTATGCATACAGAATACTAAGAAGACGTAGATGCCATGTCCATCACGAACGCCCGTCTACTAGGTGCACTCATTGGCAACCTGCCCTCAGATATCGCAGCTGGCCTGATAAAATCCCGTGTCTTGACAACACACTTCAGCAAATCATCCGTCCTTGCCCTGAACGCAATTCTACTTGATGCCCCAGATGCTCTTGCAGACTCATTCGCTGATGAGACAGTCCATGTCATTTGCCAGGGCATCGGGCATTCACAACCCGTCATCTCAGATAACAGCGTCCTAGCCGCAGGCAAATATCTCCTAAGCTCATCAACCAACAAGACATTTGAACACACAAAACCAATCTTCGAAGCTCTAGCACCTGTCATCGAACCCGGAAACCCGGTGGACACGCGACGCCTCACACTAGTCGTGCTTCGAACCGTGGCCAGAGAAAACAACGATCTAGTCCGGCCACACATCCCGCTCCTAACCACGCCGATATTCTCCTGCGTCCGCGACCCGGTTATCCCCGTCAAGCTGTCTGCCGAAGCCGCATTCTTGGCGCTCTTTAGCGTGGTGGACGAAGAGGGCGCGGTGTTTGATAAGTTCATGGCTGGACCTGGTAAGAGTCTTAGCGCAGGGCAACAGAGGAGTATGGGAGATTACTTCAAGCGTGTGAGTCTGAGGTTAGCGGCACAGGCTAGAGAAAGGAAGGAGGCTGAGGGTGGAGCTGGTGGTCTTGGATTGTCGAGTGATGAGATGGAGGACGAGAGGGAGGTTTGGAGCGTGGGGAAGGTGGAGTTGGCGGATGTGTTTGGGGGCGAGTAACGTAGGCGTAGTCGTAGCCGGTTCTGGACGAGAAGTAAAGTAGCTTCTGGTAGATTTTGTAGGCATTCCGAGGGATAGAAATAGGTGCATGTAGGCCGGGTATGACGCTATGCTATACCAGGTATTAAAAAAGGATTTTTTGGACACGACAGAAAGATACAATCCTGTTCGGGCATTATGTGATCTCATGCGTAAATTGATGACAGGTGCGTCCCCATGATGAGTATATCTATATACCACCAGCCTTCCCTAGATACGCCCAGGGCATAAAGACGTTTCATTCAGAAGCCAAAGCCGAAGCCCGATCAGTCAACGACCTCTCACTTAAAACGCAACCGAGCAAAGTAGTTCCTCCTCCCTTTTCGCCTCATGCTCCTGACCCAATGGGCCGTTGAAAAAAAAAAAGAAAAAAGCCGGGTATCTTCCCTTGAAATGTCCGACTCCTGGTCCCGTTTCATTCCAGAACACCTGGGCCCTTAGGGCCTGGTTTCAAAACGCCGTGTATGCATTGCCATTACCATCAAACGCCCTTCTCAGAGTTAAAAACTCCGAGTTGTCAAAAAAAGAAAATTGAAGTAGACTTAGTCAGAACTGGATTTCAAGACCAGTGTGTAAAGTCTAGACGCGGCGTACATGCCAACCCCCTGGAATGATACGTGCATGCAGTCGATGTATGTGTGGTGCAAGGAATCTATACCCCAACGACAGCCAGACATCCATCGAGCACGGAATCAAGACTGTCGACATCCTGGACACTGCCACCGACCCAATTCCAGTCGTCATCGATGACCATCGGGTCACCAAGGTCTACATGGACGCCGTTCGTTAGGGTGCCATTGGGTTGGTTCTTAACAGCATTCACTCCATTGACCAGGTTTGCTGCCGTAGACCCGGTGATCATCTTCTTCGGTTCCTCAGGGTCGAGGTCTTCGATACCGTGAGTGTCTAGGAATGTGGCATTTGCGATGCTGCCGGAGATGAGTGGAACTTGGCCGAGATAGCTGTCTCCTAAATCTAGAGCCAATCGAAGGTCTTCCATGCATAGCGGTCGCCTCTTTCTATTCTCTTCTACTTCCACTGGGAGGAGGCCAGTTTGGCTACGGCCGATCTCGCCTCTGCTCACTCTTTGTTCTTCACGTTCTACCTTGCGCTTGAATTCTGCAGTCCTAACATATCCAGTGCCATTGCTTGAAACGCGCTGGAAGAAATTTGTTAATGCTTCTTTGATGTAAGTCTCCGTGGCGATGTTCATATAAGCTGCGCAATCAGGCGTGTGCCCGGAGGGAAGGCCCATTTCGTAGCAAATGGGGAGCATACGGGTTTGAATCGAATTTGTGTCGGGAAACTCGTGAGTTTCTGTGAAGAGTGGGGCGGTGTAGCGTTTGCGAATTTCAATGTCCCAGTCTGTTTGTTGGAGTTGTGAGCTATCCAATCCTGCGGTTTCAGGGTGCAGCGGGGGCGCATTGTACTTACTCGTCTTCTGGAAACCTCCAGCAGAGGCGGGACCAGTATCCGGCTGTTTGATTCTTCGCAGGTCCGCATAGTCGTTCATTATCTGTGCAAAGGGGTCCCATTCAGGCTCTGCTCGCGTTCCCTTTAATCTCTTCCTCTCTCTCCTACTTAACTGCATTACCTCAAACTTGAGCCTCTTTTCCTGCTCCCCTTCGGTACTCTTCTGTCCCGCGCCTGCTCCGCCAGCCTTCCCACTAACCTTGTCATCTGCCCAGCTCGCTACACCAGGTTCTGGCGCATCGCGGAAGCTATTTGCATAGATTGCCAGAATAAACTGGTTATGCGCGTGCTCGAGCGCGGAGGTGGACAGAATGGGGTTCAGACGGGAAGTAAGTTCTTCTTGGTTGAGGTTCCCGGAAAGAAAGGCTGAGATGCTCCCTTTGTAGATGTTCCAGTCGGAGTCACTGATTGCAGACTTGACTGCAGTGTACAGCGGCTCTACATCGATTCTTGGCACGGTCTTCTTCTCAGGTTTCGCTATCGGGGTCGGAGTCGGTAGGCTCTTGGTAGATAGGATAGGCGTTGTAGATACATTGATCGCATCGGGCCGGATGGTCGCCATGTTGACTTTTGTGATGCGGTCGCGATGTACTGCGCGCTAGAGGAGGTTGAAGGAGTGAATCTCGTCGCACACGAGTTTGAAGGCAACAAAGGCCCTGCTGGTTTCGGCAGTGGCGCCAGAGGTGTCGCCGGCGCTATTCAGGATGATTTACAACTTAAGATTGATGCATTAGATGGCTGCTGGGTGGTTATTGGGATGGATTGCTGAAGGCCGCTGGGTGAGGTTGGTTGGGGTGAGGTCGGAGGTTCTGCGGAGTTCCCGCCTGCCAAAGCCACCCCTGCAAGTCCCTGCAAGTCCCTGCAAGTCGAGGCGGTGCGGTGTGGCATGGAACGTCCCATGCGGTCAACCGTGGCTTACACCACCACCACTACCACCACACATCTATCACAACAGTCATTCATGGTTCTGCTAGATCAGGAAAGGAGATATTGACTCCAAGTCATTTGCACGTCCACTCATAATTCGTGAGTTTTTTATTTTAGTGAGCTACTTAGTTCTTCGTACCTATGGAGCCAACCCCGTGATGTGACCAAGGTCTACGTTTCTTCTCTCCGCTATCTGGGTATAGAGAGTTTAGCCTCCGCCATTTCCTTACTCCTACAGATATATATCATACATGGTTAAACGCCCAGTCGAGACCAAAACCTACTCTGCCTTGGCCACAGCCAGCTTGAGTAGCTCTTCTGGTCCTTTTCCTGCATTCTTCGGGTCTTTGGCAAAAGCCTGCCAGATCTCGCCATGCTTCGGTTCGGCCAAGGTCACTTTGCTTAGCACCTCAGCCTTCTTCTCTTCGGTACCATGCTGCTCGAGGAATTTGTAGTACCAGACCCATCCATCACCGTAGTCTGAATCGAGCACGACAGCCTTCGTGAACCAAGTGTGCGCCTTATCCAGCCGCCTCTCCGACCAGAAGATACGAGCAACAACAATATACAATCTTGGGTCATTCTCAACCTTCTTGATTGCTTCTAGAGCGCGCGGCTTTCGCTGGGTTCGGGATTCAAGATGCATGATTCTCTCTGCCCATAAGAGGCCAGAGTTCGGGCATTCCTGGAGTGCGGCGGCCATAAGCTTCTGTGCAGCGTTTATGTTGTTTGCTCGGCGCTCCAAGCGCACCGATTCACATAGTAATTCGTCATTCTTCGGGTTCTGTTGCCTGCCACGCTCCAGTGTTGACCTAGCCTTGATCACAGCTCCGTGTTTCTCCTGCATACGAGAGAGGAGGATGAAAAGGACGGGTGCTTTGGAATTTGCCCGAGTTCCCACTGCATATGCTTCTTGGGCCTCTTTTGATTTGCCCATCGAGTCATAAATCTGGCCCTTGATAGCATGTAATTTCCAGCTGCCGGGCCATGTCTGAAGCCCTTGGTTCACAAGATCCAACGCTGTGTCGAGCTCGCCCTGTTGCCGCTCCAGGGTCGCTGATTTCATGAATATACGATCAGTAGCTGCAGTCTGTCGAGCAAGTTCCAGGAAGCCTCTCGCCTGGTCAAAGTCGCCTGCATCGATCTCGAACTCGACAGCTCGGATATAGAGGTTTTCATTACCAGGCAATTCTTCGAAGGACCGGGCCAAGACTCTTCGAGCATCCTCAGCCCTCTGGGCTTGCCATATTTCGCGAGCGTATCCCAGCCACAAAGATTCCGATTTAGGGCATGCGGTAACAGCACGCTCAAATACTTCCAGCAATGCCTCGTTGGTTCCGTGATTTCGCTCAAGATCCGCGCACGCATGCCAAACTTTTGTGCTCACGGGAAACTTGGTAACGGCATGTTCCAAGATCGCCCTAGCGGTGCCATATTTACCACGGGTTCTGCTAGAGTCTGCGTCTTTGAGCCATTGATCTCGTCGCTCGTTATCTTCAGGGAGTCCCCATCCTACTGTAGCCTTGATAATAGCGCCAGCTGTCATGATCGCACCCTCCTCTTCGCAAATTTCCGCTTGTGTGATCCATTCTTCCCGCTTTGGCATAGCATCCTCTTTGCTGAGCTTGTTGACTGCGCGCTCCATAATTCTGTCGCATTGCTCCGCCTTTCCAAGCTGTTCCGACAGTCGACAAGCCTGAATCCAGATCGCCCAGCTTGTTGGAATGGCCTTGCGGGCGGCATTGAGGATCTTTTGTGCATTATCTGGCTCACTAACTCTGGCATACGATATCCATAACTCTTCGGATAACTTCACAGACTCGGTCGCCATTGCAAACAGGTCTCTGACTTTTTCGAGCTCTTGTGTGTTGTTGATGAGAATCTTCCAAAGCTCTACTGACTGGGGGTTGTGGTCAATGGCCTGTTGGGCAACCTTCTTCCGCGCCTGTACAGTCTGTTCCAATTCGATTGCTGCGATCCAGAGTTTGATCGCCTTGAGATTTTGTTTAATACCTGCGGCAGCAATGATCTTGGCGTTTTGGAGCGTATCACGATTTATCCTTATGGCCTCCTCCCAGACAACTACCGAACGTGGACACATTTCGCAGCCTTTTTGAATTACCTTCTTGGCTGTATGGATCTTGCCCGCAAGCTCCTCGAGTCGGCATAACGCAACATATCCAGGACCATTATGGACATTGGTCTTGACTGCAGATTCGAGTAGCAGTCGGGCGCGGTTGATATCTTCTACAGGTGCTTCCATTCCGAGTGAGTGATTCTTCTCAAGTGCTGTTATATAGCCGCGAGGGTCGACGCTTGTGGATGTGCCAGACACCTCTGTCTGTGTACCTGGATTACTCTTAGCTGCGGAGTCCAACCGCACTTGAAGGGCCGACTTTTGCGCGGCTCCAATAGAGGCAAAGTTTGTCATTGTCCCATCTGCATCTCCAGAAGAAATAGATGTTTCCAGCTGGCCCGCTTGAGACGCAGCAGATATGACACTGTCGGGAACAGCATATGACCGAGCGTTGCTCATCCGTGCTTCGCGTGCTCGTTTTGCTTTGCCTGTCATATCTCCAACTTCTGGTAGAGCCGCCCACTCATCTTCAGAAACACTACCAAGCGCTCGTTTCAGATCGGCAAATTGTAATTGAATCTTCGGGTTATTCTTCTCGTAGTCTTCGCGTTCTTGTTTCTCGCGGGCTTCCCTAAATAGCAAAGTATAGTTAGCATCTGTTCGTGCAAGTGCATGTATTGGTGAACTGTTAAGTTTCGGAGAAGAGAAGCAGAGGCAAGATAGGTTGTAAAGTGAAATAAGACTTTGTGCTAACCTTCGAACTCTACGACGTTTATCCATCTTTTCGTCAACTTCTTGGTAGATTCTGTCTGCCTCATCGTCCTCTTTGTCATAGTTCATTCCACTAGAGAACAATCCGACTTCATTGTCAGGATCTTGAAACCGGTCCTCCTCTTCATCTTCTTCCTTTTTCTCCACCGCACCGTACGCTGTCGGAGCAGCCTGGCCTAACTGCGCCGCTCGCTTGGCCAGCATCTCCTTCATCTGCTCCTCTGAAGGCCCTTCTCGGGCAGGACCGAGATCACTACGGGTAGTGAAGCCGGTGGCACCACGCCCGAGACCAGCCACATAGTTCTCGGGCGCGGGCATGTTGAGGAAATCCCGCCTTCCAGTCATTTTCGCAGATGTTCTCGAGGGATCGGGGTTTAGGGTGGTTTTCAAGGAGAAAGAGCGCCTTTTCAAAGGCCTACCCTTTAAGGGAAATGACCACTTGTGCGTCTGTACTTGTCGTAAAGTACTAGAAGGGAGTAGATTGTGGATCGAAGGCAGTAAACAGAGTTAAATTGGAGGCAACTATCTAGGTAACAAAATCTTGATGACATAAGAGCTGCGCTAACCCCAAAAAGGAACTATGCGATTCTCAAGTGCTTTCAAGCATTTGGACCTAAGAATTTCGTCGGAGATTTTAAATCGGGGGGTCTGGTGGGGTAATGGGGTTAAGTAAATCTCAGGCTTCCGAGAGAGTTCGGATTTGTTCTTCGAACAATCTCTGGTACATTCACGATTTTGGGCAGAACCAGCGAACATTGTTTCGCCGTCTTCAAGATCTCGCTCTTTGAGAGAGCTCAGTATAATTCCCTATAGATTTTGATCCAGAATACATGGAAGAACTTAAAAGTTTGTGCATTCCATTTACGAATAATACACGACATGAGCATCACCCGAGACGACGAAGCAACAAGTTCAGCCTGTGGCCGTTGCTGAGGCCAGAGTCCTCCCATTCGTATGCTTTGGGAGCGACGCCGTCATTGGAGACGTGGCCGGCTCTTTTCGAGGCACGTTTGGTGGGGGAGGAGATTGAGGAACGGTCCTGATCACAGTCTCACTTCTCAAATCTTTCGAGCTAATTCAACTTAGCAATGGCGCGTAGTACCAGCGTTTGTGCAATGTTACCTCTTCGACCTTCGTGCTTTCCCACTCAACCACTTCTTAAATCCTTTCGATTCTTTTTTAGACTATAATTTGGATTAGTCATTCGTGATTCGTTCTCAATATTCGCATATCCAGTTGAACCCACTTGATCAAGATCATCCACATTCTCTTCTTCTATTCTTCCAATGCTATCGCTTTTACTATGCGGGCTGAGTGGACTTTCGTTCAGACCTTCTTCAATTTCTTCTTCGAGTGGAGGCGCCCATCGCTCCACATCTCCGTTGACCACAACAAACCAAGCAACCTTCTCCCCTGGCGCAAGTTTGTCACGTAAGTCAACCAATGCACCCCAAGTTTCATTGGCAACACCTTGTCCTCGAACCTCATCTATATCCACACCAAGCTTAACCTCATGGATTTGATCGCAAACATAGGCATACGGTTGGTCTTTCGTATATAAGTCGTCAATATCATACTGTTCGATGAAGGCCAAGGACGGTAAATTTTTCATCTCTTCGGGATAAAGAACTTTAAAATTTTCCGTCAAACTTGCTGATGTGGCCGGGGCCATGAGCCATTCTGAGGCGGCATCTTCAAGGTTATGGAGGATAATATGAATGCGTATCAAGGGCCGCGGCCAGCGAAAACCATGAACGAGCCAGGTTGGCATTGTGAAAAACTTGTAAAAAAGACCGCCGAGGGTATAGAAAATAGTACGATAGCAGAAGAATGTTTTCGTCGAAATTGGCGCAGAAGCTGGATCAAATGTACTTCTAGAGCAGAATTTGGCAGCTCCTAGCTAAATCTTTTGTCTCTTTGATGGGGTTTAAAAACCCATTGACTGTGATCAAGGCGTGCAATTTGTGGCTGGCAAGGAGGCGGTTTTTTGCGTTAAGGTGTAATTGTGTGCTTTCTCAGCAACTGCTAGGTTCTCGGTAGTACATGTCTTGTTTATCTTGCAGATCAAATGTTGTCGCGGAAAATTTCAACCCGAATCAGCTTCTCTATGCATGTGAGTCGCATCAGCCCAAAAGGTTTGACCAGCGTGTTGAACTAATTCGGGAGTCGCGCGTGCCGGGAAGTGGCTATCAAGAAGTGAGATTCCAATCTGCAAAGTATATGGACCACAGGAAAAGCGATAGTCGAGGGTGGCGCTAAATTAATCGTGGGCTGGCTCATAATGTTGTATCTCCGCAACGCCCAAACAGAGGGTAAGAAATGTCGGGAGAGCTTGGGCCGCCCGCAATGACGCTAGCGACAACCTGCGGTCCGTGCATGTCCCGAATTAGCGCGTGCAATGCAGGTCAACTCTATGCGACCTTACCACGCCCTCTCACTCTCTACCGCCATCGACGACAACATCGCGTACCCTCGTCCCTTTCCATTGTGGCTCTCTCTCCCCTTCACGTGCGCTTACGAGCGTACCTGACGGGGCTTTAGCCACCGTCCTCAAGCATCCCATAGCTTCTGCTATCCTCAGAGGATCAACTCCATCCCAATGCCGCTGTAAGTTACCCCGCACTCGCATGGCTTCAACACGGCCAAGAGCTTTATCAATGCTTTTTACTGACAAATCTGTAGCCATCTACTCGGAAAGAAGGTACTCTATTACGTATACCAAGGCTACACAGCATGACCAAACTGACTATGCAACCAGAGCTGGAATGTCTACAACCCGGCGAATATCGCCAGGGTGAAGGCAGATGAGGCCGCCGCGGCTGCGCGTGAAGCTGCTGAGGAGCAGCGCATGCAAGAACTCGACGCAGAGCGCCGAGCAGCTATCCTTCGAGGTCGAACGCCGCCACCTTTGCCTGACGACGATACCAGACACGACGATAGAGGTCACGGGAGGTCAAGCGAGCACAATGATGGACATGATAGGAAACGAAGGCGCCTCGTTGGTGAAGATGATACAGACAGAGACATCCGCTTAGCAAGAACAGTGGTTGGACCCATTGAAGGTGACGACATTGGAACTTTCAAGCTCAGGAGGCCCAAGAGTGACGCGCCAGTCACGGATCACGCTGGCAATATCAACCTCTTCCCCATGGATGCGAAGGAAATGATGAAGCGAGAAAAGAACTCGAAGGCAGAAGAAGATAAAAGAAAGAAGGAACGCGAATACGAAGACCAGTATACCATGCGCTTCTCGAACGCGGCCGGCAAAAGCGGACTTGACAGGCCGTGGTATTCGACTCTGACAGAAACAAAACCCGAATACGAAGATCGGTCACTTTCAAAGGACCTTGCCATAGGATATGCTGGATACGAGAGCAAGGATGTGTGGGGTAACGAGGATCCTGCACGCAAAGCAAGGGACCAAGCTCGTCTAGCTAGCAACGACCCTTTGATAAGGATGAACAAGGGTGTTGCGGCAGTGGCTCGCGGAGACAAAAGAAGAAGAGAACTGGCCAAAGAAATGGCCGTAGAGCGAGGAAAAGAGCGAGCTCGGGATCGGGAGGAGAGGCGACATCGGCACTCAAGACACCGCCATCACAGGAGTCGAAGCCGTGAGCCGGATCATCGTAGGTCATCCCATCGACGTGAAAGACGCCGTAGCAGGAGCCCAAGCAGGGAGAGAGATGACTATCGCCACCGCAAATCGGCTCACCGACGTGAGTGATGGCTACGTCTCAGTTGCATTGTGAAGTCAGAAATGAGTGTAATAGATACCCAAAATAGCACCAAATGCTGGTGACTATTTTTGCAGAGTGAGTAGTAGTTTACCAAACACAACACATAAGACGTATGAAAATCCAGCCACCGGCTTTAGGATCAATGAAATGCATAAACTCCATCTTGGTGACTTCAATTGATCTCTACCTGGTTACTCAATTCGGAAATGTTCGCTAGCGCCGTCTGCTGTGGCACGTAGATGAACCCCAGGCATGGCAAATCTGCCCCACCATGAGGGGCAACACCACACGGAAGCGGATTAAGGCACCTCGGCACTACGCAATTCTTCCTGTCTATTTGGTGAAAGCGTATCGGTGAGAAAATTGTATTTAAAGAAGCTGGATTGCCTGTCTGATGCTGCACCCCGCTCTGTTTCTTCCAGTGACTTATCTATACGATCCCCTTGGAGCTTTTGATTTACACTTCTAGTCGTCTTTGCATACCCTGGTGCTGATTTCGGCACTTGCTTGTTTTGAATTAAGATTTGAAGAGCTTATCGTTGTTATGGCTTCCAATCCTCCAGGCCCATGCTGTGTGGTAGGCGTCAAGCATGAGGGTACTGCTGTGGGGGAGATCAAGACGATTGCCAATGGTTCGTGTCTCGATCAGCTGGGTTTCGTTTTCCGATAGACACAAGCTTATTAGTGGAATAGTTCGTGCATACGTCACTTACCCAAAAGACAAGAGTACTCAGAATGCGATTGTCATTCTCACTGGTGAAGAATATCCGGATGTTAGTGTGCTATAGTGATCTAACACGGCCACAGACGTTATGGGCATTGACTTTATCAATGTTCAATTGTATGTAAAGAATGCTCTAATCAAACAAACAACTCGGTCAATAACAGGAAAAACAGGATCGCAGACCAATATGCCGCCAATGGATACTTCGTCGTCATCCCGGACCTTTTCAACGGCAACGTTGTCCCTCTTAACCCACCCGCGGACTTCGATATCGGCAAATGGCTGGCAGAGGAACTGCCAAAAGTCAGCAATGTCGATCCCATTGTAGAGGCCACCATCAAGGAATTGCGTGGCCAATACGGCGTTAAGAGACTCGGAGGTGTTGGCTATTGCTTCGGTGGCAAATATCTCTGCAGGTTCTTGAAGCAAGGCGGAATTGACGTTGGATTCACTGCGCATCCCAGCTTTGTGGACAAGGAAGAACTGGAGGGTATCGAGGGCCCATTGAGTATCGCCGCTGCCGGTAAGGAACTCCCCAATTTTGACTCGAACCCCCAAAGCAAAAGTGTATACGGAACTAACCTGTACAAAAAACAGAGACCGACCAAATCTTCCCCGCTCCAAAACGCCATGAGTCCGAGGAGATTCTTCTGAAGAAATCAGTTCCATACCAGATCAATCTTTTCTCTGATGTCGTTCATGGCTTCGCTGTTCGATGTGATCTGAGCAAGCGCCGAGAGAAATACGCAAAGGAGCAGGCGTTCTTCCAGGCTGTTAATTGGTTTGATGAGTGGCTCAAGTCGGCGTAAGTCCATCCTGCCATACATGTTGCCGTCGATTGGTTTGTAGTTAGTATGTACTACTGCGAGGTCTTCGAGTCACTTGATTCTTTTGTCGTTCCGTGTCTTTCTGGCGAAGAACTTCAATGTCGTTGATGTTTATCGGTTGGATGGTGCGAGCTGCACGACCATTTCGGCGGTCAACGAACGCCCGGAGGGCCTCGAAAATCCAACAGAGTGCATAGAGCGTGATGTATACGAAGTAGCATGCTGCCCAGATGAAGTAAAGCAATATCAGAAATGTAATGAGCTCGTCTAACGCGCTGCCATAGGTCGGATAGCCCAAAGTTGTAAACTGCGGTGCTCGGCTTGGAACGTACATCTCGATCCAAACGTGTGGGGATAGCGATGAGTTATGTTGATGACGGAACGATGTTTGAAAGAGGTGACGTCTTGCTTGTGTTTGTTAATAATGGCCAATCTTGTTGTCAATAGACAAGACGATGCATGTCTTGGACCTCCAGATCGAACCGTTCCGCTTGTCTATTGCTCTTTCTACTGAGCCCGGGATCTAGGTAGCGCCTTCTGCAGATGACTACACATGTGGCAAGTAGAGCGATGACCCTCCTCTACTGGCTCTAACTACATTGCGACTTTCGAGCTCTAAAGAATCGATAAATTTGGCAGTCCCGAAATTGAGTATTAGCTCTCACTGGACAGGTAGTAATATCATGCTATAGTGGATTTGGACCCTCTAAAATGGCAAGCTGAAAAGTATACCAAAATGTTAGACGAGTAACGAGAGTCGAAGATTTCGCTGATTCCCTCAAGTGTACATTGTTAAATGACATATCCCAGCACAGATGCTAATGGCCTGTGCATCGGAGAATTGAAGCCCCCTGTTTAGCGCAGGTGAGGGCGGTGGCAGAAAACGCGTTTAACGTCGTGTCGTCGCGTCGCCCATTAAACGGATCCGTACCCTTGCCAAGTCTTTCCCCATCTTTCCCCTTCACCTTCACATTTGTCTCCGTTCACCTTGTAATTGTATTTCCTCGGACAATATGGCGTCTAGACCGGAGTTGAAAGAGGAGGACGAGTCCAGCTTCTGCAAATTCTTTCGCAATTTGCCTCAGAAGGATGCCGAAACGGTACGAGTCTTTGATCGAGGGGATTACTACTCAGCACATGGAGAGGATGCGAAGTTCATTGCTGCCACTGTAAGACTTCTCATATCATGTCAATTGACTTTCTAGCTAATCTCAAATTGTAGGTTTACCGTACAAACGCCGTAATTCGCAAGCTGGGCCGAGAGCCTGGCCTCGAATCTGTAACTATGACGGTTATGGTGTTCCGCAATTTCCTTAGAGAAGCCCTTTTTAGACTTGGTAAAAAGATAGAAGTCTGGCAATCCTCTGGGAAGAGGATGGATTGGAGCGTTGCAAAGCAGGTCAGTGCTGTCCAGTGGTAGAGGAGATTGTGAAGTAAACTGATAATATGGCAGGCATCACCTGGTAACCTCCAGGACCTTGAAGACGACCTAGGCGGTCAAATCGAAAACGCTCCTATCATACTCGCGGTAAAAGTTTCAGCGAAGGCATCGGAAGCACGCAGCGTTGGAGTTTGCTTTGCAGATGCAAGTGTGAGGGAACTGGGTGTGACAGAATTCCTGGACAACGACCTCTATTCCAACTTCGAATCACTACTTATCCAACTCGGGGTCAAGGAGTGTATCATTCAGGCGGACCCTTCCAGGAAAGACATCGAGCTAAATAAATTACGAACAATCGCGGACAACTGTGGGTGCGCCGTCGCTGAAAGGGGCGTTGCGGAATTTGGTACAAAAGACATTGAGCAAGATCTCCCAAGGCTGTTAAAGGATGAGCTTGCTACGGGTAGGCTGCCTTTGACCGACCTGAAACTGGCGATGGGCTCAGCGGCCGCTCTGATCAAGTATCTTGGAGTCATGTCTGATTCGTCAAATTTCGGGCAGTATCAGCTCTATCAGCATGACCTAAACCAGTACATGAAACTCGACGCAGCAGCTCTTAAAGCTCTAAACCTCATGCCGGGGCCTAGGGATGGATCGAAGACCATGAGCTTGTATGGTTTACTTAATCATTGCAAGACGCCTACAGGAAGCCGTCTCTTGGCTCAGTGGTTGAAGCAGCCTCTGATGAATATTGCCGAGATTGAGCGCCGGCAACAATTAGTCGAAGCATTCGTCAACGACACCGAACTACGACAGACGATGCAAGAGGAGCATCTCCGGTCAATTCCAGATCTCTATCGGCTAGCGAAGAAGTTCCAGCGCAAAGTTGCAAATCTAGAGGATGTAGTGCGAGCCTACCAGGTGGTCATACGCCTGCCCGGATTTTTGGGTACACTTGAATCCGTGATGGACGAGCAATATCGGGATCCCCTAGACGTGGAATACACTTCCAAGCTCCGGGAGTACTCGGATTCATTCGCCAAACTTCAAGAGATGGTCGAAACCACAGTCGACCTCGACGCTCTTGATAATCACGAGTTCATCATCAAACCAGAGTTTGATGATCAGCTTCGCAGTATCCGCAAGCGCCTCGACAAATTGAGACATGATATGGACGTTGAGCATGTGAGAGTCGGGCGCGATCTCAATCAAGACACGGACAAGAAGTTATTCCTCGAAAACCATAAAACCCATGGATGGTGCTTCCGCTTGACTCGTAATGAAGCCAGTTGCATCCGAAACAAGAAACAATACTCAGAGTGTTCGACTCAGAAGAATGGGGTCTACTTCACGACCTCGAATTTGCAGGATATGCGCCGAGAGTTCGACCAGCTCTCTGGGACCTACAATCGGACGCAATCAGGACTTGTCAACGAAGTAGTATCAGTGGCTTCCTCCTACATTCCAGTTATTGAAAAACTGGCAGCGGTCCTTGCCCATCTGGACGTGATCGTCTCCTTTGCACATATCTCTGTGCATGCCCCAACATCGTATACTCGCCCTAAGATGCATCCCCGCGGTACGGGCAATACTGTGCTGAAAGAGGCAAGACACCCGTGCATGGAGATGCAAGACGATATCTCCTTTATCACCAATGACGTGAGCCTAATTCGAAAGGAGAGCGAGTTCCTTATCATCACTGGGCCAAACATGGGAGGTAAATCAACGTACATTCGTCAAATCGGTGTCATCGCCTTAATGGCACAGATTGGTTGTTTTGTACCAGCGTCTGAAGCTGAACTTACAATCTTTGATTGTATCCTTGCAAGGGTTGGCGCAAGCGATAGCCAGATCAAGGGAGTCTCAACTTTCATGGCGGAAATGTTGGAAACAGCCAACATTCTCAAATCAGCAACCAAAGAATCTCTGATCATCATTGATGAGCTGGGTCGCGGGACTAGTACCTACGATGGCTTTGGGCTGGCATGGGCAATTTCGGAGTACATCGTCAAGGAAATTGGAGCGTTCGCGCTCTTCGCAACCCACTTCCACGAGCTTACTGCGCTAGTCGATACGTACCCACAAGTACAGAATCTGCATGTTGTAGCACACATTTCTGAGGGGGCGCAAGACGATTCAAACGGTGCGCAGAGGAAGCGAGAAGTTACGCTGCTTTACAAGGTGGAGCCTGGTGTCTGTGATCAATCCTTCGGTATTCACGTTGCCGAACTTGTTCGTTTCCCGCAAAAAGTCATCAATATGGCAAAGAGGAAGGCAGACGAGCTCGAAGATTTCTCCGGCAAACATGAAGAAGGCTTCGTCCAAGCGAGCAAGGAAGATGTCGAAGAGGGCAGCAAATTGCTAAAAGAAATGCTTGCCCAGTGGAAGCAGGACGTCGAAAGCCAGGGGTTGACCAAGAAACAACAAGTTGAGCGTATGCGAGAGCTTGTTAAGAGTAATAAAGCCTTGAGAGAGAATGGTTTTTTTAAGGGCATTGAAGCATTGTAGGATGGCTATCTAAAAGGGATTACCTGGCGTTTGGAACGGTCGGCGTTACACCATACCCTATGTGGATGGGATGTTGTGTATCATGAGGTACAATACCAATGTAGTGGAACGTGACACTGGTGTGTCACGTAGTCAACCTAAAGGGTGAACGTGAATCTCGTACTCGTGCCAATGGAGCTTTGACCCATCAGCCGCATCTTCCAACCCCGCCACCCCACCTTGTATCGTCTACCGCGATCCAACTCCAGGCTTCTAGATTTGACCCCCAACCACTCAAAACCTGCAACAACACTTCGGAAGACTTCCAACCGCAATCATGCCTCCCCAAATGTCTCTCGTGGTAGGTATTAAACCCCCACGAAGCTGCCCTTTTGCTTATATTGCATAGAGCAGGCTCAAAGTACAGCTCAAGCTCTCCATATCCCGATTACGCATGACGCAACAGAAAGACACCGCCAAAGCAAAGCAACAGCGACGAGAAATGGCACAACTGTTAGAAGTAAGTCCTTGGCCCTGAAACATACTATCCACCTCCATACTAAAACCCTCAAACCAGGCCGGCAAAGTCCAATCAGCCAAGATACGAGTCGAGAACATAATCCGCAGCGACATCACCACCGAACTCCACGAGATCCTCGAACTGTACTGTGAATTGCTACTCGCGCGCTCTCAACTCCTTGATCCGCCTTCGTCCCCCTACTCGTCCCAATCCCAGAATTCGAGCCTCATAGACCCCGCTCTGGAAGAGGCAGTTCGGAGTCTCATATATGCAGCGCCGCGGACAGATATCAAGGAGCTGAATGGCGCGCGCGCGCTTCTGATTGAGAAGTTTGGGAAGGAGGTTACGATTGCGAGTATGGAGGGCACCGGGGTAGCAGAGCGGGTGCTCAACAAATTGAAGCTTGAATCGCCAAGTGCAGAACTCGTAGATGCATATCTGACTGAGATCGCGCGGTTCTACGGTGTCCCGTATGGGGATCCGCCCGCGGCTGCGGACGACGATGATGACGAGCCATCTGGTGGTGTCGCGGAAGAAGCTGAGCAAAAGGCTCTTGAGGCTCCGCTGGAAGCCGAACCAGACGATTCGAAGAAGGCGAAGGAGCAGGATGAGCAAGAGGAATTGGTCAAAGCTACGCCGCCTAAGAAATTAGGTCCTCAAAGTCCATTGAGGATCACACCTCCTAGTCCCAGTACAGATAATGTGGCGCCCAAGTTGAGGTTACCGGGGAATTCGACGGCAAAGGCTAAGCCTGCTGAAGTGAAGAAGGCGCCAGTCAAGAAGGATGATGGGCCTGGTGGTAAGATTCCGGATGTTGATGAGCTTGCGAGAAGGTTTGCGGAGCTCAAGAGGTGATTGTCCTAACTCCTAGTACTTCCGCCAAATGTTTGTCTATTGTGGGCTTATGCATTCACGAGCTTGGTGTTATGAGGAGTCTATTTCTAAGTGCCTGTAGGGATATCGGTTCTGGGGTGGTTGATTTGCTTCCGTGTTGACTCGAGCAGGATATTATAGTGTAGGTCTGTACGAGGATATACTCCTCGGACTTCGCCTGCCACTGGTTTGCAGCGTCTTCCTAGCCTAGCTTTTACATCCATCATTTGCTCATCTCTGTCTCCAGGATTATTGAGTAGCTGAACCTCTCTGCGAGTCTTATTGTTTACTACTACTGTCAAAGAACGACTGTTAATCTAAGGCAACGAAATCGCTCAGATCAGCTCCAGAAAATGCCCAGACTACATACAAAGAAAGCCATATCCCAAGGAGAACGCCATTGGTCCTTTGGCTGAAGAGCCGTTTCAAACACCTCGCAAGGAAAGAAATACCTTCACTTCACACAAAATTCCGACCAGCTACGGTCCCAACACGCAGCCTCAACCACCTACTCACTTAAGCCTATACACCATTTAGGAGTCTGATCTCGGCCTGCCCCTCCAATCCCTCTTAATCCCCAGCTTCTGCAGCTTGATCCTCGGCACTAAGCCTACCAACACAAGCACACTAGCCACAATCACAGCCCAATGCCTAATTCCGCCCACATTTAGATTGTAGGTGGTCCAGGTGGCTGCACAAATAGTCGCTAGACCCAGCGTAGCCGTCACATATCCACTAATTCTATGGTACTTCCAAACCGCCTTCGCATTATCAACGCCACCATACAAGGCGGGCGTGAAGTACTGTGTGAAGCCTACTACAGCTTGAATCAATAGTAGGATGTAGAAAATAAGTCCTAGTCTAGCGTGCGGGGACTCGAAATGCTCATGTCCTGGTCCGGCCTTGTTGACCTCGATGATTATGAGGCCGACAATGAGGGCGGCTACACCGACTAGGTTGATGGCGAAGTGGGAGAGGGCGCCGTCGCGCTTTTGCTTCTGGGTGTGGGTTGGTTGGAGAATTAGGGCGGATTGGGTTATGAGGAGGAAACCTGCGGAGTTTACGAGCTGAGAATTGTGTGAGTGTGGAGTTGGAGGATAGTGGGAGGTCTGGAGTGCCTTACAGGATGGGTAGAGAAGAAAATGAGGTCGTTTGAGAATATGGCTCCCCATACTATCGCTGCGAGCTGTGCTCAATGTTAGCTGTCGTGTCCTCTTCGCTCACGCCCACAAGGATAAACATACGATCCAGACACCGACTTGAGCCAGTATGCCAGTTCCTATTAGAACAGTGTTAGCGAAAACCTCCTTCTAGTACTTGGAACACTAGATATTCGAGTTCAGAGGGTACACACCTATCCAAAGATTGTGATACAACGGCTGCCTATCCGTCTGAGTTGCGTCCCCTGGTCTACCCAGCAACGGTTCTTCCTCTCCATGCCCTCTAATCCCATTAACATTCTCCGGAATGCCAGTCGCARAAGCCATAATCGCTCAATTTTCTCAAACAAAGTTCCAAAAGATCAGTACAACTGTGAGAAAGAGGTTTGAAAGCTCCTGCGGGGCGCCCTATCCGGCTTATGAGGAGTTCGGGGTTTGTAATGAGCTCGGAAGCTGGGGCCTCGATGACGACAAGAAGCACCCTGCGCCTCCCAGCCAATCAGAAGAGAGTGAATGTCAGTATCCGCCACGGCCCAATCAGACATCCGGGGATGTTTATGACACAGGGTTCGATGACTGAGGGCTCCTGCCTAGGTTGGTAATTCGACGCATGTTGGCATTATTGTGGATTTTGACGAGTTATGCCGGTTTTTCGAAGGGTCTTGCTAATGCTAGGGTCTCGAGCTTCGAGGGTATGGCCGCTGGACATTGCGTCGGCGGAAGGTATAAGGGAGTTCCCCACGCTGCAGTCGCCTCTATAGCCAGGCCATAACAATTCATATAAAGTGACCACTGGCCCATCGCGCCATCACTATCATCTTGACAGCGAAAATGTATAATCGTTGGCTTGCCCTACCGGCTTCTCACGCGTAAGATTTCACACTGGATGAGTTAAATCGCGATATCATAAATCAATTTTGGAGTGTGGCCGCTAAAGCAAGCAGTTGCGGATTATATCCAATACACATTTGATATCTTTCCAACGAATAGAGTATGGACTATGGCAGCTCAAAAAGTAATGACATATTCAATCGCTTCAATAATACGCATACTAGGATACATCTTCACTATGGCCAACATAACATTAACCCAGACCGACTCTTCTCGCAAAAACACCAACCGCAGATACATACTCCCTTCAAGATTACTCCCAACGGTTCCGAGTCCAGCGTGGGGGCCTCCCTGTAAAACTACTTTCCATCATCCCTTACCTACTCTCACGTCCACCCACGCACTCCTCTCATCACCCCCTCCCACCCTACCAGCCACCAGCAAGAATTCAAATCCTCACCCTCGTTCCCTCAATCCAAAAACCTAGTATCTATATAATCAACATGCACACACAACCTAAACCTCTTCCTAAACCCCAATTCTCAAAATGCACAATATTCAAACCCAACCACAACCACAAACCCAACGCCCAACAACACATCTAATAAACACCCTAATAACCTTCCTAAACACCAACATCAATCCAAAACCACAGTCCCCACCATCCAGTATCCAAATCTCAAAGACCCTACTCCACCCTTTCAACCTCCTAAGATTCAAGTCTCGCCTCCGGTTCCGGTTGAGGTTCCGCTTTACTTCCAACTTCGGTTTCGGTTTCGGTTTCACCCGGCCTCTAAGTCACGTAGTTCAGCCACTTCACCGTAGAAAATATAAGAACGGAGATGTGTTGAACGAACAGCCAAGTGGAAGGGGTAATGGGAAAGGAAAAGGGAGAAGAAAAGCCTCGATCCATTTAGCGCAGAGTATTATTGTTGTTTTTGTGGTGTTGGTTGTTAGCTTGGCAGTTTATTTGTGGCATTATTATGGTAGGAGGAAGGGGAAGAGGAGGAGGAGGGTGGGGGAGGGTGTGGGCATGGGAGTGGAGATGGTGGGTAAGGGGGGAGGGTGAGGGGTGGGTGTGTTTAGGGATTCGTGAATGGGTTGGATTGGGTTTATGAGGTGTGTAGAGTGAGGGCTTTGCCCTTTGGGTGCTTGTGTTAGAAGAGAAGAGTGCAAAACTATCATTATCAGGCTCAAAAATAAGGGCATCAGAAGTGTGATTATGACACCGTAAATGCTATACGAAATCTGTAGAAAGTGATCTAGCTTCCGTGTCGCATATCTCCTTACCCCCAAGTTCAACCGAGACGAATCTAATGATCTACATAAAGGACTCTAGAGATCAGCGGTGCCTTCCTAGCAGACAACTTCTAACTGGTCTGACTTGGCAATTAAACAAACCAAACCTTACAAATACAACCATCTACCATACCCAAATTCCCAACAACCAGATACCCCAATCTGAGACTTCACCTCACACCATCTATCAACTACCAAAAAGGCGCGTAGTAACACTACTTACCCACTTAATGACGATGATATGGGTCGATAAGGACAAAGGCATCGTCACACCAAGCATCATCACGCATCACCAATTTCCGCATTCGGAGCAACAAGAAAGACGATAATCACCACCACACAGCCCAAGTAAGCTGCCATTCATCTATTGACTTCTACATGCGATGTGTACCATACAATCCACTATAGTATGAGTACCGTGGTATATGATTTCCTGACTACCCCTCCCAATGCACCGGCCAACCAAACAACAAACAAACAAAAAGCCGGGTTGGCGGGGCTAGGATGGCTCTGAGAATTATTTTAGCTTTGTTATGATTCCCGTGCCTTTACTACCGGCCAACCAACCAAAAATCCCGAATAATTCCGCTTAAACCCAAAGAGATGTGATGTAATTTGTCGAGTTCTGACTGGCAGTAAAAAGTAAGAATGATTCAAATGATGGGAGTTTGATATGAACGCCGTTTTCAATGCATTCGTATATGCAATTGTGTTATTTGCACGCCGGACCAGATGTGTTTGTGATGCAGACAAGACCTATATTCCAATGACCGAAAAGGAGAGATTACAATAGAGGGATTACTCTAGATCCTCCGGTCTCTTGACCGGGGACGCTCGTGTTGGACTGTCGATTGCTGGACGCTCTGCTGAGCCGCCTGGCGCCAAATTCAGATTGTTCCGAATGAGGCCTCTGGTGCTTGAGCCTGTAGCGGAAGTACCGACTCCGTCAGGGTCTGTGGTCCGGACCGGAGCGTATTCGTCTTGGGCGGCGATATGTGCATTCATCATCGCATCATCCCTCATCTTCTTGATTTTCATGTAGTTATATGCAGCAATACTGCCAATTGTAACAAACAGTCCGGTCAAGTTAATAGGGGTGAGAGGGTCCTTGAAAACGATATTTGCAGTAGTGATCGTCACCACCTCCTTAAAGATGCCACAGATACTCAGAGTTACTACGCTGGTTCGTTTCAGTAAGGCAAACTCAGACGAGGTCATCAGGAATGCGAGGCAACCGGGGAAAAGCAAGATGCCAATCCCGAGAAGGGTGCCTTTCGCTTCGAAAAGATTCGATAGGCCCTCTGAAAGAGCACTAAATCCTTCAACAGGTACAGCCAAGACGAAGAGGCTGAGAAACATAACTGGCGCTAAGAAGAATATTGAGGAGAACGGATTCGCTGTAGCAGGATTACGAAGGAGTAGGATCTGGGTCAAAGACCAACGGAAACCGGAGGAGCAGGCCGATGCCATGACGAGGATAAAACCGAGCGCATCGAATGCTGTTTCGCCAGCGACCATCATGACAACGCCGACAGTCATAATGCAAATGATAAAAACAAGCCGCCATGATGGTTGCTCTAATCGGAAGAGGAAGGCAAATATCAAAACGAATCCAAGGGCGGATGACTTGCACATGGCTAACATCGATTACGTCAGTGAATTTCCCCTTTAATGTCGCGATAGCAGACTCACTGAAGAATGTCAAAGAGATGAACTTTAAACTGGTGTTTCCCAGGCCGATATCCATGCCGGTAGCAGTTCCGCAAGGGCCGATGCGGGTAAGGTAGAACCATTTGGTCATGAGAGGCTTCTTTGGGTCGATTGGTTCGGCCCGGGTATCGTGAGGATTGAGAGAGTCATGTCTTGGACGAAACGAGGGTATCATAAATAACACAAGAGATGCGAGGGAAAACTGGACAATCATGTGCAGACATGTTGTGAAAAGAGGGAATGGGAAAATGTGCTCCGTCTTGCCATCGCCGTTGTCCTGCTTGAACATCCACTTGTTATAAACGGAGATGGAAATGGAGAAAAGGTACCTAACATAAACCGTATTAGCACAGTGAACAAGAATGTCGGCGACGATGGTGTTCCCTACCATAAGCCGATTAGCAACGCGTTGATGAGCATAGACTGAATCAAGTTCTGGTCCGCGAGCTTCTTCTCCTCCTTTGTATATCTGACCTCGCCAACGACGCGCTGGTCCAGCTGTGTATTCCTCCTCTTTCTCCGCCTCCTCCGCCGTCTGTCTCGCCCGGTGAGGCCGGTCTCCTCGTCGTCTTCGAGGCCGTCCGCACTCATGTCGTCCAACTCAAGGTCGTCGGTGCTGTCGGTTCTGGAGGAGTCTGACAGGTCGTTGTCTGAATCGGATGCCTCCTCGCCCTCCTCGAGAATATGATCTGTGCGGTGTCGTCGATGTTTCTTGGAATCGTTCTTTGTATTCCCCGGGGCTCCAGCGAGAGAAGAGGAGCGTCGACGGGGATGATTTGTGACCGGCTGGTCATCCATGCTAGGGGTTGGTGGGTGTATAAGCTTGGCTACGTCGGTGCGGTCAATGTGCAGGAGCCCGTCGTCGGAGTCGATGTCGAGATCGGTCGACGAAGGCGGATTCGAGAGGGTTGCCAGCGGGAACTCATCAGAGGGGTGAAGAGAGTCGGGAGCCGCTGGCGTGGTTATGTGCTGGTCTTGGAGCCAGCGCGAGACAGTAGAGTCTCCAGCCATGATCTGTGTCGGTGAATGCCAGCTGATGATCAATTGGCCGCTAGGGAGCTTGGCGCCCGGGTCAGATGGCACACGATCGATTGGCCGGGCATCAAGCTGGCAGTGGTAGGGGCAAGTGACGGAGCTGCGAAGAGTTCGCGAAAAGGGTCAAGTCCACTCTGGAAATCCTGGGGATGGTCTGGGGAATGTCTCGATGCAGGTACAGAGGGCATGGGCAGCGCTGCTGATACGAGGGTCTGGGAGTCGCATATGTGTTTGGATATGCCCCTCGCCGCCGGTTGCTCGGCAAGCTGAGACGGGTATACAAAGAACAGGCATTCGACCTGCATGGCCCTACCCTTGGCATTCCTGAAACATCCCAATCCACTCCAATAATCCATCGTGCTCGCGTGCCTCGTTACTACTTCAACTTGCTCGCTTCCGTTTCTGTACCCTATGGGTCTACCATGAACCGGCGGGGGAAGTGTGCATGGTGAATGAATAGAACATGGTAGATGCATACACATCCTCTCCATGAAGACTTCGTAGTCATTTGGTATCCCTCATCTAATTCTACGACATCTCATCATGCTTCTACCAGGTGTCATTCCTCTCTCTATCCGCACCCACCCCAAGATTGCCACCGTGGATCCCATGCAAAGTTGTTTGTAGTGTACGCGAGGCCAAAATGCTTGAACAACATCCCCCCCCCCTCAACGACTTCTCCGCCCTGCAGGAATACCAAAACATGAATCTAGATCTACATCGAAGCATGTGAGACAGGTCCTGCCATGAAAAGGACCCCCAGGCTTGGAGAAGCCAGACCCAAGCCGAATGAAACTCCACCCATGCAAAGCTAAGATAAACGACAAGAGATGATGCACGCCTATAGCACCTAGGCTATGATGCCACGGGTGGCGGAACGGGTGCTGATGGTAGTTGCTCAATCTGCCGGATCAAGAAGCTCTTCTCGTCGATAAACTGGTCGTCCTCGGTGCGGTCTTCCAAGAATGTTGGAAGAAAACGTAGCAGCTTTTCGCGGTTGCTGATCAATATGCGCTGAACCGCGACGGATTTATTCGGATTTGCAACGAATACCTGGAACAGGTTAGCATGTAGTCGAATGTGCTGCCAATTGCTATTGTAGGCATTCAGACGAGAGTAGGTGAACCTACTTTGAATACATGAAAACCTTCATAATTGATCATCCGCCTGTCATCGCGTAGGAGCTTCATAATGATCTTCAGGTGCTCGCCAGAATCGACATATGTCGTCATCACACTGTAATTCGCTCGATCAAGCAATATTTCTCCCAAAAGTTTGATCGATTGACGCTTCGTGACGTAGCTTTCTGACTGCACCAGGATCGAGTTGTATTTCGTGAAAAACATGTCGAAATTCGTTTGCAAGTACGCTGCCACCAGTGATTTATGCTTTGTAAGAATGTCCTAGTTGGAGACGCAAAGTTAGCGACGCAAATAGGATCTAAGGGGAACCCGTACTCGAAAGGTATTGAAAGCATCCGCGCTCACTTCGAACGCTCCTTTGTCTATCCAGTCAAAGAACCTCCAGAACACACCCTCGCCTGAAGATGGTATGTCAGGGTTCACACTTGCGAGATCTCTGCTCTTGCCGTCCGGAGTCGGCTCGTCGTATAACAATAAAGCAGCGATTGCATCATACTTGAGAGCTTCTCGTAGAACTCCTCCGCACGGCATTGCGCTCTCTCGCCTATCGTATCCTTTACAGAGGGAGATTATTATCTCGGGTCGGTATTGGATTACATGGTGCAGGACTTGTGGGTCCGTTGCGCCGGCGGGCTTGTATCGAAAAGCGGTGGAGAAGATGACTTGGGCGTCTTTTCGTGATTCGAATGGTAGCTTGTGTATGTTGTTCGCTAGGATATAGAGCAAGTCCTCTTGTACAATCAGGGCAAGGAGCTGATGTACCGATTCCTGACTAACTTCCGCCTCTACTACAGTGTTAGCGAGAAACTGATGAAGTAGAGTGGCCCGTCAACAGAGACCATAAGGGGCTTAATACCGGGTGTCCCTTGAAGGGTGACCTTCATCTGCTGCAGGTTCCTGGCCAACTCTTCCTCCAGCTATCGTCCACATGTCAGCCTCTTGTTTGGAATGGAAGACACAGACGGGCATGTCTGGACCTTTGGGTTTGGTTTCTGCTCCTCACTCAACTTGAGTGTGAGTTCTTTGGTCGACCTCGTGAGCTCCAAGTTGCTCTTTTGTTTCGGACGGAAGAGGAAAGCCATTGTGCTGGGGGCCGAGGTGCGCTGTGCAGGGTTACAGAGGGGATCGAGGCGGGATGCGGTTGAGAAGATGGCGGATCGGTCGAGGGCAGGGCTTCGGTGGCACTTGCTACCTCAGCGGTGGACTCATTTGAAGGACGATTGTATTGTAGTGTGACGGGCGGTGCAGCGCAGTGCTGTTTGTGTCCTTGAAAGGATCCGAGGGGTTGTTGTACACAAGGGCGCTCATGGGGCCTGTCATGTAGGCACGGTAGGCCTTCACTACGGTGATGGGATCCCGGTCGACGCGCCGTGCACTAGCAACCCTGCGCGACGCCTTTCCCCTTTTCGGTTAGATCCAAATAAGGTTGGACTAACCAGAGCTCTGGTCTTCGGCCTGGCCAGTGGCCGTCCACTCACACAAACACACCTGGGCAACGCAAATTGATTATCTATTTGTACTGGCCATTCTTCGTATATATCTCGACGCTTACTGCCGACGGCGCTGCTATTATTAGGCTCACGTTGCTTCTTGCAAGACTCTTGCGGAAATGCCGTTCTGGTCCACGTAACATCCCCAGACGGGATACCAAATGCTTCCACTCGAAACCAAAACATGGCGTCCCTTTGAAACAATCCACGAACATTCGTTTTTGTGACCATGTCCACGCAAGTCATCTTTGTGCACCATTTGCACCGTTGCGTGTCTCAGTACTACTGGTCCAATGCGGAAAATCGCCCAGCAGACCTCTTGGTAACCATGAGAAATCCCCTTCCCACCTTTTGCGAGCCAAAGCTTTATCTATGAGGAGAAATACGGATGTTGTAGAACCTTGAATCGGAAAGATCAGTCACCATTCTTTCAACAAATGATTTCCCTACCTGTTCTGCAGACAATCGTTGTCCACTCTCATATCTTACCAACTGACTAACGAGATCCCGCTCAGGTTCTGAGTTATTGGGCAGGAGTGAATGCCATGGTTGAGCTGGATACTCCCGAAACTGCACCTTTCCCCAGTCGGGCAGGTTGGCGGCCTCCTACGAGATGTTAGTGGAGACTGAATTCCGATAAAAAGCATGTTTCATTCGTACCGGCCAAACAGTCAAGTTTGGGGTACCCAGCTTGCTAAACATGCTCTGAATCAAAGCCAAATCACTCCCAAGCTCTCCAGAGTCGAACAGTGGCGAATGATTAGGTTCGAGAACCTCTGCAGCTGTACAACCAGCAGCCCAGAGATCCAGGCTGCATCCATAATGCTTGTTGCCAAACAGTAATTCCGGCGGCCTGTAGCAGGTAGTACCGACATCTGTAATCTTGTCATCGGCTTTCTCTGATCCAAGGGTTTCTGGAGCCCATGCAATGCCAAAGTCTGACAGATATGCCGGCCCATCAAGGGATTTTAGCAAAATGTTCGACGGCTTGATATCTCTATGGATAATGCTCCGCGAATGGATGAATTTCAGCGCAGAAAACAAGTCGTGAAGGCAGCTTTGGATTTGCCCTTTAGACAACTTCTTATCAGCCATCAGTTGGTGGAGATCATATGGCATGAATGGAAGAACAAGGACGTATCTAGATCCAGCTTCACGGAAAGTCTCTAGGATCGGTATAACAGAGTCAGACTTTGACAATTCCAATATTCGACCCTCTCGGATCGAATCGTGCGGCGGTTCCATTGTGGATGGGGTCGTGATTTTCAAAGCCACCAATCTGTTTCTAGAGGGAATATCAGAGCCAAAATAAGATTCGTCTTCAAGCGCATTGGCCTTGTATATGGCCGAAAAGAGACCTTCTTTGTAATAATATGCATTCTTGTACTTTCCAATTTCCATGCCTGAAGGCGTCGGAAGTAGACTGGTATCGTCTTCTTGCGGAAGCTTATCGCTGAGATTTACTGCGGCAAGTTGGGTGAGTGAAGCGATTTCTTCTTCGCACTTTCGTTCATAGTCTTCCTAGCCTAAAGTCAATATGACCAAGCCTTGATCTAGCAGATCCAAGTGCAATTGTACCTGGCTCTCCGCTGCATCGTACAACTTGGTCTCGAGTGTAACTGCTTCGCAACGAGCATCTATCGTGGAAAGCGCCGAATCAGAGTTTTGATATGCCGATGTTCTGTAGCGTACACCGTCAGAGCAATTCAAAAACTATCCATTGAAATCAAATCCAATGGATTACGGAAGCTTTTATAGCAGTTTCAATACTGGCCATCAATAAACGGCATGTGACTTGTGTGGCTAGAAGAGATATGTTGGGGAACTGAGGAATGAAGTCGACATCGAAGTGATCTCTCACTATGAAGTCCCCCACAAGTACATGACCCCCGATGACAATTCCAACAATCGTTGTTACAAGACCGCCCGAGGTTGTTGCTGAAACTAGATCCTGCGATCCTGATATGAAGGAGAGTACTTGCATTTTGGTGACAGCTGACAGTCTGGTGGAAAACCCCAGGGCGGAACGCCAGTCAGATGCGGCCATGGGCACACAGGGCGGCGAAGCACCGGGGGTAGATGGATAATTGAGTGGGCTTATGCCTTGAACAGACAGACATAAGAACGAGCGAGCGAGACGGAGACACAAATAGTTGTGTGCCGAGACAGCCAGAAAGCCAGAAAAGCCAGCAAGCCAACCTGCCTCTTTCTGCGGACGCTGCCAGCCAGATCAGATCACGAACCGGACCAATTGCCCCTGGCCTCGCTTTGCGCTGGCTTTTGTACTGAGCGGGCCGTTGCATTGACTGACGAGATCTCACACCTGCACCGGCAGCAGCACTTTGATCGGGCACTCATCGCAGCCTCGTCCACACGCTCTTCCGCTCCGCCCGCAGCATCGGATATCCTCCTACCACCACCACCAACAACAACACCACGACGCGCATTCTATCCTTTCCCTCTCCCTTCAAACCCCCCACCCGCCTCGCCCCCTCGACGCCAACCGCAAAGGCCGCCGCCGCTTGCTGTTACGTCAATCCGAGCGCAGCCGTGGCCCCGGTCTAGACCCAAAGCGGATTCGGGCTCATGAGCCAGTAGACGGTTGACACCGCAGTCGACGTCTTGACAGCTTCGGATGCCCTTCGTCGCCGAGGAGCTCTCCATACACTCAATCTCATTTTCTATGTAAACACCTTCGCCTCGCAACCTTCTTGAGGCCGCGCGCCATTCTTCCGTCTCTCTCCCGCCTCCCGTCTGCCTGCCATGGAACTGCAACGCAAGGAGTATCCGGCATTGCTGGTGGGTCTTCCACAACCGCCTCACTACAACAGCTACATCCGCTCACACCAGTGCTACAGGAATCTCTTCCACCGGCGCAAGCTGTCAATGTACTCAATGATCGCATGAAACATGTCGGCCAGGTCAACACGCACATTGCGGATTGGCTCCAGGTTTGTCCCGCCGCCCTGTAACCGGGTCCTCTACAGCTGCTTATAGCTCTCCACAGGAACGGCGCCGCGTCGAGGAGCTTTACGTCCAAGGCTTGCGCAAGCTAGCGAATAAGCACCCTCCAGACGATTCTTCAGATCTAGGGTAATTTCATCAATCGCGAACACAGGATGACCGATTGACAACAAGTAGTGTCTTTTCCACGCCGTGGCAGAAGATTGTCAGCGCAGCCGAGGCCACCGCCGAGTCGCACCACCAGCTCGCACAGAAGATCGAGGCCGATGTCGAACGTCCATTACGTGAATTTTCCTCGACAAATCGAGAGGTCCAGGCCATGGGCACTATATCCGGCAATCTCAATGCGATGGCGAAGGAGATTGATGCGGCCAAGAAGAAATCAGACAAGCTAAGGGATAAGGGCGCAAAGGCTCCAGCGAACAAGGTCGCGAGCGCTGTGGCTGAAGTCGAGAACGCTACTCTGCAATGGGAATCACAGGCTCCTTATGTCTTCGAAAAGCTCCAAGCAGTGGACGAAAGCCGCCTCAATCATCTGCGGGATGTACTGACCCAATTCCAAACCCATGAAGTGGATCAGGTTGAGCGCAATAGAGTCACCGCTGAAGACACGTTGAATGCACTGTTGAATATCGAAACTGCGGACGAGATCAAAACATTTTCCTTGCGCATGCAGAGTGGGGAGAGACCTCAGCCGGGAAGAAAGCCAAGTACCGCTGCCACACCCTCACGATCTTTAGCTCCTCCTCCAGTATCAACGCCATCGTTCAACACAGATGATAGTCGGAGTCAGAAGAGTGGTTCTGGTATGTAACATCCTATGCCACGTGATTATAGCAATTATTGATAAGTCTCCAGCTCCGGAGCCCAAACACAGCGGCGGTTTGCACGGTCTCAAACGCTTTGGTACAGTCCTCGGTCGACGAAAGAGCCAACATCCTTATGGTCGCCCATCTTCTCCGGAGCGCAAATCATCAACCAATCTCGGAGTTTCATTCGGTGGATTTGGCAAGGGTAAATCAAAGGAACGAGATGCGCCGGGCTCCTCTTCAGGAAGACCCGTTTCGCCTGGAAGAAGGCTCTCTATCACGCCTCGTCCATCTGATGCCTCTGGTTCCCCCAAGCAACCACGGCGGTCCAGCAGTGATAAGCCTAACGGCACGACAAGTCCCGAGCCCGCGAGTGAAGCTGGGCCTAGCTCTGGCGCTGTGAATGGTACAGCACATGAAACGATACCAGAACTTAAAGAATCGCTATCACCTCCCCCACCTGCTGAGACTAATCCAGAGGTCTGTCCAACTGGCAAAGGATTACCGAACATCTGCTAACCTTTAACTAGCCTCAAAAGGATTCGGAAGGATTTTCTGTACCCCCGTCGGCAATTGATGCGATAACTGAAGCGGAGCGCGAGGCTGGCCTGTGAGTGCCGACGATACTTCTACATGAATCACGAATTGACAGTATCTAGAGCACCGAATGAGAGCAACCCGCAACCCCAATTCAAACTTGACATTAGGAATGCACCGATCCAGGAAGAAGAAGGCGACGCAGATGCGGCGTTAGCCAATATGGCCAATACACTTCGAGCCGTGAGTTGTGTTCACTATGCATTCCAAGGAATCCATTTCTTACCAGTCGCAGCAAGCTGCACCAGCGAGGCGATCAAATACTCTTCGTGGTCGAAGAGATGTGCGGAATACCATCTTCGTTCAGAATCCAGCCACTCCCGAGCTAACGAGTATCGGGGAGGGCTCCATTCCAGCATTGCCACCTATTTCTGCTGGATCAGGCTCTGCAATTTCTCCGCCGGCGCTGCCACCGCAGCCAGCATCTCCCGCATTCAAGTTGCCTCATCGAACATTGACATCCGAAGACCACGCGGCCTCTGATACTCAGTCCGTGAGGTCGGGCCGATCACTAAGCAGTTCTGCTAGTACTACAATCAAGCMCCCCGAAATGCACGAGCCAGGACTGAACTCATCATTAGTCGAGACGGTCAGTGCCTGGTTTGAGCAAGGTCGTGTCACCAAGGCCATGGTAATCGGACAAGTCGCGCTTGCGTATAATCCTGTAGACATCTCTGCGGGACCCTTTGGAACGGATAGTATCCGATTAGAGAACTTCCCGGTACTAGAGAAAGTTGCGCCGAACCCAGCATTCATCGAGCAAGCGGCCGATAACCCGGGGAATTACACGGTGGACCTCTCCAGAATAACCAAGACGTCGGTTGCCTTCCACTACCAGGTGCATCTTGACGAAGAGAACATGGCTTCCTTTGCACCACTCATTCTGTCACCGGCATGGAAACCGGAAGCAAACCAGATGTCTGCACTAATACACTACTCGCTCAACCCCAAGTTCGATCTTAGAGGAGCCACATCCGTCACGATCAACAACCTTGTACTGATAGTCCGACTTGAGCCGGGTGTGAAAGCAATCTCATGTCAGTCCAAGCCACCTGGGACATCTTCTCGCGACAAGAGCCTCATCTACTGGAGATTGGGAGATGTGACATTTGGCAAGGACCAGCCAGCTCAGACAATGCGAGTGCGCTTCTTCACCGAGACCGAGGCTAAGCCGGGTAACGTTGAGGCGCGATGGGAAATGACTGGGGAACAGAACCTCAAGTTAGGAAGTGGATTGAGTGTAAGCCAGTCTGCGCCGGGCGAAGCGAGGCAAGAGAGTGAATCAGACCCATTCGCGGATGCAGATGAGAATCCGCCACCAGCCAGCCCAGCGGTTGGATGGAAACCCGTCGCGAGCGTGAAGCGCATATCGAGCGGGACATACCTTGGAGTGTAGGTGAAGGAAGTGGTAATATCAAAGGGATTGGAATTGGGATTTCGTTTTGAGCAAAGTGGACATGTCTGAGTAGAGTTTCAGATGTAGTAGTGGGTGTGGGTGTGTGTGTGGATAGAGAGACAAGAGGAAATGGTGGAGAGCAGCTACGGCTTCTTGTAGATAGACCTTTAGCGATGACACATTGGTGTCAGTCAGATAGGGACCCCTCTTTTTTTCTTGATTATAATCCTCCTCCCCCATTACTACCCATTTATTCGTTTCCATCCGCAGTTTATGCACAGTGTAGACCGACGTGTTTCAAATTAGACAGGACAACCCGCTTCCCATCCCCTCCTGGGGGCAGTAGAAAGATGTAATGAGGCTGTTTTCTCTGTTCCTTATGCCTTTGCGCAGCCATCTCGGACTAGAAATCTGTCTGGGAATCATCGAACATTGCCCGGAGCTATATCGGAGAATCCAAGCATTCAGGCCTAGTGGTGTAGTGTAAGGGAGGGTAATAGTCAAGGGGCGTATGTATAAACAGGTGCACCGCGTCTCAGAAAGGTTTAGCCCACTACACGAACGTTGGCTCGCATGTGGGTATGTATGTGGATTTGTGGTATGATTATTTTTTTTTTTTAAGGTTGCTGGCGGAGGTGCTGCTAATTAACGCTAGTCTAGTCGTTACTAACCTCGTCTTGTGTCGGAGAGGGCAAGGGCTTGTAAGCAGCAGCAAGAGGTAAAGTGTCGGGTTTGGCATTTCTCGGGGAATTTGGCAAGTTGGGGAGTGCAGGAACCGGGTATCTCCCTACCTACATGCCTACCTAAGTGCTACTTGGCTGGGGCGGCGCTGCGAGCATGATTCCGTCCCAATCAGAGGCTGGTGTTGTGGCTAGTGTTTTTTGTCATGTTGTGATATGGCATTGGGCGGGTTGGGGTTGTTGTGTTAGCGGTTTTGTTTGGGGAGTTGGGGTTGTGAATTGGGTAATTATGGGTTTTTTTTTTGGGTGGTGTTTGATGAGGCAGAGAGTGAGAGGAGGGGAGGGAGCGCGTCATTCGGGGATACGAATAACGGGCGGGCGGTAGGTCTGTGGTTCAAGGCTGAAGGCAGAAAGCAAATGGTAGAGGGCAGGGTCAGAGAGGGTCAGCGGATCAGGAGAGTGACAGGAGAGATATGCAAGCTGGAAGCGGGCAGGTCAGCTGGGAGAAAGTGAGAAAGGGCGGTAGAGGCAAAGCAATAATCAATTGAGGGATATACATGGAGGGTGGGGAGATTTGATATATGGGCGTGGATGGGATTGAGTGGTGGGACGAATTTATTCGAAATTGAGGAGAGGAAATTGGCAAAAAGCCGTGGTGGTTCCAGAGTATGAAGGATAATATTCCGTAGAGACGGTCAGACAGAGAGACAGTAGACGAGAAGAGACAGTTGTTCAAGTGGCAGTGGCAGGCAGTGGCAGCGCCAATCCCAGGCGGGCCCATCCGACCCTGCCGAGCAGACGCCTTGGCTGACGTAGCCGCGCCGCTCCCCTGACCCAGTCCCCCCCGGCCAGTATCCCAGAATTCCCACCACCACCCACAACTTTATGGAGAATCTGTACAATTCTTCCCAGTGACCAGTCAATCCTACTGCACATCAAAATCTGCAGAGCATCACTGGGCCGCTTGCGACTCCCGCGGAGCTACAGGACAATGCGCCAGCACATCTGTACTAGTAGCTCCCTTAAGCGGCTTGCTGCACTTATCATGCCCACCTAGTTAGACCCTTCGACCCTCGACCCTCGACCCTCGACCCAACTGAGCCTTCGCTCCACCGAGCTACAGGCATACTTGTACGAAGATGGCCAAGTAGTGCGTCCCCCGATCCAGCTTGCAAGTCTGCACGGCGCTTCGATCGCTAATTGTAGCCAACCTCACCTTCAACTTGATGATTGCCCCTAACCCCTACATATTCCCCCCGTACACAAACGGTACACCCTCAAGCTCTCCCTTCCTACCTACCTTGTACCTACCTACTGGCGATGCGGCTACGGCTCTCCACCACCTACTTTCGTACATATTCAGCTGCTGTCGCCGCAGGCTTCTGGCAGCTGGCCGTAATCTTCGAACCAATCCCAATGCTCTGTGATCCATGTCTTGGGTGTCTTGATTCATGCCCGCCTTGTTCTCTACCTCTGTGCCGTTCTATCATATCATACGCAATTAGTTGGTGAGCTAGAGTAGATAATCCTGTACCAATCCCCAGGGAACCCTTCGCTTGCCCTGAGCGTGCTAGGTTCGGGCCCTTGATTATTGCCTTGCCCATCCCATTTGTGTGTGTCTCTCTCTGTGCCCTACCTGCGTGTGTGTGTGTGCGTGCCCTCCTCTTTCCAAGCTTAGGCTGAGCTTTCCTTCCTGTCCTCTGCCCACTCATCAACCTCTTCTGCGACCCGCCTGCCATCCCATCCCATCCCCATCTCGTCCCAACCCTCTACGCGACCCTCTCCCCAGGCACGTAGCGTCCTGTGCAGTCCCTCCGGCGACAAGTCCCTTGCCTTTTTTTTTTTCTCTCCTCTTTTTCCTTTTCTTTGTTTGACGGCGCCCTCCCCTCACCATTCGCCGACCGACCATCCTACTAGTTGACTGGCGGCCTTGCTAGATTTGCGTGCTGTCCTGTCTTGTTCCGGCGCAAACTCTCTCTGGGGCTACGTCATTGCGGATCCAGCGCGCAACCCCCCCAAGCGCACCTGCAGCAGCCATCAGGGACTTCCCGCCCTGTGCCTACTCACACTACACACTACACGCACCCACGCACACGCACACGCACCTTACCCACACACACTACCCAACACACCCACCCACTGCCTGCGAATGTCTCCGCCTGCTCTCGTCCTGAGAGGCCTGCCACCGCTCCATCCTTCAGACATCTTCTCTCTTACGCAGCGGGAGGGAGGTGTAAGGGGATGCAATAATGAATAAGGCTCCGCTGCCGTCGCCCAAGTCGTCGACGCCCTCCTCTCAACCCAAAAACGTCATCACCGCCCATGATGCACCCCAAGAGCCCGTCACCGCCCCCGATGTTTCCCCCACGACTCGCCCTCAGCTGCAGCGACTCCCTCGAAGCAATGCCCTCCAGCCTTCTCGCCCGTCCCAGGCCTCCTCGACCGGACCTGCGCCGCCCCCAGTCGGACACGACGAGACCACCGAGAGCGAATTGAGCGATAGCACCCGCGATGAAGGGCTGTCGGGCCATGAGGAGCAGGAGGAGGAGGATAATGATGAGGGATCACAGGGGAGGCCCTCGCCTGAGGAGCTAGAAATCGAGAGGCTGCGTGGTTTGCAGTTGAAAATGTTGCAGAAACAGCAACGCGCCCGTTTGAAAAGCTCGGGAACTGCCAGCAACCCAGGTGCTGTGGGAGCGCGCCGAGTATCACCCATCAAAGAAGAAGCTAAAGAGGAAGCTCCATCCACCATGTCGCCCACCTTGGAGGGAGCATTCAGCAGCCCATTGGGGACGGCGCAAACGGCGTCGACCGAGTCGACCGAATCTGCAAAGACCATTCGAGGCAGTATGCCGCCCACACCAGCTGCCCATGCACTTCGTACGCCCTCGTATCCATTCCCTACTGTCCCCAACACCCCCAGGAGCTGGTCGTCCTCGTTCCACCAGCCTTTCACCAACTTGTCACCGACAGTGTCCGCTCTGTACACCAAAGACGTTGCCACGCCGAGGGAACGAATGGCTTCGGAGACAAGTACGCCGGCTGCATCCTCGACGCCTTTTGCGCCAGGGGGGAAGGCGAGCAATAGCCCTAATGGCGAAGACCCTCGATTCCCGAATCCAAGTCTATACGATCTCGTGTTACTACTTGGCGCAGAACCTGGACTTGCAGCTTGGTGGACGTGTGTCACCATGATCATGCAGGAATGGTACGGGGCAGAAAGAGCGACCTTGGCGGTTCCAGCTGACGCATCTGATATTGAAAATGTGCCATGGGGTCAGAAGACGACCTTCAATGGGACGACTCAAGACTTGCAGGCTTCATCCAGTGACGATGAGCCTGCAAAGAAACAGGAGCAAGAGAATGTATCAGAGAAGAAAGTTGCTCGCGACGAGCCAGAGCGCTACGATGCTCCACAAGTGCTCGGGAAACGTGAGAAGAGACCAATGTTCACTTCGAGGCATTCTTTTGCAGGACATGAACGTCAGAAGAAGGATACTACATCAGAAAGTCCCTTGTCTAGCTTACCCGTGCGACCACGAGGACCGCTACGAACGGCGAGCCATGCACCCCAATCAGCCATGCGGGAACATCCACTCAGACAAGTCTCGCCAGCGTCTTTTGATGGATCATCATTGCAGGCCGGTGCTACGCCACAAATAGAGGCCACTTTTAGCGATCCCGAGTTCTCAAGTGTGGGAGGGGACAGGTCTGGTTCGCCGCGTACTGCTGTGTTCCCTATATTAAGAGCCCTGGACCACGAGCCGGACGCATTGATCGATAATTCTGGAATTAACCGCGTGTTGGAAAGGGGTAGATTGGTGACTCTAACAAGAGACTATTCGACCTCCCTTTCAAAGTCAAGGAGAAACTCATCGGCGGAGCGAGAGAGGACGGAGAATACTCCAAAGACGCCTTATCAGCAGCCTAGTACCCCTGGCCAGGATATGAACAGAACACCAAATTTTAAGAATCGGTCTAATCTGCCAGCCAGAACGGGGTATATAGATCCCAACGACTCCAAGCTGCGACCTGTCTATGAAGAATATGAACAGTTCCCTAGCTCTCCCTGGGCACAATCTCCTGCGCCGTCGCCTGCTATTCAAAATGATCCCCAGGAGAACCCCTTCTTCTCTGCAGGCAACGTTGATGAGGAGACTTTCAACCCATCCAACTCTACCCAAGATTATTCAAAATTTGGACTGGTGGAGGCGATTGGTGTCGACAAAGCCAGTACTGTCATCCATATCCCACTTATACACCCGACTCTTTCTCAGATCATGCAACCTACTACTGCCACGACTCCATCTCACACCCCTTCAATGTCACGGAGACCTTCGGAACAGTCGGTTCAAGAAGCCGCATCACATGAGGAATACCAACGAAAGGCTCCAATAGCGATTCTATCGATCCTAGCACCTACCGTTCCGTACCCTCGGAACTTGACGAACTCGATGAAACATCTTGCGCCACATCTTGCTACGTCCTTCTCAAACGCATGGCAATATACTAATGCTCTTGCTCAGGCCACAGGTATCCGGAATCGTCGATTTATATCGAGCCATCAAGTAGGCTTTACGCCATTGTCAGACCAAGACAGCAGTCTTGATGATTTGCTTCATCTAGATCTCGAGAATATCGGAGGATCTGCTGCGGGAAGTGTAACAAGCCCTTCTGACTATTCTGGCCGTTCGAAACACAGCCCCGGCGGTTCCCTTGGCGGTACGCCAGGTTGGGATCATTCCACCGTTGGGTTTTCTAGTAAGCACTCTGTTGGAAGTACACCAGGCCATCTCGCAGGTACCGAGGCCATCGAAAGCTACTTTGATGCCAAGAAGAGGTCGAGCCGCATGTCCGGTCAAACTGCCTCTACCCCACAAGAATCTAGCTCGCGAAAGCTTGATAAACAGACCCCCAAGCGGCCTCACGCGGCCGCACCAGATGCTACGGAAGATGATGTGACCACACCTCGAAATGAAAAGTCCTCACTTCAAACCCCTGCACCTGAGGATCAATCGAGCAAACCACGAAGGCTGCGTATGCCACCGTCGCAAGGGAGTCATCATCGAGGCCATTCCTTATTGCATTCGTATGGTGCTGATTTCAGTTCATCCTTCCAATCCCTTCCAGCCGCAACCACCCCCGGATCTAGAACTCCGGCTGGTCCTCCAGGTCATGCTCGAAGTACTTCATTGACTGAGCCCATTGATATGCCACCCCCTAGTGAGAGCTTGCTACGGACTATAATTGACTCACTCCCCGTCCAAATATTTACTGCCTTGCCCACAACTGGCGCTCTAACATGGGTGAACTCGAAGTTTCTCGTATATCGCGGGAGAGATTCCCGTCAAGTTTTACAGGAGCCTTGGGATGCGATACATCCGGAAGAGAGACAAGCTTATTTGGACCAATGGAATAAATCTTTGCGCACCGGGCAACAACTTCAGCAAAAGGTACGACTGCAACGTTTCGATGGCCACTACAGGTGGTTTTACGTGCGCGTTGCTCCTTTAAAGAACAAACGGCAACAGATTGTACACTGGATCGGTACAAACATGGATTTCCACGAACAGCATCTCGCTGAGCTGAACTCCGCACGCCAGCAAGAGACCGCTGCTTCAGAAGCAAAGTATCGTGCGCTTGCCAATTCCAGCCCTCAGATTGTCTTTGTTGTCTCAAACCGTCGTGGCCTCACCTTCTGCAATTCGCAATGGATCACCTACTCAGGACAAACAGAAGCACAAGCTCATATAAATGGCTTCTTAGAGTACGTACATCCAGATGATGTGATTAAGTGCAAGTTACCAGAAATGAGCGACGATGGCTCAGCTCCGACCAATGTGCCTACTTCACTCCCGCCGGACCATGGGCGCAAAGACTCAAGTTCGTCTGATTCTTCCACCGACACAGAGAGAGCCGTTACAAGCCCGGGTGGTTCATCCCCTGACAGGCTTGAGATGCCCCAGGCCAAGCTATCTAAGTTGGCAGGCACCGGAATCCTCAAAGTGTCCAAAGATGCTTACGGTCGCGCCTCATATTCCACCGAAGTCAGGCTTCGCAACAAAGATGGTGAATACAGGTGGCATCTTGTCAGGATTCTCCTGGAGAAATCCTTAGCGGAAGACAATGAGGAGGAAACATGGTACGGCACAGCTACTGATATTAACGATCACAAATTGCTTGAACAGACGTTGAAGGAAACTATGGATGCCAAGTCTAGATTCCTGAGCAATATGTCTCACGAGATAAGAACTCCCCTCAACGGCATCTCCGGAATGGTAAATTTCCTGCTGGATAGTCCTCTCAACACTGAGCAACTGGAGCACGTCAATATTATCAAAGCCAGTACTGATAGTCTACTCAACCTCATCAATGACATTCTCGACCTGTCAAAGGTGGAAGCAGGCATGATCAAGCTGACAATGGACTGGCTCCACATACCATCACTGTTGGAGGAAGTCAATGACCTCAACATGGGCCTTGCTATCCAGAAGGGACTAGAGCTCAATTATCTTATGGAAGAAGGTGTCCCTTCAATGGTCAAAGGTGACAAATTCCGTATCCGCCAGGTTCTCTTGAATGTTGTCGGCAATGCCATCAAGTTTACGCAGCGTGGCGAGGTCTTCGTACGTTGCAGGCTCGCCTCCCCAGAGCGCACAAATACTTTGAAAGACAATGAATCGATGGTGCGATTTGAGGTTATCGACACAGGCAAAGGATTCAACGCAGATGAGGCCAAATACCTCTTCAAACGCTTCAGTCAAATTGACGCCACTACGACAAGACAACATGGTGGTACCGGCCTTGGGTTGGCAATTTCAATGCAATTCGTTGAGCTGCATGGAGGCAAGATGGATGCCAGGAGTGTCCCGGGTAAAGGATCTACATTCTTTTTCACCATCAAATTCGGTCTTCCGAGTGAAGACGATCATCCACCACCACAGGCTGCCACGCCAGGAACGCCTGCAATGGAGCCCGCTATATCAGCCCCGTCATTGCCGGCCCTACCTCCGCCTACGCAAAAGCCGATGCTACCTCAAGTCGCTGCAAATGCTCGCAAGGAGCGCATGTCTAGTATATCTTCTGAGCAAAGTGACTCTGTAAAGTCTCCTGTCCCTAGCTTGACCGCTTCGGAGCGCTCTCGAGATTCACCCTCGCTGTCTTCTGGCAGTTCGGATCCCTCCATTGGTGGGTCCTCACTCACAGGAAAATCCAGTCTCCGCTCCGAGAGATCATCTGCTTCGTCGTTTTTACAGGAGTCCGCCCTGAAGAAAGACCCAGGCATAAATCTTGCTCTGCCCATCAAACGATCAGCGAGTGACCGCGACACACCTTCCGACGACTCGTCCGTCTCTCTTGGCTCAGAGGAGACTGTCCGCGCTTCAGATGCTCCCCGCAGTCTCTCCCCCCTCGCAAATACCATTCAACCCCCAATGTACTCCATCCTGGTCGTCTGCCCTCTAGTACATAGCCGAGAAGCAACTATTTTGCACATAAAGAATACGCTACCGCAGGGTATTCCTCACCAAATAAGTGGGCAACCAAGTCTTGTGGAGGCGCAACGCATGATTGGCGGCGACGATCCCGTTTTATTCACACATGTCATCCTAGTCCTCCATGATACTGCCGAGGTCATTGCAATCATGGATCAAACGCTGACATCGATGAGTCACGAAAAGACTTCCATTGTCGTTGTATCTGATCCAGCCCAGAAGAAAGAGTTGATGAAAGAGGCTCCGGCGTACGACTACGAACAATTAGCCATCGATCGCCGCCTACAGTTTATCTATCGACCACTGAAACCGTCAAAATTTGCAGTGATATTTGATCCGCAGAAAGAGCGCGAGTCCAGTACCGACCGGAACCAAGATTCAGCTCAGCAAGTTGTGGTCAGTCAAAAGCTAGTTTTTGAGGAGCTGAAGAGACGACTGGCCGGTAAAGGCCATCGCGTTCTCTTAGTAGAGGATAACCACATCAATCAAACAGTAAGCTTGACCCTTGAGTATGACATTTCCATCACATGGTTAACATCGCTTCCCCTAGGTTGTATTGAAGTTCTTGGCCAAGATCACTATCGAGACCGAAACTGTACTAGATGGTGTCCAATGCACCGAAAGAATATTTTCGAAACCTCCGGGCTACTACTCGATCATCTTGGTAAGGTAGTTCTTGTGGTGCGCGTGAGCTGTTATTAATACATGGACAGTGTGATCTCCATATGCCGAACAAGGACGGTTACCAAGCTTGCAAAGAGATTCGTCGGTGGGAAAAGAAAAACGGTTTCCGCCGTCATCCGATCATTGCTCTCTCTGCCAACGTACTGGGCGATGTTTACGCCAAATGCGTGGAGGCTGGCTTCAACTCCTACGTCACTAAACCAGTCGAATTCAAGGAACTTTCCTTGGTCATGACAAAATTCTTGGATCCGCAAGATCCGTCTAAGCCTCCGGAATACATGAAGATGCGAAAATCATGAGGCACTCGATCTTTACAAACGAACACGAACACACAAACATACACCACGTACACCTAAACATGCATATCTGATCCTTCTCTAGCAACAACCAACTTTTTTGCATCAGCGAATTGGCGCATCTGGAATTTCCAACCTTTGACGCGCCTCATTGAGCCCGGCGTAATGCTAATGGATAGGCACTCTGGGGCTTATCGCACGGAGTAATGAACTGCATGGGGGTTTATACTTTCTTCGCTCGCTTCCCCGCGTCTCCTGTAGACCCATTCAACACCACTTAGCGCATCTTGGGCACCTTGGTAGGTGGGAAGGAATGTAATGTTTTGGTATGCATACGCATCTTAGGCGGGCCTGCCTGGTTTGGCTTGCGCCGGGGATAATGGATTGGCGTTCTCCCCAGTAATGAATGACACATTGTGCGAACGGGTGTCGCAACAGGGGCTTTTATACCCCCATACGCTACTTGTTGATTCAGCTGGATGCGCCGAGTAGCGGGGAATTGAGGGCAAGGGGGACTTTGCGAAATAACGAAAGGACGGGGCCGTAGAGGCCCCGGTCAATCTGTACTATAGAGACGGTTTCTTTCTGAAGTGAAGGGGGGGAAATTGGAGAGTATCATAGAAAACACGACCTTTATAAAACTACAGCGATAGACCGTGTAGTACTATTGAAATGATCTAGATCCGAAAGTCCGTGATCCAAGGAAGATGGTATATGTGTAGTGGGTGTGAGATTACTCTAACGGCCGTTGTGTGATTGGCAAAGATGGAATGGACCGAGGCGAGGCGCAATTCAATTAAATCTGATAATGCTCGCGTGTGCCAAGGCTGGACCTCCGCCCTTGAACCTCATGCGGCAACCTTGGCCACAGTGCTCCGCCATGTTCAACGTCGACACATTTGAAGCCCCCTGTTGGCTTCCAGATATCTCCTCTGCTTTCCTTTCTATCTTGTACATCAACGACATCATCCTCTAATTCTACTAGGTCGAGCCCACAGAGGCCTTCGGTTAGCTCCTGGGAGCTGTTTCACGTTTCACACTGCTGCCGCCTTTAGCCACCGACCCCGGACTGATATTGCCCACGTTCCCAGACCACCGCCCAAGCTCTACTTCTCAACCTCCCTGTACAACATAATCGCCCTACACACCACGCCGCGACGTACAATTCGCGCCCTCACTACTGCCCATGCGGCTCCCGATCCCCCTCAGCGGCCTCCCGCTCACCCTCCTCCTCATCCCCACAACCACCTGGGCCCAAACCCTAGGCATCGAAGTCACAAAAGATGTAGACTGCTCGCGCAAGACGGAGCAAGGCGACCAGATCTCGGTGCATTACAAGGGCACTTTGGAAAGCGACGGGTCCGTGTTCGACTCTAGTTATGATCGCGGCAAGCCTTTCAAGTTCAAGCTTGGGGCCGGGCAGGTCATTCAAGGATGGGATACTGGGCTTTTGGGCATGTGCATTGGGGAGGGGAGGAAGTTGACTATTCCGCCGAATCTGGCGTATGGGAATGATCAGAATGGACCCATTCCTGCGGGATCGACGTTAAGTATGTCAACATGTTCTAGGAATAGTGATGCGTGTATTTTGCTGACCACTTTTTTTGTTTGTAGTTTTTGAGACGGAGCTCATGGGGATTGATGGTGTGCAAGCGCAGCCTGCGCCTGCTAGGCCGACGATCGCGAAACCGGGCGATGATGCGAAGGAGAAACAGAAGTCTACTTCGAATGTTAAGCCTACACCGTCTCCAGTGTCTGCATCCCTTGTTGCGATTTCGGCTACGTCTACTGTTGCTGCAGCACAGCCCGCGAAAACGACCGCCGCACAGGCTAGTCCTATGGAAGAGGAGGATAAAGCCGAGTGCCATTTGTTGGGGTCATATGCTTTGCTCGTCCAGGGTGCTCTTGGATTATTAGCTGTATCTTCTTTGGTTTATAAGCGATGGCGCGAGACACCAAGGAGACCGCTCAAGATCTGGTTTTTTGACGTTTCGAAACAGGTCTTTGGATCTGCTTTGCTACATCTCGCAAATGTCCTCATGTCGATGTTATCGTCGGGCAAGTTTGATGTAGCAAGCCAGACAAAGCAGACGGCGCAACTTGCCGGATCAAATTCTGAAGGGAAGCAGCCGAATCCTTGCTCCTTTTATCTTCTGAACATTTTCATTGACGTAAGTATATTCAATGTTTAGTAAATTAGGATATGCTGACATGGTTCAAGACCACTATTGGCATCGCAATTCTTGTCCTTCTCCTCAAAGTCTTCCACCGCTTATTCCTCCTTACGCCCATGGCCAAACCTCCAGAGTCCATTCGCTCCGGAAATTATGGCCACCCCCCACGCGCAACCTGGTGGCTCAAGCAATCCGTCATTTACTTCCTCGGCCTCGTTGGCATGAAATTATGTGTCTTCTTTATCTTCGAGCTGCTTCCCTGGATTGCCTGGGTCGGCGACTGGGCCCTTCGTTGGACAGAAGGCAATGAAGTTATCCAAATCACATTCGTCATGTTCATCTTCCCACTCATCATGAACGCTCTCCAATACTGGATCATCGACAACTTTATCAAGGATCCCTCAACAGGCGAAGAAGAACATGGACAATACGTCGCTGCAGCCGGCGAGGAATCCGACGACGACAGTGACGACGATGCATGGATTGAGCGCCGTCGCAGATCTGGAGACGAGGATTCGGATCTAGAAGCTGCGGACAGGGAGCCGCTTAAAGAACCCAATCCTACAGCTATCCCCCTCAGGAGAGACGCAGGCCATGGTCGAGATGGCGCCGAATATGACCCCGAAACCGACGGACAAGGTGGAAGCAGCAGAGATGGAAACAAGGAAAATGAACGGTAGTCCTCTCTTGCCTCTTGTAACACCAAACAAAACAAACCATTGCATCGTTCCTTTTTGAACAACAATTCCAAAGATCTTGTATCAACTGCAAACACGACCTGGGGTTTTTGGTGTTCTTTGTCTTGTCTTTCCAACTCCTTCATCTTGATCTACATCTTCATCTCGGCGCTTGGTCTGATCAGTTAGGCGGAAACGGTGTCATGGTGTCCCTTTTTTTTTCCATGTTACTACGCTCTACTCGTCTTGTAAAGTATCACATTTGGCTCTGCTATTGCATTGGGGAGTTTTTTGTGTATCGTATCGTATTGTATGGCAGAGCATCGTTTGGCATGTCATCACCTCATCACTATAACAGAAGATATCATATCCTATCCTATCCTATCCTATCCTATCCTATCCTATTCTATCCTATCCTATCGTATTCCATCATGTCTTATCGTAGCATATCATGTCATAGCAGAGGGGAATGTTGAAATGTTCGTCTTCGTCGCCTTTAGAGGAGAGAAAAAGAGTAAGTTAGTGTAGTAGACAACAAGAAACTCGTGTCTCTCATATCCTTTGTATATGTACATATGACCTACCTTACGATTCAACACTCCAACCTGACCAAACCAAGTACACATATATATCCTCCCTAGCTTTCCTAATTAACCCCTAGACTCCTAAATGGGAACGAGGTAAAGAAAGGCAAAGGTAGGAGGAAGCTACTTGGCTTGAGAAATTGATGTTCGTAGAGATCAGCTCTCGAAGGGGATTTCGACTGCCTATTATGATGGGGAACCAGCGGGTCAACGTTAAAAAAACAATAACCCAGCTTTAGGGTTGGCAATTTTTTAAACACTAAGCTAGCTGTCAATGTCGTACAATGGCGAGTATGGCTTGTGGGTCAATTGAATCCTCAGCCCTATTAGAGCGAGTTGAGGTGCGTGTGGAGATGGTTATCCGAGGTACCCGTACAAAAGCAGTTCAGCCATCCTCAGGCCATGCCATGACACGCCGCAACAGCCCTACTCAAACCCAACCCACTGGGCCTATCCTCGTATTCCAAACCGAATATGCGGATGCGAAAACCTGCTTGTACCATCTGACAACTATACTTACAGGACATGCTCAGCCTCGTCGCGGGTTGCTCTTTTCGACCTTCCCATTCCAATGGCCGCACGACAACGACCCACGCCGCAACGAAGCCACAAAATATGTCAACTATTTAACTAAGTCGACCGCGTGGGGTCCAAAACCGTCAAAAACATTGAACGGCGCAGCACCGGGCCGGGCAGTAATTGTTTACCACTCGTTCAGCTAATGTGTGGCGTCTGATACCCTGTCCGTATTCGGCTCATCTTGACTGATGTGGTTGGACACGGGCTGGGCGAGAACCACGACGCCTCGTTTCTACCTCTCACCGGCCTGCATGCCCGCCGCGTGCAAAGCCACGAAGGGCATGGTGATAGGCTTGCCAAGGTATTAATTCCATCACGTCCTACCTCCAAAGGTGGGCGCGTTGCCGAAGATAGTCATGGCGGCACACGGCAGAGCTCAGCTCACAGCCTCATCGAACAATTTGCGGCGGGAGCTTGCTCGTATACAAAAAGACGGCCCCCCGAGGTCTGTGAAGACTCTTTTCTCGAAGCTACCCCGCGCTGAATTTCAATCCTTGATCGTCTGGCCTGTCTCGGTGCTTCGTGAGTCGATAGCTATTGAACATGTTTTCGCAACGCGTTGGAGCCTTGCTCGGCTTGGCCAGCTTCGTCTCTGCTGTCGCATTCAAGGGACCAATTGCTACCCCTGTGGTCAAACGATGGGACGCGAATGGTTGGACACCTAAACCTACAAGCCAGCCGGAGCCTCTCTTGGAATTATTCAGGCGACAGGAAGATCCTTCTTTCTGTGGATATCTCGAGGGTGATCCAGGTACGCGTTTACGTGCAAGTCTCGAGGGATTGATTGAATGCTTATCTGTGGCTAGAATATGCCGTGACCTGCCAATTCGGTCGGTCGTGTATGTACGACGAAAGCTTCTCCTGGTTTGGCTGCTGCACGGGATCCTATATTACGGACTGTAATGTGGCGACCGCATGTGTAGAGAGCAGTTCTATCTCAGCGTGTTTATCGGATTCGGATTGCTATGAAGATCCTCTCTTGACTGCCTGGTATGTATTGATACTGTCTCGAATTTCCATCTCGCTCATAAAATGGCTAGCACGGATAGAACCGAAGGCTACTGCATGGCTCTGTACACGGTAATTACTGGCGACACGTACAGTCACTGGGAATGTGCTGCCACCGACGCCACATTTGAGGTCATTTCTAGCGCTGCTACCGGTGGATTTGGATTAACCGAGACGGAAGAGTTCCTCACAGAGACGGAGGAGCCTTCGAGGACAAGAGCTCGCTTTACGCTTGAGAGTACCGTTACGGAAGATGAGGAGACTTCGACAACTGAGTCCGAGTCTGCTACAAGCAGTGCCGAGAGCAGCGCCACTACCGAGGCCGCTACGACTACCGGCGCAACTGCTGGAGCAACATCAGAAAGCACTGCTGCTGCTATGAAGACTGCTGAGGCTATGCTTGGTGCTGCGGGCGGTGTCGCTGGATTGCTCGCCGTGTTCCTATAAAGGATACCATGAGGCAGTGTGAGATGATTTGATAGTTACCGGATGCGGGATACCCTTCACGAATATTCATATACGAAGAAATGAAATTAAGAAGATCACTGTATCTCCTCAAACTCCTTCGTGATTGGGATCGATTTCATCGGGAAGTAGTAAAGAAGCACAACCATTATGGCAGTCGCCTGCTCCTTTGAACGCCGAGTCACTCCTCCCAAAGTATTTCGCCTGCCACATATGCATATTTCTTTCTGCGTGTGCTACCCATGAAGGCTCGCCCAAAGTATCTATACCTTAGCATCGAGCTATCCTTCGCTCACAGCCCCCAAATCTCCCCCACAAGAAATCCAATTCAACGACAACCTACCACACCACCATCGCTACATCAATATACCCCACATACCATGCACCCCATCCTCCTAGGCACCCTCCTAGCCCTAAGCTCCCTCTACATCGACAAATACATCAAAGAACTCAGTCCACAACATATCAAAACCAACACCAACAATAGCAAAAGCAACCCTTCAGTCTACAAACCAGACCCGCAAGCACACTCGAACTTCCTCGAAAAAATCCTAGATACCATACAACCTCCACCCCCAATACCGCAAAACGCGGCACACGGCGTCGAACACCCTATAAAAATCACTTTTGTGGACTCTGAGCATATGGCGAGGCTTTGGATTCCTCCTCCCCTTCCGCCGGTACCATTGCCAAAAGATACGATTCCCGTTGTCGAAGAGATTGATCATGGGGATGGGTATTTTTATGACGTTTTTGTTAGAGGGAGGAAGAAGGGGTCTGGGTGTTTGGATGTTGGAGGCGTGGGGTTTTGGTGGAGAGTTTTGCGGTTGGGGGATGGGTGGTGGTATGGGGAGTGCTGAGGGAATGGGTGGACTTGGATATGGATTGTTGAGGGTGATGGTGGTAGGGTTATCGGGAACGAATTGACTGGTGTTGATGGTTGCTATTTGTGGAGTGAGATGGATGTAGTAATTGATGGGTGAGGGGTTTTGGAGATAGAGGGGGTTCAATAGGTTTGCTGTGAGAAGATGGATTGAAAAACTTGGACGATGCAGGAGAGATCAGATCACTTTCGTTAGGTCTGGATTGCCCCTTGAAGTATTTGGTTCGTTCTTCCTCGTTCTGACTATGTTGCTGTCGAATTCTGGTATGGATGTAAGGTCCTCAAGTTGCTGGTGCAGTACTTCATAGGCTAGATCCATGGCCTCCGTGCCTGACATAATTCCTAGATATAGATACCTTTCTCCCTCGCCGTATCCCGAATCTTTACGTATCATGCTTTACCGTACCACATGGCGCACTGAATAATAGCCCGCCAAATTACCAAAACACTCACTGCATAGAGAAAACTGTTTCTAGATGGGGCCGCAGTATATGTACATCTACCCCCCAGACCCATGATACATTCCACTTGACCAGGTTATCCTTATAATTCGATGCGACTTGCTCGGCGCTCAATCGATGCGCGCTCAGAGCTTGGATATGTGGCATCTGGCATGAGGGCTTGTGCAAATGAGCGATTATTGCGAACCAAAGAGACGATATCTTAGCTCTCAGAGATGTATCTGACGTCCTCTACGATTAAAAGCGATGTATAGAAAAAGCGCGGAAAGTGCTCTTGTAAGCCGTGGTGCCGTTTTACGAATGTATGCATTTGCAGAGTGGAATGGAGCGGAGCGTGTGTTGTGTACTGGCTGGAAATCGCAGACGTGGCGTGACGTAACGCGCCTCAACACCAAAATTCGAGCTTGTATAGAGATCATAGACCCTTTGAAAGCTTCAGGATAAGTTCGGGTTATGTGGTGCGGCGACATTGCGCGGTGAAAAGAGAAACGGACTTTAGTGAAAGGCGGAATTGCCCTGTGGACACTGGCGGAACTTGACAACGGGGATGCTCGTGATGGGGGAATTAGCATATTTTTGGGGAATTGAATGGTAGATTGTGTGCAGTGCGAGAATTTTACTAGAGCAGAGTTCTGGGTTTGGCAAGTTTTGGTTTGGAACTGTAGGTTGGTGACGCGAGGTGAATTGCGCGCCGGCGGGCGCGGTGGTATCGCAACGCTGGCTCGGGCGGTGGGGAGACTCAACACCATGAAAAACACGCGATAGAGAGTATTTCAGAGCTTGTGATGGTCTAAATAGGGCGGGGGAGGGGACACCATGCTGGGTGTGGCGATGTTGTGTTGTGGGATTGGCGGGGGCTGGGCGAGGTGAAAGACGAGCGTCAACACCTCAGCCCTCAACACCAAGGTTACCAGAGTCACGATAGCGATAGACATTAGGGCAGTTATATAGCAGGGCTTAGGTATGAGGAATGTCACATCAAGTCACATCACGAGCGAAGTTGAATGGCACATAATAGTTGAGGTTTCTGAAGAGTTGATTCATCAACAACTACAGAGTCGATACAAACAGCTAGGGATACAAGAGGGATTTGATACAAAAGAAACAGGATACAAAGGAGTTGATGATACATAAGATCGGGCTTGGGGAAACATAGGAAAGATCTATCTACATGTGGGGGAAAAGCTTCTTCGGCACTAAAAACCCACGGAAAAGCAAATGCCAGTTGAGCGGATGTGGACAAATGAGAACGGATCTTGACAAATGAAAAACCTGGAAAGACTGCGATGAAAAGACTGGTAAGGAAGAGACTGGAGAGGAAGTGACGGAGAGGAAATGACGGCAAGGAAAAGACCACGAAGAAAAGACTGAAAAGAAAAGAACTGAATAGCAAAAGAACTGAGTCTCGGGACTCAAAATCCACCTCTTGAGCTTACCGGGAACCGTAGGAGGAGCTGAAAGGACCGTCATCACCTCGTCCAAGTCCGTAGACAAGTCCGCACATGAGTAACGCGCGCTCTAACAGGCTCTGAGCTACTCAATCAGAGACCAAGTAACCCGCACTCTCCTACGCCCACCCACCGCCGCTCCCAATTTCCACTCTCTTTCTGTCTTACTGGAGCCAGTCTCCAACCTTACCCAAATCAACCAATCGAGTTCAGATAAGACATGTCGATGATGCCGGCGGAGGAAGTTGAGGGAAAAGGAAACTTGCTTTGAGAAGGGGGGGGAGCGTTTATAAACCCTTGGGAGGCTGGAGCCACGTGCAATCACGTGAAAAGTCAGCTTGCTCTCTTGAGAATGGTCAACCCAGCCAGGAAGCGATCTAATTGGCTGGGGGGACATTTGGCGGATGGGTGCAAACGCGCTGCTCTCTGAATTTGGCCCACAATAGGGCGGCAAGCTGTCTCGCGCCATAGTCCTCTGCTTTTGTGGGCTAGAGCGGCAGTGAGAGTCTGGAGATGGCATAAAGTATGTAGTAAATGGCAACTTTGCAAAGAAAATGGGTCCTATACCGCAGATAAAAGCCGTCACTGGCACAGTACGGCAAAGAGCCTCAACGCATATCATAGGCAACCAAAGCACGTATCATGTCCAGGAAACAGAATTCAAGGTCTTGCTGCTCTGTCAGCGAAACCGAGCTGCCTCTATTTCCCTCTTCGTCTCACGCGTAAATGGAAGACTGGTCTCTTTCTACAGCTTTGACAATAGCAACAAAGCTTGCCAGAAATACAGAGTGGTGAAAATTCTATGTATGTCATCGAGCTCATGCGGTATGGCGTTACGGCCTTGAGCCTGGCAAACAAACCCTCTGCGTATGTCAGGCGTATGCCAGCAGCCAGGAGGACGCAGCAACGCGCCTTGCCACGAGTAACTCATGTACGCATCGTGAGAAGACTCAGTAGTTCGTCAGCCAAGGGCTCGGGGCATATGGCCAGCTAGATATCCAGCTGCCAAGTCGTACAGTTAGCTTTCATTGTTACCCGATGTCCTTGACCCCGGCCATTCATATGAGCAGACACATACGGACCCGCAGTACACACAACTTTCCCTAACAACAACTTATGGCGACGACCGACATCCTCGCGACCACGCCACGTCAACGAACACGATTACTTCATCGCGCAGAGCTCTATTCACTCTCGTCAAGATATCCTACACTGGACGCCCGCACTCTCTACTCAATATCATAAGATCTACATCATCTCCTCGCCCTCATTTCCCACGAAAAGGCGCACAACAACACAAAGGGTAGTATCAATGGATAACGGCATCACGGTTAAGGCGTGATGAGGAGCGCGGTAAAACATAAGCTTGACAAAGACGCTTTCCCATGTTAAGGCTAACTGCCTGAAGATTATAACTACATCATCGTAGCAGTGTTGACGGCAGACTCTTAGACTAGAGGCTTGTCTCACTGCCAGCTCCTAGCTGGGGTTTTCAAGCGCTGGGATGTTGAAACTCTCGAGAGGCGAGTACGTGTATTTACAAGCGCGAGACTTTTGTTTTGCGAACGCAGAATATGGCCTGTCTTCGTTGCTGTGGGTCCACAGTCTCTGTGCCTTCGGATGCTGGTTATGGTAAAGTGTCGCCGATCCAAAGATCTTCACCTGCGTCAATGCCTGGCGTGCCAGCGTTCCTGCCTCATCTTTGTACGTACGTACAATTACCCCTCGCAACACTCGCAACTTTTTACGTACCATTCGAAATCGCCACATTTCTCTTCTTACAACTCAAAACTCACATGACAGCTGGATCGTGCAAAGCAACATGGCAAACAGTCAAGTAGCAACGACGGCAGCATCGAAATTGGGCGAATTCAGCACCTCACACATACCTTCCTGGGTGACCGATCTCACGAGCATAAAAATGTGGGAAAACGTCTTCGACAGAACAAACATGCCAAATGAAGATGAGCTTTCTGAATCGTGCACCAGTGCAGCAGTCGCGTCTATATATGGAGACTACACAATCTTACAGTTGGCAAGAGTGGGCAGTGAACCATTTGAAGAGGATATCTCATCCCGTGGTCAATATGTCTGCGCTGATAATGGTGCATTAAACATCCGCTTGGTACACCTTTTGAAATTCAACAGCCGGCCGCAGAGGGTTGACAGTAACGAGCCGAACATCTATGTTATTGCTAAAGACGACGACATCTGTGAAGCTTCGGACCTCCTATTAGTAGCAAAGACGCCTCTTGATACCCTTATCAATCCCGGATGTGACCATCTCTTCGCTATGGGTGTAGATCATGACTCATGGCGGCCCTCTGGTAGTCTTGTGTACCTCATACTTCGCCGAGCGGAAGGTCAAGACACTCAGAGTATATGGACCACGGAGTTGGTCACGACATGCAATTTCTTGCTCAGAAGACGGGGCAATCGAAGGCAGTTAGGAATCGCAAAGAAATTTCTAGGAATTGAATCAAGAAGCCTTGGCGAAGTGCACAATCCTCTATCTAAGGTCATGGAGAAAATTCGTCAAGCCTTCCCGAGGCGAAAGGTCGACAGTCATTTTCAGCGGTGGCAACAGCTCTTGCCTGGGATGAGAGACGTTAGAACTCAGGAAAAAGTCGTCGCAAGGCTATTGCACACAATGTACAGAGATCATCATGCTTTCCGAAACATTGACAAAGCCAGCGGGACAACAATGCCGGCTAATCTGGAATGGACAAGCCCACTCTTCGATACATATATTTCCTGCGTACGAGGAAGCTCCAGAACAACAGCTGAAGGGGGTTACCTAGAGTTTGAATACTCTGCTGATGAATGGAAGTCCTTTGCACACGACATTTATGCGGAGAATGAAGGGAAACAATCTTGGATGTACACCACATCAGTGAACCTCTTGGGCGACATGATCGGCGTGGGAGAGAAGAGAATCACCACTGACCTAGATGTGAATGATGGCATCGAGTGGAGCTGGCGACACAAAGGCGGCAAATGGCAGCGGGTGTGCCCGAACTTATATCGAGTCGACCCGGGATCATCGTCGAAACTAGACGCATCGATGAATTTTCCAAAGGGACAGGACGAGTCGACAGTTTCCGTGAGAACAGAGACCTGGCGTGTAATGTTGTTCCTCGAATCCTTCTTTCGTAGTACTGGAGTAAAATCAGATATGGTAGAAGTGAGCACGGCTTTTGATCCTCCCTTGAAGGCCGATGGCGTAATAGATTTGATCAGCAATTGGCCTGAAAATAAGGAGCAGTTACAGCATATAAGTATCCCGAAAGAGTGGGGCGGGGTCAGGATTAATGGAAGTCTTATTGATGTGAGGATAGAGTGAATTTAAAGTCCATTTAGTTTCGGAAACGATGAAGGTAATGAGACTGAGAATCAATCGTTCTAGCGATCGAGTGATTACACGAGCTGCCCAAGACAGTAGCTGTTCTGCCTTCGCAGGCAGTTGAGAATAGTGGTTCGTCATCGCAGTAGTAATTATATGGTCTGATGGCTAGCCTTCCGATAGCGAATTAGTGAATATCTCACCTAGCTTATGATATCAAATCAATGCAGGGACGAATTCACCCATTATCTTCGCTAATTATTCACCCTTCATATATGGCGTATAGGGAGGTAGAGCGACCCGTTGTCGATTGACGTGAAAAGGACATGTAGGATAGCAGAAGGGTGTATTCAAATTAAACAATACCAACTATGCGGGATAGTCGGTGAAGTGTAGAATGCCTCCTCATAGGTTACCGCATCAGATTCGGTAGACCCGCAGGTCACCGAGACTGCCTGGTTCACTACAATATATAAAATATCGTAACATGTAACACGGACTACCTATAGATAGTATAATATTTATATTTCTACCATCAGCTACTAGAAATAGAAGATTGAGATCGTGCTACTACAGTGCGCACCCCTGTATGTACGCAATATTAGCGTTCGGTACCTGAATCAAGCCACCGCATCGACATATTTTGTATTGTAAAACATCTGAGCGCCACGGAGATTGTGAGTGCTAGTGATCTGTACAGGGGGTTGCACTGTGATTATAGCGAATAGTAGAGCTTCTCTCCACAGTTTCAGAAAATATGGTAGGCTCAAGTTTCGGATTATCTTTCAAGCTAGGGGCTAATCGACCAGAACCCGATCCTTTGGCCCCCAGCTAACATCGCAAGGCGGTAATTAGAGTTTAAGGCTTCATCTTTTTCGACTTTCGGACTACTGCGACGAGGATTTGGGAGAGCAAGGATGCCTTTCAACTTCATTTATATTGAAATGATTTCCTTTCAAGACTGATTTACTTCTACCCACATTCGTTTGCGCACAACTGCACTGCTTCATTACTCTTTTCATTTCACCCACACTCGTTTACGGGCAACTACACTGCCCTACTGTTTATATTGTTTTACTATCCGAAAATGCATTTCACGTCTACTACACCAGCACTGTTTGCTGCTCTTCTTCCTCTTGTTCATTCAGTCGCCCTGCCAGTCTTAGATACCCGCGATGAGGTGCACAACGATGTCATTAGATACATGAAGTGCAACAAGCTTGTCAATGAGAAGAAATATATGCCTTTGATTGGAAACTATGAAAAGGGCATGGCCGCATGGTATGAAGACGCTGGGCAAAGCGGTGCGCCTAACGAGCGGGCTACTTTCGACATGTATACTGGTTTGTTTGACTACTTCTATAACCAGAAAGGCAGTGTGTATGGTGCCGACTATCAAGGTGGTGGCGGCTCTCTCTGGGTCGACTTCGCGCACCCTGCTGGAGAGAAGCCGAAAGCTGGCATTTTTGTAGGCACCGCGAAGCGCACAACCGGATCCAAGAGCTTCACGTATAACTGCTTCACGGAAGACTGGGACGACAACTTTCGGTACGATGACAAGGAGTACGATACTTGCCGCTCGTATGCAACCTGTGTACAGAGAGATGCCCTAAAAGTCTTCGTGAAGGGCACTGAAGATACTACCACAGACGAAGATTCAAACCTCCCCAAGCCTGCCGACATCTACTCCAAATTTGGCGAGCGCTACGATGAAGATACCGGCATCTGCGACACCTCCCCCATCAAGATCGGCAAGGGCTGTTCAGTCAAATTCGAGTGCAAGAATCATGATAACCGCGCCGTTATGGATGTATTGATCGACAACCTTGAGAACTTTGGCAAGAGCGAGGCATTCAAGGAGGAAACGAAAATATACAACCCGCCTTGCAATCCCAGCATTGGCTGCGGACCCCCTCAAGAGCATATATTCAGAATCATGCCGAAGACCACGCAGTTATCTGCTCGTGGCGTTCCGCCGCCAGACAGTGGTCGCTTTGGATATGAGGTGGCGTTCATCAAGACGACGATTAGCTGCGACGAGTCGGGTGCTGACGATGCTCTTTGCGATGCCTTTGGTAGCATCTTCGGCATTGCGGGTCTGATTGAGCCGCTTGCTCCTCTTGCTGAGTTTGGTGGTATCGCTACTGAGATCGGATGCGGTCTTGCCGGGGATGACGATTGAGGGACAGTAGTGCGGATGTATTCTTCTATTCTGTATTCTTGTATTAATCTGTTATTGTGCCCTTTATTGTGGGCCAAATATCTACGTGGATGTGTGTCCTGAATTTTCGATGATAACCTTGTGAGGCAAAGAGAGTCGGCATCCATAGCGACTAGTTCAGCGTAATACGAGCGTTGTTACACGGGAAAGATATTCACTTGCAGGAAGTCAGCTCTCGTGGTAGCGAATTATCGGAAACAAAGGCTATATACAACAGGGCATGGGATGATACACTTTAGAGGCCAGAAATTTAAACTAAGACAAGATGACCGCCACTTTAGATAGAAAATTGGCATCATACTAGGGTAATTAGGTGGCGTGTTGGATATTTCTTTTGCAGGCGACACCATACTATGCTCTACTCGAGACTTCTTCACCCCGAGAGGATTTATATCTGTCCTCCATCAACCGGCTCAACGACCTTGGCTCCCGTGACCAGCTCGATATCATTCACCACTAATTCTATGGGAATCATATATGAGGTTCCCGACGCTAAATTGGACGCAAAGGCAAGGCCAATAATCGGCACTCCTGGCACCTTTGATGGTTCGTCGAGCATGATCAAGCTGCCAGAGTCACCAGGCTCGATGAATGAGGCTGCTGGTGCTCTTCCGCTTTGGATGGCTCGTGCTCGGACTGGTTTCCCAAATTTCTCTTCCGACAGTATGATCTGATAGTTGATTAGTGGATTGGTCTATTCAATTAAGGGCTCTCATTGGACAAATACCGTATTGACCGCGGAAACAACACCCTTGTTCCATTTGGTTGTTCTCCCTCGCTTTACGACATTGTAGCTCGCGGCAGGAGATATTCTACAGTAATGGCTTACCGTATCTCCAGCCCTGACGACCGTTGCATCCCGCGGAGTGTCGCAGACTTCTTGAAGGATCGACTTGCTCTTGAAAAGCTCAATTAGACACCAGTCGAGCGGCCAATCATCTTCCCAGGGAATTTTCTTGTTATCCTTTGTCTCGTATTGTCCTTCGTATCGAGGGTTCTGGCAGGTCCGATATCCAGAAGCAGAATGAACTTTACCAAAACCACGGGAATATCCCTGTCTCTGGTCACGCAATGTTTTCAAAAGCTGTGCTTCGGCATTCGCCTTTTCTAGGCTCCTCGATGTAGCTGGCCGGCGTGGGTCATCGTCAGAGAATTCTTTCAATCGCCGCTCAAATGTCTTCTTGCGCTCTTCAAGATCGTTTAGTGCCCGTTCCATTCCTCTCTCTGCGGCATCGTGGTCCGAATCTGAGGGGCTCACTGCGACACCTCGGTCATGAGGGCTAGGTGCAAAAGGCCCACAAGCTGTGCCTGAATGATGTTAGAGTACGCCTGTAAAGAGATTGATCAACTGACCTTGCGTTTCGAAAGCCTTTCTAAAGACATGATAATTGCTGAGTGCATATTCTGAGAAGGACGATCCGTGTTTAAGCTTTATAAGGCCACCCAACGTGCCAGTGAAGCTTCCTGTCAACCCACATGAATCACCCATCCAGAGAGGATCGTTGTACTCGACAACTACATTCTGGTTGGGAATAGGATCATCTGATGGTGCTGGAGCCAGGGGTTCCCCAGTAATCATGAGCTGTTCTAGGAAAAGAAGTACAATGTCCATGTCTAATTCGTTGGCCTTGAGTAGTTCGCGTAGTGCAGGAAGCAATTGGTCCCACCAACTATTTTCGTTTGCGTCGCGGGCACTGATAGCCACCGTTGGCCTCGTTCCGCTTGATGGGACCTCGCGGTGTAATACGTCAACTGTGATAACCTTACGTTCCCGGACCATATGTAGAAAATCAGGGCAGACTTTGTCCCATCCTTCAATAACGCTACGATCTGTTGATAGGATGGCTGAGGTTGCGAGCCCTCTTGCAGCGCGATAGTCTATGATTTCAATCGGCAAGTCGATATCTTGTTCACTAAAGTATGAACTGATGTTCTTGACTGCTTCAATCCATCGACTTTCACATCCAGGCGTAAAGGTAGGCGTGAATAAGAGAGTTAGGTATTCTTCCGCAAGTTCCTGTCCAGAATTCAATCGGTAAACGATCTGGCCACCCGAATTAGAGATGCCTTGTTCCTCGAGAAAAAATTTGACTCTGCTCCAATGCTCGAGGAAATTCGGGATAACCTGATCAAAGCTCTTCTCTTTCTTGTAAACAGTCTCGACGGGAAGAACTGGCAAGATACGGGATCCGACACGGTATGGGAGCCTTGTGTCAATTTGCGCTACGGTGGCCATGGTAATCGCTCTGGGATCTGAAAAACAGCTCTGAAGTTGTGTTCTCTTATGGACGACTGATTTCGGTAGGTTTGGTTGATGGTAGCCTGGTAAACATTAAAATTTGGTCAATCAGACAATGCATGGTTTAATATACCTCTGAGGGGTGCGTGGCAAGAACTGAACAGATTCAGAACGTCCAGGAGCGGAGAATTGAAAAGAATGTTGGGGCTTTTGTACAGTCGCATGGGGCCATCAGCGCCTTCTTTGCATTCCCTCTGCCAACTCACTTTCGGGTCGCCGGATTTAACCATGGTGACAAAGCGGCAGCCACGACTGCAGTAATTATGGCCACTAATGTGGGAGGTAAAGACACTTAGACAAGGAAAGAGCTTGGCTGTTGCGATGGGCGTTTGGTTGGACACATCATGGTCACATTGGTGGCTTCATATATGATCACATTTCAGCTTGTGCACGAAACTTTCCATAAAGAGACAATCTTGGTATGAGAGGAAACAAGCATCAAACGCTAAACACCAAACGCCAAGTACAATTTGACATCAATCAGATGCAGTTTGCAGTCTTTGTTTATGCTCGCAAGTGATCTCAGGCTGGCAGACCAAAGTGTATGCAAAGAAGTTTACCAGACAAAAGGAGAAACTGTACTTTTACGGAATTTGCAAAATCTGGACCTCGCTCCATGTTGATTTCATGGACCGAGCTATCCATGGTAGCCAGATAACGAAGAGTGGCGGGCATATTGGTAAACGTGTGTACAATCTCTCGTGGTAGCGAATCGTCGGAAATAAAGGCCGCATACACCAGATCATAGAATCCTAGACTTCGGTCGTCAGAAATGGAAACTAAGATAACAAGATGACCACTTTAGAGAGAAATCTAGCATCATGCTAGAGTAAATAGTTATCGTGCTGAATATCTGATATATTGGCAACACAATACTATGTTCGTCTCACGAATTCTTCACCACGAGAGACCATCCTTTGACTCTCCCACAAATTCCGACAAAGTTCTTCAATTACGAATACTGAGCTAATGGTGAATTTCGGTAAGCCACAAAAAGTGCCAAAAATAACAAGCAAACCTTTTATGCTTGCGTGGCTTATTGCTTGCATCTCTAAATTTGCCTTGCGACATTCAGCATTGGTTCATCATAACCACTGCACAAATACTTGTATTTGTGTCCAACTACGCCACAACACGCCTCGGCTGTCGCAATAGGGTTTGTGAAAAGCCATATCGGTGAACGAAAGGCTTTGTCAAGGCTGTGATTACTGTGACAATCCTTGTAGGGACAAAGCCACCTCGTTTGTGGTTGAACCAACTAGCATACCACTCGGTGGAACTCGTCAATGGGCACACACACTCGGATTGTACAATCGCTGCAGACAAGAATGCCAATTTGCTGGAGTGGAGGCAATAGGGCAGCCATGGTGAGTTGTGAGACTGTTGAACAGCTTTTGGACGCTGGAAATTTGATGCGCTTGTCTCAGCTGCTGTTGACCCCGGGCTGAAAACTTTGCAAAAGACCACCCACTCTATAGAATAGTTAAAATGAACATGGTGACGTTGTATCTATTTATCAACATGGTCATGTTATTACATGCTGCTATATATGACATATTGCAATGATGTAGTTGGGTGACCTAGGCGTACGACCGAATCTTGTGCAACAACCTAAGAGGAAACATCTTATACCTCACCGACTGTCCCGCGTAGACATGTATTGTTCAATGACTCTGCCAGGCACGGTCAAGCCAATATTTGATTTTTCTATTTTCGAATATTCCCCCTCCAAACAACATCTAAGCGACTCGTCATGGTCTGTGCAATTTTCGTACGTTCCACAAACTTAGGCTTCCTTTTATCTACGGTCTTTATGTGTGCGCCTGTTGCTCGTGCATGCAATACAGCACTGCACAGAAATTTTTTTCCTCCTCTAGAGATCTTGCCTCGGACATCAGGTGGTCCAAAATCTACCACGAAGCTATTCGTCTTAGTCCTCCCTAGACCATTTCTTAGGTGCTTAAATATGCATATTAGGAAAATGAAAAATGAAAATCATTGCTCATTCAGCTTAATATTCATGTGAGTCCTGCTTTGACCTAGCTGACATAGACAAACCTTTGGTGTCTCCAGTGCCTGTATTGCTAGTTCAATTTGACTTGGGATGACTTCTATTCTGTCAATTCGTCCTGATGTGACCTAGGATATCTCCAAGGTGGCTGTTTGAACGTGAGTTGGCTTCCAAATTTCATGAAATGATAAATTTCTCTACGAATCCCAATATCTTAGCACCCTGGAAGTCAACGTTGCGACCGTTCGCGTTTCCCAACGCCTTCGTGCGGCCTTCTTAGATTGACACTATAAAACTGGGATCCAGGGGCCAGTACTGAACACCCGCAGCACTTGGGTACACAGGTAGCAATGCCACGATTGTGCATTTTTAGGTAATAAGACCTCGACTTTCGATGGGAACAGCGAATGACATCGGGGTTTCAGGAAACTCATTTCCCAGACTAGCACCCAGGGGCACTCTTGTTCAGAGTCTGTAAAGGCGCTGTATGCAAAACAAGCACTGTCCCAATAGCTAAACACATCTAACGATCGCAACTCACGGCCACCGAACACCATCAACTCATTACCGGCATCATTGCCAGCATCATTTTAGTTTCGGATAGTGAAAGAAATGTATAGGTCGATAAACGGCGCGAGATTAGACTTTCGTACGGCACATGCGACGGCAAACCGTGCTGTGGATGCATTCGCCTCATTGCTCGAGAAGATAAGAATCGCCTCCAGAACGCCTGTGAAAGCGTCCACAAACTCGGCACAGGTCAGCAAGTGCAAATAAAGTGCCTGTAGGCCGATTCCAGAAGCAGATTCCATAGAGGGATGCGGCATGCTTCGCAGACGTGAATCATAGAAAGTGAACTAAACACACAGCGACATTGACCGAGAACACAATGCAACGATACAGGAAACCCGTACGCGAAATAGAAAAGTCGATCTTACATGTAACATACAGACAACCAACCTCAACGCCGACTTAGCTCCTTGTTATGACACGACCTTATCCATATATCCATTAGCTACTACCAACACCCGGGGAAAAAGGAGTATCTATCAAACACGTCACTCTTATAATCTTTTCCTTTTTCGTACTAGATGCCGTAGCTAATCACTTTGGAGAAATACTTGCTAGTTATTCGCTCACTAAATCAACAACTTTACTTCAAGAGGTAGAGGTTTACTAATATATATTCGTAATAAGTTTTGCTTTTCTTTTCWTTTGGGTGGTAACTTTATGAGCATAACATCGTCAAAAGATATATATAAAAATGTGATGTTTATATACCCATCACTTCGAACACGCATATGATATATACATGACAGTATACCCGTTTAACCCCCACAAAAAGAGAAGAAGAAAAGATTCCCGGATAGCCCGAGACCCTCAAGCCTTTCGTACATCCTCCAAAAACGCAACCCTGACCTCCTTGGCTGGCTGCAAAACGACATCAGCATGCAAGCCCGGCCCCTCCTCAATAGGCATCCTATTCTCCACGGTGCCAAAAGCCTGGAAAAGCCTGACGAGCGTATAACCCATCTCGGTGAGGGCGAACTGCTGACCGACACAGATCCTAGGCCCGCCATTGAAGGGGACGTAGGTCCAGGATTTGGGGGTCCAGTGGTCCCAGCGCTCCGGCACAAAGCGGTCGACGGCTGGGAAGCCCGAGGCTGGTGGTGGGTACAGGTCGGCGCGGCGTTGCATGAAGAGCGTGCTGTAACCTATGGGTGTGTTTTTGGGGATGCCGATGGGTTGTTTGAGGTCCGGTCCGCCGCCGGTTGGGAGTGTGGTGTCTTGTAGAGCGACGCGGACGTTGAAGGGGACGACTGGGTATAGGCGTAGGGTTTCGTTTAGGATGTGTTGAAGGTATTTCATGTCTTTGAGGTTTTGGTATGTCGGGGCGCGGTCCGGACCGACGTAGTCCAGGATCTCCTGGCGTAGTTTGGCGGTGATGTGTGGTTGGCGGGAGAGCTCGTAGATGGTCCAGGTTAGGGTGCAGGCGGTGGTGTCACGGCCTGCGAGGAGCACTGATACGAGTTGGTCGCGGAGCATTTTGCGGTCTCGGGTGTAGGCGGCGATGGCGTGGAGGAAGGTGTAGCCGGAATCGTGATTTGATTTTTCTTCGAGTTCTTTTGGGGACAGAGAGAGTGCTTTTTCAATGTAGACGTTGACGAAGTCGTCGATGATTTTCACGGAGTCGTATAGGCCCATTCGCCTTCTTGGAACGAGCCAGTTTAGGGGGCTGAATGACATTAGAAGTTTAATCACTAGGCAGTCCTAAGAGAGACTCTTACCCGACCCTTGCGATGATGCTTTGAATGCGCTGTGCATTGGAGAATGCGTCTGCAAACCTCGTTTGGGGATGATGAAGGCTGTCTACACTCTCACCAAGTAAGAAATGCGTTGCAGCATCTAATGTGAACCTATCGATAACAGTCAGATCAGCCATGCTTCATATTCGACATGATTCAATACCTAAAGAAGAGATCCATCATATCAACTTCTGGAGATTCCCTCAGTTTGCCAATCAGAACCTGCACATGCTCTTCAAAGACATCCAAATCACTGACTCGATCCTTGATGAACTGAGGTCGAATCAGCTGACGAGAATTGTGCCATAATGTACCGTCCGTGGAGAAAATGCCTAAATCTCTGTATCAGCAATGCACAAACATTAAACCAACACTGCCCAACCAAAAAACTTCCTTTCAACAAGACGATCCGTATACACCTAACCTGTCACACCAAAGTTAAAACTCCCCCCAAAACCACAAAAACAAAACAACCCAACCACGCTCACAAAACTCAAACAAAAAAAAAAACCCCCCGCAACATACCATTCCCCAAAAACAAAAACCAATCCTTGCGAAACATCTCCCCTTTACCATAATCCTTGAACTGCGTAGCAAGAATAGCCTTGATATTCTCCGGATCGGCGGTCAAGATGACCCTCTCGCCCGACCCCGCCTCAACCGTATAACCCCCCTTGCCATACTTTTCAAACATGAGTTGCCAGAGCTCGAGGTTCTTGTCGGCTAGCATGTAGGATAGGACTTGGTAGAGCATGTCGAGGCCGTAGGGGGCGTAGGTTGTGCGGATTGGGGCTCGGGCGCCGAGGCGTTTGATTTGGCGGGTGTGGTGCGTGGTGTAGAGGAGTTTGTAGAGGAGGTAGAGGGCGGTGAGGATGGGGAGGAGGTGGATGGGTTTTAGGTTGGTTATTGGGGATAGGGAGAGCATTTTGGGGGGTGGGGGGGGGATGGTGCGGCTGGTGGAGCTGCGATTTCCTTGCTCTTTTTTCCTTTTGGTTCCGGGTTTTTGGGCTTGTTGGTGGAATGGGGACGAGTGCTGGAAGTGGAGGTTAGGGCTTCATTTTACATTGTTTTCGTGTTTATCGGGGTGGTTAAGGTAGGAGGATGTGACGTGTGGATAGGACTTGAAGTGGGACAAAGCTAGATTACCTTACCTCATAAACACACATACGTCAATTGATCGAATGATCTAATAAACCACTTATGCCCACGCGACTACAATAACGGCTCTCCCGAATCTGTGCCAAAGATTTCTAACAAGTAATAAGCTGGATATTTTGACTGACAGCTAGTCTAAGTATGCATCTCGTCAATGACCGCAACCCTCGAATCCACATGCTTGTTCGATCCCATCTTTCACAGATACCTCGGTGCAACTGTGTCGTACATGGTCTGCTCGCTACTTTTCCTTCTTTCGATACGAAACCCCTCTGATCCCGCTCTATGAAAGGAAAAGTCGCGCCCCGCGCCCCGGCGCCAATATACTTAAGCGGGAACAGGAAGGCGGGGCAACGCTGCCGTTGAGACTGAAAGGCAGCTGCATCATTGCGGAAGCGACTGGGGTAGTCTGTGGTGCGGATTAAAAGTTGGACTCACGCCGCTTCGTTCTCCAAGTCATTAGTCCGGGGTCCCGGCGTCTGATTCGTTGTAGGAGTGAAACGCTTTGCTCTGTTGGGAATGTAGAAGATGTTAGATTGAACAACGTTCGACCAACGGGCTTTTCAACCCCCGAATGTGCGTGAATGGGAGCTGGAAATGAGGAAATATTCGGATGATGGTGCAAGCAGCAGCAATAATTCTTCTACAAAGACCGCTTCGAGATCTGGTTCGGACTACGAGGCCGACGCCTCCCCGTGTGCTCCGGGTTATCGTATGGTTAGATCTGTCGTAGAGCGAGGCATCTTAACGATACAAAGACTAGGCGAATAGTACTCATAGGTTAAAAACTGATGTTTGATCTTGTGTTTTGATCACATGTTTTTGGGTACTTCAGGTTGTCCTCAGTAAGCCCTGTTTTGTGAACACGCTCGGTGGGGAGTCGATTTGGACATTGAGGCATATCGTAACCCTAGTGACAAAAGGAAAGGTACGCGTACGCAAACTCTTAACTACTAATAGGTTTATTCAGTAAAGTTACTGCGAGATGAGATATGTTGCAAGCCTGGGTTCAGTATCTGCAACGCAACTGGCATCAAGTAGTGAACGTCGGTACTTCTTCCGATCGCAAGCGAGTAACTTCACAATCAAGGAACACCCAGAATATCTGAATGGCGTCTTGACTTTACATCTCAACAAACTATCTTGAGGTAGCAGCGAGTCTCTGAAAATAAGGTTTTGTTCTCTTCCAGACCCCGCATTTGTTTTTGTTGGGATAATCTCGACTCCGCAAAACAGGCAACAACTCTTCAGCATCGATGCTTTGACATGCATCTTATTATCGTCGGGCCGACTTTCGAAGACCGGAGTGCGCTGTTCATCATTACATGGCGAGGTTTTCGTGTCCAATTATACAGTCTTCCCTTCGTCTCCGATTCGATTAATCGTTGATGGCGCTGCTCCGACATCTGGGGAGGCAGCAACCATACAGACGCCTCCATATCGTCCAGCTTTCCTAACTGGCGTCGCTTTACTCCGCAAAGACTATTGTCACTACGTGCGGCGTAAGAAAAGCGGTTACCAATACGATGTCTTAACCAATAATGGTTCTCTGCGCAGACGCCACACCATACATGCATGTAGATCATCAATTGATGCCTGCACTACGTCTTCATCAGTTGAAGCTGAAGGTAGCAGTCATTTCTTTGTCAACACCACTTTCAGCCATCTTTTGCCGCGGAAACGAATGCTTGAAAGAGAAGTTGCGGTGAGGAGTTGTATCGATCGGTGAACACGACTGGAAATTAACAACGGAAACCCGCATACGATCGGGAGAGAAAGCACTGATTTTTTTTGCATACCAGGAAAGGTTCTCACCAATGGGACGTCCTGCCGCTCGGGACCTGCCAGTGAAGCATCTGTCACTTTTTCAAATCAATCCCATGTCACGTTTCGGCGCACAGGGAGCGTTGCAGGCTTGCAGCTTGCAGCTTGCAGCTTGCACGGGATTTTTGTGCAGGTCTGGGAGGGAAGCTGCCGCGAAAAGCTCACGTTTCACAATATTGCGGGGATGTTTCAAACTGAGGGAAGCCAGGGAGGATAGCTTCCCCAGATTGGGATAATTCTGGAATGCGGGAGTCCCAAAAGCCGCAAGCCTGTCCAGGCCGTGTGAGCCTTGTGTGACTAAGAGAATTCGGGACGTTGGATTATTGTGAAGCCTGACACATGCTTTTCTGAGGCTCCTCACAGACGTTGAAGTTGAATGACACGCCGACAAGGGGCCTTGGCTCAAGCCTTTGCACCACATGAGAACCGAGGTCAATCCCGGCAGACGCATTCAAACTATAAGCGCAGACGCATAGCGACACGGCATTCCCAATCCCAGGGCCAGGATTCTGGACGAGGACGATAGGCTGGGAACATTATGCGAAGGCCAGGAAGGTCGGGGCAATGGTCTTGATTCTGTGGCCAGTCTGTGAGGGGCCAGAATTGTTGTTATGTGAGGGCGACGGGCCGGTCAATTCTGGCATATTTGATGCCAGACAAACACACAAAGCCGGCACATGATTCCTTCGGGCAGCAGGGCGGAGGGAAGAGCGAGTGGTATCATGTCTTCTCCCGGATATCTGCCGGTTCCCAGGGCGGCAGTGAGCAGGTGCCGGGAGGTGGCCGGGAAGGTCGAGGCGTGTGTGTGTGTGTGTGCACAAATATCCACACTAGATTTCCTTGAGGCGGATTGGAGGTGAGGTGGTGGGATACTTTCCCGGAGTCAGTCAGAGTCAAGGCAAAGCAAGGCAAGGCAAGGCAAGGCGTGGCATGGCATTGGATGGCATGGGGGAGAGGCACGAGCTTCCTTCCAGAAGGCCGTCGAAGGGACCAGCGGCGGCAAAGCACGTCGGGGAAATGAAGACGACAAGCCGGCCTGCCTATAACGGAGGGGGTTACGAGTCGCATTTGGGTGAATTGGCAGCCGCACCGACCGCAGGCTTCAGGCTTGAGCTTCCAGAAGATTTGGAGAGCAGCTTTGCCGGCGGATGCGGGAATGAAGGATCGCGCATCCGATGAGAAGCACAGTCGCTAATCAGGGCGGGCAAGCAGGCCCGTTTGAAGCCATTCCCGGAGCGGAGGAGGGTGAGCAGCCAGAGGAGCAGCCAGAGCCAAAAGGAGGGCTGGCAGATTGATGAGGCGTCGACACACAAACGAGGCTTGCAAGATCCAATGCTAGGGCAATGCTAGTGACGGTGATGAGAGGTGGAGAGAGTTGACGGGGAGAAGAGACGGCGAGAGACAACAAGAGACAAGAGACCAGAGACAAGAGACAAGCAAGGGGGTGGGGAAGAAGGGATGTGCTTCCACCCTTCCCCGGCCGCGACCATACGTCCGGGACGACTCAGCGGCCCTCGCGTGGGGAAGTGCAGGCGGGTTGCATTCGAGTGCAGAGCGCCGTGCATGAGGCGGTCAGTCGTGTATCCTGAAGCCCACCACCCAGCGGCCTCATCTGAGTTCTGAGTCGTAGTCTTGTAAGACGACGAGCCATGGCAAGGCCGGGTAGATGCCAGCGTGTCTGAAGCCTGCCACCCTGCTGCCCACGTCAGAAGAAGAAGCAGCAGCGCAGCGCAGCGCAGCCTAAGACGGGACCGACCTTGCGCGCCTTGGACGGGCGGGATGATTGATGATGGATGGGATGGGATGGGATAGGATGGGATGATGCTCGGTACACGGACGCACAGAGACGTAGCCAGATGGGCAACGATGAGGGGATATGCAGTAACGTTGGGTTAACTAGTCCATCTCGTACGTGGGCGGACGGGGTAATCCGCGGACGGGCAGGACGGAGAGGGCGGCTCCACGGTCCTGGCGAGAGAGCTGGAGAGCATAGCTTATGGGATTTCGTATCTCAGATGGGGATGGGGGAGCAACGACGACTTGGRCAAAGGCAAAGGCAAAGGCTTGGAGGGCATGGTTATCGAGTGGGAAAGATTAGCGGAGGACATTACTTGGTTTGTGGGTTTGTGGCCCCGAGAACCCGATTTGCTATGTTCGTCCATTCTTTCTTCTTCCCGAGCGGCACAGGTAATGCCATGTCCTGATATGGAGATAATCGATGATATGGCGACAGGCGCATGGATGGGGGTCAGTTGGTCGGTTGGTCGGTTGGGCTGCTGGGCGAGTTGGGTTGGGAGTTGAGTAATGAGTGACAGCGAAGAGAGACAGTCTGTGGAGTGTCTGACTATTTACTATCTAAGGTGCTAATTAGTGGAAGTGGGAGTAGTGGCCCGGGACAATTCTGATGGTGAAAGGAATGGAATGTCGTGGCGGATGGCAGCGGACGGCGGGCGGCGAGCGGCATCGAACTTCCCACACACCACATGGAAGACAACCACACAATGGGTCAGAGTGACCATGGGCGGGAACTGATCCTGTTTGTCCTTTGTGCTTGGTGTCGCATCCATGCTCGCATCTCAGACGGGGGGGTGGGCATGGTCAAGGTAGTGGTGGTCATGGTCATGGTCATGGTCTTGGTTCTTTGGTCGAGGGCAGCCAGCCAGAAATCGTCGGCGGCGGCATTCCAGCGTGGGAGACAGGATGGCCCAGACACACCACCACCACCATCACAGACAGTGACAGAGACAGAGACAGAGACAGAGACCATACAGGGCGCGGAGGCGAGGGGGAGAGATGGGCAAATCTGGGCAGGGCGTGGGGTGGCCTCTGCCTCCTGCTGGCTCTGCTTGGGCGCTGCTAGATTAGGCAAGCCTGGCAGCTCCGCTTCATGTGCAACGGACGGGGAAGCAGGAAAGCAAGGAGGAGCGCGTCTGCGTTTGCTCGCTTGTCCAACAAGTTCCGGCGCTTTTTGATTGAGGATGATGCCTCTACCCTTTTTCTTTTTTTCCTCTCTGCGGCCCTTTTATGCGAGTCAGGCTCCTGGCGGTGTGTACTCCGACTCCTTCTGTCCACTGCTGTCACTGTTACTGTGTGCCTGTGCCTGTGCCTGTGCCAGTCTATAAGAAAAGCGTATCCCCTCGGCGCTGCATTGCATCGCTCTGCCTGCCCTGCTTCGTCCTTCTCCAAGAAAAACTACCTTACCACCTTACATACCATACATACCCTACACATACCCTACACATACACTTCAACTAGGGCTCTCCCTCCAGTCCAGTCCAGTCCAGTCCAGAGCTACTGCTACTGCTACTACTCGGCCAAGCCAACACTGCTTCCGAGTAACTCCTCCTGATACTTACTGCTGCTTGCTCTCCCCTTACTACACATTCTACCATAGCTTTTTCCCCTCCCATTTATTCCCACCTGTGCCACTCCTATAAGAAGATCACACCTTCGCCTCCAACAATCCGGATAATAGCATCCATTCGCTCCAGCACACACAGCACGGCACCCATATCACACAGGTACCCACCAACCAAATCGCTGATACCGCCAACGCCGTGCATCTCTGGCGTCTCCCCATCGCAGCAAGCCCAGGAAAAACAAAGTAAGCCTCAAATGCAGCCCGCTCCATACATGCACCCCAATCCCGCCCTCTGATTCCTGCTTGGTCCCAGCAGCGACTGCCAACGCATCTGCATCAGCCCTGCGACGCATCATGATATTAAATCTGACTCACCCATTCCCAGGCTCTCTGCTTCGTCCTCCTGCTAGCTAGCACAATAAGCCCTTTTCCACAGCTTTGTGCGCCTCGGATCTTTATTTCCCCTCGGAATCAGCCATTCCAATTTTGCCAGCGAATTCATTAGTTGTCCGAGACAGCTCATAACCTGCGGCCACGCCCTGGATAGCCTTGGAATTGCCTTTGTACATCTCACCTCGCATCTGCAAAATACGACCAGCCGAGCGAGCGACCCTAGATATTTAGCCTCAGTGCCCCCAAGTCCGCCCCCCAGGTTTTCGCTTGCCCACCCCCAGACGTTCCACTGAAATTACTTGGACACCTGCGGCGTTCCTTTTTAGCATTTGTTCCAACATTGCCCATATTAAGATCCCGGCCCTTTGATACAAACTGTGCCACAACCTTCCCTCGACTCCTTCAAAAACTTTCCAGGAACCGAGCTCCTTCTCTTCCTTCTCTACAACACTCAGGCACTTAGCACCGCCACTTCATCCATCAGTCCACCAAGCACGACTACCATCTTCACAATGCCTCTCCACCAACCTACCGCTACCAACCCTCGCCAGCGCCTCTCTATCCTCACCAACTCTACCCTCGGCCACGATGTGAGCGCCGCTTTCAAAGCATCCAGCATCACCTCCCGCTCTACCCAGGAAGTTGGCGAGACGCCCGCCCCTCCCCCATCGCCAGTCGACTTCTCCTTCCCCTCCACCCCCGCCGAGCAAAGAAGTCCTGATGGAAGCCAATCTAGCTAAATATGACCAAGCACCACCCAGAAGGGATTGCTGTCAGTCACACAAATTCTAGATTTGCTTTTATCATGATTGTGCATTTAGCGGGCGGGCGGGTTCATCACAACGGTCGGGATTCGGGTCGGGTCTACAACGGGTCATTGGAGTAGAACGGGAATTGCACCGAGGTACACAAAATGGGGAACTGCTACTACTACACTAAAACCATCGGGCGGGAAGGACTCACATCCTTTCTGCTCTCGACTGAACTATCCACCATTCTCCTTGGGTCTTTTTCCTTTTTTTCGGTCTTCTTCTCTTCGAAGTATTGGGTTTTTCGTTTCGCGCGTTGACCGCTGCATTCTTCCTCACCACTCTTCCACCGCTGCTTAGGCTTTGCGTACACTTCTTGTTCATCCTTGAATCCTACATTTTACCTTTTACCCCCAGTTTCTCGGATTCTGTTTTTTTTTTTTTTTTAGTTTGGGATAGAATATGAATTGGTCACACACCTATGCGAGTTCACACTTGTTTAAGATGGTCTTGTATTTTTTGGCTTTTGAATATGGTTTGGATTGAATTGAACTGAAAGGAGCGCATTGATTCCCCCAGACCCATAAATCAGCAAATCTTTTTTCGGTTCTTCAATTTTGTTTCGAGGATTTAAGTAGCGATCGGGCGAGCGAGTAAGCGAGTGCGGCGCAAAGCAGAGCAGAGCAGAGCAGTGCAGCGAGCCTTGTTTTCGGATATCCTATAAATCGAGTATATTGGTACCTGTCTCACACATTTACATTACATGATGCGACAATCAGAGACACGCAAGAAAAGCGCAGACCCAACGCACGAATCGCGCAATCCCAGTTTTGATTAATTATCAAAGAAAAAAAGCCCATAGCCACCCCCAACCAACGGAGAGCGAAAGAAAAACACCAACCCCATCCCATCCCCAATTCCTACTCCGCTCATCAATCACATAAGCTAAATGAGCTCAGCTTACCCATAATAAAAACTCCTGTAGCACAAATACCCCCAAGCACAACATGAATTATTATTCTCACTGAATGAATCACACACCCACGGTGCTACGCCCCATCCCATCACTGGAGTAGTAATCGTCACACCACATATGGTTATCGTGATATGAATCACACCAGTCTCAAACACCATCACATCCGCGCCGCACTCAGTATTTCATAATCGTATTTCCAGCGCGTGCAAGCGCGCAGAGTATGCTTGATTAATCAACCCCCCCCCCTCCTAAAAGAGATTGTTATATCCGCAAACGATCTTCAACCTGCTTTGCGCTTCCACAAAAAACACAAAAATAAGCGCGGACTTACGAGTGGATCGGGATTAAGATCCAAATACCTGGTTTTCACGTTTAATCTACCCTACGTTACCCAACTTCCCTTCCCTTCCTGTCCAGATAGCACACTACTGTACATGTACAGAGTATAGAATCACCCCCATCCCAGCAAATGCGCATGTCCAATCCAAAAACCAAAAACCAAAAACCAAAAACCAACAACGCTTCGCCCCGCCACGCTCCGTGCCATAACGGCCCGTGAATCGCATGAATAATTACCATGTCAGATATATGATGTGAGATGTGAGATGTGAGATGTGTGAAACCAACATAAACACAGCTAGGAAGGGATAGGAAAGGATGGGATGGATTTGGATGGATTTGGATGGGATGGGATGGGCCGCGCCGTTGCGTGCCGCTCCGACCGACCGACCGACCGACGGGTGCGGAGGAGGCGGGTATGTGATGTGTAATATATGTATGTGTGGATTGGGGAGGAAGGAAGGAAGGAAGGAAGGCGGGTTTTTGGCGGTGGGTGAGTGGGTGAGCAGAGGTGGGCAGAGAGTGAGCGGAGGGTGTCAGAATTTTTTTTTTTTTGGGGTGGGTTGGATTGAGCTGGAGGTGAGATTTGGGGATAAGTTATTGTGAAGCGTTTTTTGTGCGTGTGGTGTTGATCTTGATTTTGCTTTGTGGTTAGGGGTGGGGGATTAATAGAGGGTGTTATCATGCTTTGTGGATCTTTAGTTGGAGACTTTTATTTTTGCTATGCTATGAGGTGCGAGTACGGCGAAATGGCATGGAGTGGACTAGGTAGTATGACTAGCATGTACTTCAAACCGCCGCATCAAACACAACTCGCAAGTGAACAAGCGAAAATCGTAAATTAACACCTGTCATATAAGCCGAGGTATATGCACTCACTTACTGCAGGACAGTGCAGACATGTACAAGACATGCAAAAGCAAGGCAAGACACGACTTCCAGACCGCCATACTTACATGCCATCCATTATAGGTAACAATCCGCAACTATACCCTCCACAGCCATTCGTCCCACACAGACACAGACGCACTATATATCTCTAGTTCAGGTTTAGTCCTTCTCACGTACCAAGTATGCGATCGACATAGACACCCACACAAGTCGCATTCAGTCAGAATCCCATACTATTATTCAATGCCATAGACTTGGTCCCACGCACCGGCACGCCAAACCCCTGCTCGTAGATGCATAGAAGGCCAAAATGGAAGGTTCTTAAAGGGCTGAGACATCAATAAGCCGGTACCGAGTCACGCACGCAAAACCCCGGACCGCCACTTCCAATGCCCCGGCTGCATGCACGATTCGAGAAGATTAGAAAATTGACTTTTTGTGTGGGTGGACAGGTGAGTGGGTGTGTGGATGGGTAGGAGAATTAAAGTTTTGTAAAAGGCCTGTGTGGAAGGAGGGAAGGTGGGAAGGAAGGAGGAAGGGGCACGATATGCGGGAATCCTGGTTACCGGATAATAACACGTGGGGATATTTGGGGTGTGTGCGATTCGGATGTCGTGGAGGTGGAGGTGGCGGCGGAGGCGTAGACGCAAAGCAGAGCAGAGCAGGAAGGTGTCTAAGGGGGTTGGGTGATGTGAGGTGAGGAAAGGGGGCGTCTGAATGGTGCGTTCGTGGTGGGATTAGTTATTGAGTTTTGCCTTTTTACTTTGAACCAAAGTTTATTCTTCCAAGAAGGAGGCGAGGATTTCCCGTAATGGGCGGCGGATTCTTCGATTCGATTCGATTCGACTCGGTGCTGTAACTGTGCGTTTCTGGGAATGCGAGTCTGACTGGCAATCAGCAAGGTCTCCTTTTTTTTTTTTTTTTTTTTAAAAAAGGCTAATTCGCTGGACAGAGTGTCGCACGATGGTGCGGATGGGCGGCGGAAGGAGTCAGGTTCAGCTTTTCCAGAGCAAGCCAGGCGAGCCGGAGGGCGTTTCCCTTTTCCAAAGAGCGGTAGTTGGTGATGCCGGGGCGCAGAGTCAGACCCCGATGGGGGATAGATGAGATGGGATGGGATGTGAAGGGAGCGGAAGGGAAGGGAAGGGAGATGCACATTGCATAGTCAACGTCGCGGGCCGGCCGATGAGCCAGTCGATCCCGCCACCATCCCTCAATAATCATCCACCACCACAAATTACTCCGTACCCGTCTGGTAATCATATCTCGGAGGCTTGATAGGGCTGCACGACCGTCACCCGATCAGCGTTTCGCGCTTCCTGTTCCTGACACTGCTTGTCGGGGAATCGCAGCGGGTGTGGATCCCTTCTGCCACGTTGCTCCAAAACGGGCATGCTTCCGCTCCACATATATACATAACACGCGACAAGCAGACGACACACTTTTGCGGGGTGCATACAGTGTATCCACTCCGCCAGATATTGAGCCATGTGGATATTTTCGAGGGGGTTGGCAAGTAGTCAATGGCTTAATGCTCAACCGTTATAAGTTCGCTTCCGATCCCTGGTTGCTGGCAAACTTTATTTCGCTTCTGATGCATTCATGCACGTCCAATCGAGGTACATGTCGTCGCCTTTGGCGAGCAATCTGCACACAGGTCGCTTGCTCCGATTGCTCATTTGCGAGACATGGTTCAATGGATATAATCGGTGGCGTTATTATCGAGCTTGTGCTCGTTGACCAAGGCAGCACGATGTGATTTCCATTTTGGAGGCGGAGGGACATGGCTGGGTATAATGGACTCTTTTATCCTGTTGCCGATGCATGGCTAATCCCAACTTCCGATTGACGTGTACACATGCGCAACGGTCGGGGGAAAATGTCTTGCAGGTTCTCTCATTTTCCGGGGTAAACAATCCAGCTACAGGCCTGTTGGGTATAAGCTTAGCCTGATATTGAAACCAGTCCTGCTGACATTTGCAGAGGTGTCTATAGGCTAGCTGATTCTGGCATACTTTTGGATTTTGATCTCGTATCTTATGACTATGTCTTGTTTAGGAGGGTTTTGCTTGGAAAAGCTTTGAAATAAGAGACACTACTGTGGTTTTATTCCTAATGTAGATGTGGGTTGGTAGGTGGGAGTAAGTATGAGTAGTCTAACATCTCCAAGTATCCGACATTGAGTAGCGATACGACTACTGCTTCCATGTTGATAAGTCAGTGTGGGGGACCAGATGGATTCGATTTCATTAGACTACAAAAAGCATCACACAGAAGTCATTGATGCTCGATGGTTTAGAATAAAAGCATACAACTTGGAGATTCATTCAATACTTCATGAATCAATGTGGGCTACTTCGCTAAGTAGGGTGGTAGGGGCTCGTAGCGTATATATTGAAGGAAGAGATGATTTCTTAAGATTTCCAACAGAGATCGTCCGAAGGCTACGTCGTACGAATGTGAAGCCATACTCACGTGACCTAAAACGCCCTGAAGCAACCTGCAGCGTTCCCGAAGGCTAGGAGACGTAGTAAGTGTTATATTCAACTAGTCAATCTCGCTACTCTCTGTTATGAATAAACTACTGCCTACGAGGTCGAAAATTTGATTAGGCTGTTCGTAAATCTAGCAGTCTAAGTACGGGTATACACTGTTGAAGCAAAAAAGTGTATGAAGTACAAGTTGTTGTATATCTGAAGCAGCGGGGTTGTCTGAAAGGTTATCTCAGCTAATAGCGTAAACAAATAAACAAACAACGTCAATCGGGTACTATCTTGAATCGTGATGGCTACTTCCAACATACTTTTGTAAATGTTGTTGTAGGCATTCAATTGACAAGTTCGACGAAGAGGAGAGCATTTTAGACAGTTGAAACATAGTTCTTGGAAACTATCCTTCATCATAAGTAAGTTGGTTTTGATGAATCCATCCACTGAGCAAGGCTAACGTCATTAATTATTTAGTCAGGCTGTGTAGGGTACTTGAAATGACTTAATTTCTCCACTTATCTCAGCCAGTCCCACTACTGTTCGGATATCACAGCTGTGATATACGGCAAACCGTCAGTCTGATTTACTCTGTTTTTCTTTTGTGAACGTATAAGTCTTCGCAGGCGTTGGTGGTACGTTTGATCCTAAGATGATCTTTGGTTTAACTATCTCGGGTAGGTATCATGTTGCATAATACCCTGTACGGATATCCGCCCCCACATTTTTCCACGCAGCTGAACTTCAGGTGCAGTCGGCCTCGGCGAGGCATCCAATCAAAGTCAATCCTTGAAGCCTTCCATATGCTGCTGTACGTAGCCACGTAGCCAATGTGGTTTCGAGATGCGTGCATCGGTTCTATGGCAGCCTTGCGACAAGGCTGTGCAGATAAATCTTCTACGCCAAACCCCGCATAATCGACTTCAACAGCCTTCTTACCCCCCATATGCCTGTACAGCATGGAGCATCCGATGCTGATACCAGGTGACGATGGTACTCTGCCGACTCGAAGTGCCGCGAACACGCAGGGCTTGTATCTTCTTTCATTAGATGGCGGTGGCGTCCGGGGACTTTCTTCCTTGATGATCCTCCAACAACTCATGGAAAGGGTGGACCCAAAGAATCCACCGAAACCATGTGATTATTTCGACATGATTGGGGGAACGTCCACTGGAGGGATCATCGCGATCATGTTGGGGCGCATGCGTATGACAGTCCAGCAATGCATCGAGGCATACACCGATTTGGCCGAAAAGATCTTTTCCCAGGTTCGAAGTGCGATGAACTGGCGTTTCCAACCGCAGGGCCGCTTCGATGACTTAGTGCTTGTATCACTGGTCCAAACTCAGTTGATCAAGTACGGATTCACTGAAGATGAACTTTTGAGAGATGATGTGGAGAATGCATGCAAGACGTAAGCATACCAATATATATTCCACTTCCCGTCGTGCTAAGTGATCTTGCATAGTTTCGTCTGTGCTACCAGTCAAGACGGAGGTGACACTGTTGTGCTCTCGAGCTATCACTCGCCGAGAAGGTACAACGACCTCTACAATATCACTAAGGTCTGGGAGGCTGTACGAGCAACTTCCGCTGCCAGCACCTTTTTCAATCCAATAAAGATCGGAGAAGAGTACTTCCTAGATGGTGCTATGAAAGGCGCCAACAATCCTATCGAACAAGTATTCAGTGAGGCGCGGGATATCTGGGGAAGGCAAGATCCAAACTGGGTGTTGGAGGAAAATATTGCCTGTGTAGTGTCAATAGGTACAGGTGTGCCGGACTTGATTTCGTTCAGCGGTAGTGTCCTTGATGTAGGGAAAGCGCTGGTCAAAGTTGCACTGGATACGGAAAGCAAAGCAGAGGCGTTCCGCATCTCGCACAATGCCCTTTTCCATCATAAGAAAGCGTTTCGATTCAACGTCACGAAGGGTCTGGAGCATATAGGACTAGAAGCGGCGGCCAAGGTCGGAGAGATCAAAGCCAAGACCAGAACACATATTCAGAAGCAGGATGTTGTGGACCAATTTGGGTCTTGTGCGAAGACCTTGCAGCAGCGGTTTCGTGAGTACACCCAATCCTATCTTCTTCAGCAGCCGATGCATCTTTTACCTTCGCTGCGCCCGCCTATTGATTAAGGTGGTAGTACTAGAAGAGGATTATAGGCATGCTTAGTATCGCACACAGGCTGATGTAGTTGTAGAATTTTCAAAATTAGTTGAATTGCTTCAAAGGGCACGTGATCTAGCGGACAGAAGTCTCAGGACCGGTTTCGTAAACCAGAAATTTGATCCAAATCAATTCCTCTGGTTTACTCATACTGACGCATACGAAACATGGAGGGCCCAGGGTGGTATTTTATGGCATCGTACACCCATACAAGGGACCCTTAGTCCAATCTTACAGATAGCGCAAGGACTGGAGCAAACTGACGAAGATTTATATTTGCTTCATTTCAAATGCGGTCCTCCGAAGGTCACCGTTCAAGAGCGAGATGATTGCGCGACGGAACGAACAGTGAAAGGAACTGACCCAGATACAATCTTCCGGAGCTATATTGCTCAAACCATCTGGGCTGGGTGTAGAGATAGGGTCCATCTCGAAAAGAAGCTCTTGGCACTGCAAGAAAAGGGAGTAAAGCTCGAAGCTCTCCTGGAGACAATGAGAGAATCATCAACGTCGTCTTTGACCCTTGCAGCGGCTTTAGGAAGATTGATGTCTATTGGCGACACCGGTAAATACTTAGTTGTACTTGATCAGGCTGACGCAATCCATAATACTAGTCAGACTTTGTTCGCTAGGGCCTTGACGGATTACATCAAAGCTACTCCTATAATTCTGAGTGGTGCAACCAACAGTCTTCTAGGAAGACTCTACCCTAGCGCGAGGGTAGTTGATAAAGATACAGAGTACAATGGTAATTACAGTACTAACTTCTTTTCTGGGTACTTTCTCACATATATAGAATGCGTACAATCTCTTTTCTTCTCAGCAGTCAACCTTCGTCGAGATCGAGTCGCAATAGCACAAAAAGGTACTAACGACTGGCTTATAAGCCATCAAGCATACATCGATTGGGAAAACGCACCTTCAAGTATTCTCTGGATCCAGGGCAAACCAGGGAGTGGAAAATCAGTGCTCGCAAAATCTCTTCTGAGGCATATGACATCGAAATTGATGCAGCAACATCACCTGAGAAAACCACCGATAGTCGTAGACTGGTTCTACAGTAGGAGAGATGGTGATGTCACAATGGCACATCAATCGATGCTACAATCGATTCTGTACCAAACGCTGAAGAAGAGTCGACATAGCTTTGAACACTTCGCCGCAAAATACCGTCTGAAGCGACCATATCGACCCGATGCAATGAGTGTTTGGCAGTTGGACGAGCTACAGGACATTCTGAAGAGTATGACGGTATCACACGTCGAAATCATATGTATCCTGGATGGCTTGGACGAATCGGAAGATGGAGAAGAGGACGTAAAGAGGCGGCAGCGTATTCTGACTGACTTGATCCAGCTAAGCCTGGTATTGGAAAACTCCCGTTTAAAATTTGTGTTTTTGAGCCGTCCAACACCAGATATAAAGCGAGTCTTCGCGCAAGAAGCAGAGAACGCGCAGAAGTATCCAGGCAGTCAGCACAAGTACCACAAGATCATCCTTCAAGATGCCAATAAAGGAGATATCAAGACTGTAGTGTCTAAAGGCATTGAGATGCTGGAGGAGGCATTGAACTCGTGTTCTGAAGCCCAGGATTACCAGATGTCCTGTGTTATGGGCGACATATTTTCGAGTTTGAAGAGCCAGGAAGATGAGTGCTTGCAAAATATACGTTCATACCTGGAAAATCAAGCAAAAGGGGTCATTCTGTGGGTTACTCTGGTTATTAAAGCCTTGGAAAGCCATTGCAGGACTGGAGGTGTCACACCTGAGGAGCTCATGGACCTGCTTGTCACTCTTCCTCCAGATCTGATAAACTTGTACGAGCATATCACCGATGAATTGAGAAGAAAGCTTCCGCCCGCTATACTTGCAAAGACACGCAAGACGTTGATGTGGGCCAGTGGCGCAAGTTCGATGCATGCACTTACATTGCAAGAACTTTGGGACGCTCTCGGCATTTGTGACAACGTTGAAGAAGCCTTGAAAATGGATAAAGACCCAAGGACCAAGTCTGGAGTACGAATCAACAACTGGAGTCATTTCCGAGGGATCTTGTACGAGTGGTGTGGGCCTTTCGTGGAAGTGATCATTCCAGATTCTGCAGGAAACCTCAATCTCTACCATAACAAGGATGTAGTAGAGCCACATCACGTTGTTCAGCTTCTCCACGCCACCGTAAAAGAATTTCTTGCGAAAGAGGCACCAGAGTGCATTCGCTTCAAGGAGGAAGAAGCTCAATCGTTCGTTAAGCGTTCGGCGGAAAATTATCTCGCCTCGGTCCTACCAGCCACTGCCACAAGATACACACCAGTCTATTGGGGGATGAATGAGTATTCCGAAGAGCATGCTGACCGTCTTACCCTTTACCTAAATGATAAGTTTCTCATGGGGTTCTGCCTCCATATTGTCGAGCGCCAAGACCATGAGAAGCTCAAGGTGTTTTCACCCATTTGCGGCTTGATTTTAGATCTTGTAATTGCAAGCACCTCTTTCTCGGAATTTTATGAGACGGTAAAGCTGAAAATGCAAGAAGATGATGCGGACCAGGGTACTTCATATCATTATTCGTCCGAAGACGAGCTACCGGCCGCGACCCTGGAAAGAAAAAGGAAGTCTCCTGACCCAACTACTCCCCAAGTTTTGAAGCGACCCTTAGGAGTGTTACGAAAAGTTCGACAAGATAAGGGGTATGAGAGAAGCGACCAGAAGCTCAACGAAAGGTGGTTGAAAATGCGGCAGGAAGAACGCAGGCGCAATATACGCAGTCAGAAAAAACGATTGCAGGAAGAACACGCAGAGAGACTTCGAAAGGAATGGGTAGGCGAGCTATTTCGTTCTGCGTGCTCAAGGGGTCGTGTTACCGCCATGGACAATTTGATTAAACTTCTGTCCACCAAAGACCATTGGTGGGATATGTACGGTGGAGAAGTTCTGGATGTCGCGACCAGATGTGCAGCTTTTCTTGAAAGGACAGATCTGGTCAGAGAGCTCAGCGGGGATGCGCAAAAACGAACACTGTATTCGTTAGCCGCCAAAGCGCTTCGCGCTGAAAACATAGACCTTGCTCTGGCACTAATCGCCCCAGACAATGAAATTACCTTAGCACTCGGCGATTCGCAGAAACTTTTCGAGTTGAAGGCAGATCTTGCGAGGGAAAGATTGAAAAACCGTTTGGACATCGACCTTTCTCAATATACTTACTTCAAAGAACAGAATTTATCGGAGCATACGAAGATGCAAATTGCGAACTGCGTCCAAGCCATCATAACGTATCGGAAGACGGAGAAGATCAGAACAGAACAACAAGGCTTCAAAGCGTTTCTCGAGCTCGGGATGCGCCAAAATCATCCACTATCCTCGATGAGACCAAGTATTTGTAATTCAGGCTTCACTTGAAGTCTCAAAAGCCCCCTCGAAGCGACTTAGGTCCACGACAGAGAGAGGGCGGCAGGAGGAGCCATTGTTTCCCACACTACGGTTTCGCTCTCCTCGAAGTAGAACATCGAGATACAAAGATATCTAACGAGAACGACTTGTACAAACAATCGCCATCGCTCTTCGCCCAGTAAATAAACCTCAACTCGGATTGCTTCCATCGAAGGAATAGTTGAAGAAGTGGAATATATGCAATCACTGTACAACATCGACTGATTTTTTTTACAAATGGAGCTCGATCAAAGAAAGGTTTTTGTCTGGTCCAATGGCTCGAGATAGAAAATCTTTGGTCAACATTGGCTACCCATATTTCACATTTCTGGTATCGTACAACGGCTATAATACATACAAATACAGAAGTAAAGATGAAAGAAAAGATATGGACTCCTTTGGTGACGTTGAATTCACCAATAGTATGGTATCCCCATACATGAACACTTCTAATCAATAAATTCAATGCTAGGCGGCAAAGGGCGTTGCACCATACGGAGCTGCCTGATCCTATCTCTAAGCCCCCTTCTCGGAATGTTAATGCTTTCGCCGGGACTTTTTGATGAAGGGTCGCCCTGAGCGAATTCTTGAGACATGGGAACACGAAGTCTGAAGTTTCTCGCATTGAATGGCCGCCCCTGACGCAGTGCTTCTTTTACTGATCGAGTGAACACCTCTTCCGTTGCTTCAGCATCACGCATCAGCTCTGTTATGGTAACCCAATTGTGGAATCGTAATTCATCCAGCGGAATCCCTGTTTGGCTCAAATGTTTATCGGCTTGTTTGCTTTCCTGGGGTAGCGGCTGATGGGGGTCTGTTGTGAACTCGTCGTAGACCATGCGTAGGTCTTCGATTGAGCCTAACGGTTTCCTATTTGGGTCGAGGAACATGTAGAAGGGTGACTTGCGCATGTCTAAAGGCGATCCTGACATTATGACTGCGCTAATGTTTGTAGTGTATTCTCGAATTACCTCCAACTCGTTCTTCAACTTCTCGAGACTGAAGGGTTGTGACTTCGAGTTTGATCTGTTATTGTTTGGCCGAATTATTTCACCCTCATTCAAGTGGCGTAAGACAGATGCTTGAGTCTCATTGTTGATAGAATGGCCGAACCTCTGAAGCTGCTGCTCGAAGTATTGTTTGTTACCCAACGATTGGCTTACTTTGGCAAAATTTATCCAGTCTTCAGGGGATATTTGCTCGCCCTCCGCTTCTAACGACACTGCCATACGCTCCCATAGTTGCTCCGTAAGCTTTTTGTCTCCGAATCTCCCAGCGGCACGGATGGTACACCGTAACCCTATCCTCCCAATGTCGACCTGGGCACTTTCTAGGTGTTGTAGAGTCGTCATAAATAGATCAGGCAACGAATACCGAGCAGCAATATTTATGAGAGCGATGAATATTTGAGGATGTGGTGCCATTCCAGAGTGGATGAGTCCAGTGGCAATGTCGTGCGTAGCGGTGGCAATCTCCTTTTTGTACTCCGCATTCACTTCTTTATCTTCCCCATCAAATGTCTCTTGCCGTAATAGGTCACCAAAGGCCTCTAGGAATGCTCCAATGTGTGGTGCTTGAATGGCGCCACCCACTTCCGAGTAAGCGTACATAGCATTGGCCATACCACGAAGTAACGTGACTCGAGTGTATAGTTGGTCGGTGGAGGTCTTATTCATGGCGCTCCGAAGAGTGGTTATAAGTGTAGTCAGCAAGGCTGGCTTTGGCAAAACGCCAGAACGGCAAGCTATTAGAAAGACTGTATAGCCTTCAGTAATGGGCCTTTCACGTAGGAACAAATCGAAGAATCTTTGTGGTACGGAAGTTGGATATAGTCGCAATGCTGTGTCAAGGGCAAAATAGGCATTTCTCCAGTCCCTTGAGAGGATCCTTGCTGTTAATATTCCTTGCAAGAGATGGATTGGAATGCCGGGAATGACAGTAGGTTGGGACCGGTCAGGTATGATTGCGTCAGGGGACAAGTGGTACTCTGCAAAGGTACCAGGGAAGCGCTTGAGAGCATCAGTGTATAGATCCTCTAGCGACCTAAGGTCGTCTTTCCCCTGATAAGCCATCAACTCAATGGCAGCCCCATACACTCCGGCATTGACGTAGGTATCATCCAAATTTGACAGCCAGTTCCAAAAGGCACGCCCTTCGGCGTATCTGCCCCATTCTTTATATAGTCCCATAAGGTGTACGTGAGCGTGAGGATTCGGAGGTAACGCTCCCTGGCTGAGATCTCGACCCAATTGCTCCACAAACTCATGAATGTCAATTCTAGACTGGCCGTTGCGGGTATTCCTCGCGTACACATGTAGCGCTTGTGCAATTCGACGCGTATCATTATGATCTAATAAATCAGATGCCCTGACCGTAGGATAGAGATCCATTATTGTCTGCACGTTGCGTGTCTCACATGCCTGTTGGAATCGCTTCAGAAGCGAATGCTAATAAAGAGTCAGCTTAGGCTAGGGTGGTCGAAAAGAGTGACTACCTTCTCCGTAAGAGCTTGGACATTCTCCTCGGTTTCCTTCCTGCGGGAAAACACTAAATGCCGATTGTTCTTCTTCCGTTTTATCTTCGTCGGCGAGGTTGCATGAAGGTTACGAGCATGCAAAGTACGGTGCTTTTGTACTATAGTCAGGGATGCTTGCGTGAATAGGAGCCGTGGCGCTAGAAATGGTGTCAAAGGACAGACTAGAGAGGCTGCAGAGGTCCGCAACATCGTTGACATGGGCGAAAAGATGAATGATGGAGAATCGTACAACTTCACGAGAAACCCGGGAATCTTTAGTCGCGCCAAGACATTTGCTTCCGATTGACCCCTGCTCTCCTCCGCTAAACGAGCCGCAAAGCAGACACCTATCAAAACCCCACTGGTAGCTATCTCACTACCAACCTACGCGCAGAACCACCCTGGTGCTTCAAGTGATCAGATCATTGTCCACTTGTCTCTTTGGTTCGCTTCTTGACCTTCAGAAGTTGCATATCCCCGCTTCGGGAGGCTCACTTGTCACAATGGCCCGGCCACTTTCACTGTTTAGTGTCTCTGCGATCTTGATACTAGGTACGATTGAAGCGCAACTTAAAGAACGAAACCTCAAGCATGCCCGAACTCGCTAATTAAAGTGTAGCTATCGACGATGGCTCTAGGATCCTCACGAAATACTACTCGAACCCCCACCCACCTTCGGGAAACCAGACCGATTACCCCGGACAGATCGCATACAAGACCGTGAAAGATCAGAAGGCCTTCGAAAAAGGCTTGTTAGGTGTGTTTTTTGGACATTGATATTGGGCAAAGAAGCAGACCTGACAGCGCGATAAGAGAAAACCGCCAAACAGACCACGGACATTATATTATATGATCAAAAAGTCATTGTCTTCAAGATGGAGTCGGATGTCATGCTCTATGTGGTCGGAGGTAGGTTCTCATGATACTCGAGAAAAGGCAAAGGCTGAGCGATCCCAGGTCCAGAGGAGAACGAAGTATTGCTCTACAGGTACAAGCAAATCGGAAGGAGCATATTACTGTTGGTGCTAATATGTTATAGTGTTGTCCTTGCTCTGAGGGATTCATTGAACATTCTTTTGAAGTATGCAGTTCCCCTGGGACCCATATGCTGAGCTAAACGGTGTTAGAAATTCTGTGGATAAACGTACTGTCATCGAGAACTACGATCTTGTAGTACGTATTTACTTCCGCAGTTGTGGCGGTACAGGCTGATCATTAATAGTCTCTCGCTGTCGACGAGCTTGTGGATGATGGTATCATTTTAGAGACGGACCCGGTGATTGTTGCGTCGCGCGTTAGCCGGCCACCCGCCCAAGATATGGCTTCAGTGAAGAACATCGACCTTTCAGAGCAAGGAATCTACAACTTGTTCGACTTGGGGAAGAAGACGCTAGCGGATCGTATACGTCAACTATAGATATAGAAATGGGTATGGCGTTGCTGGAGTTCATGGCAATACATTTACGCAAAGAATGGCAAATTCTCCCGGGTTGATGCCAAATGCATTTGAAAGGGGACAAGGAATTATTATTCTAAAAAGAAGGCGAGCGGTTCACACAACACTTACGATAGCTTATGAAGAATTGGCAACGTGGACTATGTGAACAAGATTATATAATCAACCATTGTTTGTACTGCATGAGAGTGAATTTTAAGCCTCACCAGCCTTACCCGCCCCGCGCTCTCGCTTGGCATTACTTCGTCATAGTCATCCAATAACAACGACCCCACTACATAGTGCTCGACATTCGAGTCACACAACACCATGAAGCAGCGGTTCTCGTCCTTGGACGTGAAGGTAGTTATCCCTCGCTGCTCCCCAGACCAAGCTTATTGTTGTTTAGGTCATTGCGCACGAGCTTTCCAAAAAGCTCTGTACGCTCCGAGTCGCCAACATCTACGACCTCTCTACAGTAAGTACAAGCAGATCCGGTTGATGAGACATACTGACAGCTCATCTCTAGCGCATATTTCTATTCAAGTTCCACAAGCCAGATCATCGCGAGCAAGTGATCGTCGATTCTGGCTTCCGTTGCCATCTCACTAGCTATGCCCGAACTACCGCAAAGGAGCCATCAGGTTTCGTCGCTCGGTTACGGAAATATCTCAAGACTCGGAGGGTCACTTCAATTGAGCAGATCGGAACAGATCGGATAATAGAGTTCCAATTCTCTGATGGGCTATATCGGCTATACTTGGAGTTTTACGCAGGTGGTAACATTGTGCTTACCGATGGCGACCTCAAGGTTTTAGCTCTCCTGCGCAATGTTGAGGAAGGTGCTGAACACGAGATGTTGAGGGTTGGCTTGCAGTACAACCTCTCGTTGCGTCAAAACTACAGTGGTATACCGGATCTCACAAAAGAACGAGTAAGAGAGGCCCTGCAGAAGGCCGTGGACAAGCAGTCGGAGCAGCCTACTACTGCGAAGAAGGCTAAGAAGCAGACAAAGGACGCTCTCAGAAAAGCACTGGCGGTGTCAATAACGGAATGCCCCCCCTTACTCGTGGATCATGCGCTGCATGTTACTAAATTCGACTCTACCTTGAAGCCGGAGCAAGTAATTGGAGACGACGCTCTTTTGGACCAACTTCTTGTCGCCTTACAATATGCGAGAAAGATCTCTGAAGACATTACACAGTCCGATCCAGTAAAAGGCTATATTCTGGCTAAGCCCAATCCAGCGGCGCAGCAGGAAACAGTTGACGCAGAGAAATCTCAGTACTTATACGATGACTTTCATCCATTCCGCCCGCAACAGTTTGAAAATACGGATTACACATTCATTGAATTTGAAGGTTTCAATAAGGCTGTAGACGAATTCTTCTCCTCTATCGAAGGGCAAAAATTAGAATCAAGACTGCACGAGCGCGAGTTGCAGGCAAGGAAAAAGCTAGATCAGGCGCGAGTAGAGCACGAGAACCGCATTGGCGACCTGCAACAAGTACAGGACCTTAATTTTCGAAAAGCGGAGGCCATCTTAGCAAACGTTCATCGTGTTACAGAAGCAATGGATGCGGTCAATGGTCTTATTGGTCAGGGTATGGATTGGGGCGAAATTGCTCGATTGATCGAGCGCGAACGGAATCAAGAAAATCCAGTTGCGCAGATGATAAAGCTGCCTTTAAAGCTTTACGAAAATACTATTACACTCTTACTCGACGAATCGAGTTTTGAAGCCGGACAGCAAGAAGACGATGAGAATTACGATAGTAGCTCAGTCAGTGAGGACTCAGATGATGATGACGACGACAGCTCGAAAGCAAAGCAAAAGTACTTCAGGCCTTCACAATCAGTTTCCAACGCAAAACTAGCTATTGATATCAATCTCGGTCTCACGGCGTGGGCAAACTCGACCGAATATTTTGACCAGAAAAGATCAGCTGCTGGCAAAGAGGAACGAACTGTCCAAGCATCTTCGAAAGCATTAAAGAGCCACGAGAGGAAAGTAGCTGAAGATTTGAAGAAGGCTTTGAATCAGGAAAAGGAAGTGTTACGGCCTGTGCGGAAGCAGAATTGGTTCGAAAAATTCTTCTTCTTCATTTCGTCCGACGGCTATCTCGTCCTTGGTGGTAAAGATGCCCAGCAAAATGAAATCCTATACAGGCGATATCTTCGAAAAGGGGATATATATGTCCATGCGGAGACCAAAGGTGCCGTTCCTATGATTATTAAGAATAATCCGAGCACTCCAGATGCCCCCATCCCACCATCAACTCTATCTCAAGCTGGTCACTTTTCGGTGTGCACGTCCGATGCTTGGGAGTCAAAGGCGGTTATGGCTGCCTGGTGGGTTAACAGCGATCAAGTCAGTAAGACTGGGTCTACAGGAGAATATCTACCCGCTGGTCTTTTCAACATTAGTGGCAAGAAGGAATTCCTACCACCGGTCCAGCTAATTGTTGGCTTGGCGGCGGCGTTCGAGATTAGTGAGGAAAGTAAAGCTCAGCACAGAAAGCACCGCTTCATCGAAGCCACAGCCCCTAGCACTGGTGCTGGAACACAGGCGGGAAAAGGTAAAGATGACCAAATCATCACCGGAGACGGCAATAGCGATAGCGAGGATGATTTTCCGGATGCAAAGATTGCTTCAGACTCCGACGAAGATTTCCCCGACGCTCGAATCGAGCAGGATCCGGAAGAGAGTGATGAAAACTCTGAAGACGGAAACCAAAGCAACCCTCTACAGTCGACTGGTGCGAACAAGCCGGATTCGTCCAGCGCTGAGTCTCTAGATGTACCGGAAACTCAATCCGGTGAATTGAGAGAGCCACACAAGGCTTCAGAGCAACTTACCCAGAATGGCGATTCTAGCTCATATGCAGATCCTGATCAGAACCAAGAAAAAGCTGGCCGCAGGCATTTATCCGCGCGGGAACGCCGCCTTCTGCGTAAAGGGCAGTTCCCTGAACTTACTTCTGTTACTCCCGATGCACAATCCGAGGCAGCTTCCACCTTCAGGGATGATGAGTCTGAACTTGGCACGAATAGGTCAGTGCAAGAAGGACCTAAAACTGTTACATCGACAACTTCCAAAGGTGGAGCCAATGGTCCCGTACCACGAGGCAAGAGGGGTAAAGCAAAGAAACTTGCCGCTAAATATGCCGATCAAGACGAAGAGGACCGTGAACTCGCAATGCGGCTTTTAGGCTCCAAATCCGGTCAACAGGCAGCCGAAACAGATGCTCAGGCGAAGAGAACGAAAGAGCAAGAAGCTCAGGTGAACAAGCAGCGAAGGAGAGAACAACATCTCCGTGTCCAAGCCATGGGGAAGGCTGCTGAAGAAGCCCGCCGTGCTGCTCATGAGGGCAACTTACAAGAAGATGATGGGGTCGATGATGAGGCTACAAACGCCAGCCTGCTTAGCCTGGACAGTTTCACCGGGCGGCCATTGCCTGGCGACGAGATTCTCTCTGCCATTCCAGTGTGTGCTCCATGGTCGGCTCTCGCATCGTATAAATATAAGGTCAAATTGCAGCCGGGGACACTCAAAAGGGGAAAAGCAGTGCAAGAGATCTTGAGAAAGTGGGATAATGCTGGTAAAGACCCTCGTGCGACCGACAAGCATAGCCAAGACATTGACAGGATCTGGCCAAAAGAGATTGACCTGATTCGGGGCTGGAAAGATAGTGAAGTGGTCGGAATCTTACCTGTAAGTAAGGTCAGAGTCATGATGGCTGGTGGGAGTGGTGGAGGCGGTGCGGGTAATGCTGGCGCAAAGGGCAAGAGTAAGAGCGCAAGAGGCGGGAAAGGATCGAAGAAAAAGCGATAATAGGTTTATTCGGCCCTACAAATACACTATCTCCAGGTGCTACCACACTATGAATATGGGGATCAGATATCTATTATCATCCGACTTTAACGCATGACAAGATTGGCAGGCTTGGGCGAAACTGCAAGCAGTAGTGGTGCTCAATAGCTGCGACCCCGTGAAGACATGATCAGTGTCAAGTTTACTCACCCTAATGCAATCGTTCCGACTTGTTGATGGGCGTGGCGATTCGACGAAGATACTCCGTACATTCGAAAGTCATATGTGCATTCGGAACGGCAGCTCGAATCCCTTATTATGCAAAAAGACCACAGCCATCCACCATCGGAGATGGGCATTTGTGGAATTATGTGGTCCTGTCCAAAGCAACCGTGCCCAAGCATTGCGGCTAGGGTTGACGGCGACCAAGAGAGAGGCTATTCTACATGCAGGACCCTCGCGGGCTGTGTGGGCAGGGGCTTCGACGAATCACGATAATAATCAACAGAGCCATGGGAATACAACACGCCAAGTATAGAATTAAGTTGCACACGGCCTAGTCGACACAAGGGTTGCTCTCCAAAGTGGAGCCGCCTGACGCAAGTTTGCTCCTGGCTTAAGGCCGGACCCAACGGGCTGAGACACAAGCGATCTCTTAATAAACGCCTTTGGCACCAAGGCCTTTTCTCTTCCCTCTGATCATCGCCCCACGGTGACCACAAACATCATGTTGCGCGCGCTGAATCTCTGCGTACTAGGATACGCATCTCTAACTCTTGCTCACCCGCACATTACCGCCGCTCCAATTCTTCCACGACAGGATGGGACAGATATCCCCCCTAGGGTGATTGGGTACACCTACGATGCAGGCTCATGTAAATCACTCATGTCTCAATTGTCATTCACGATACAGGGTCGCTAACTATTAGAATCACAGATGCGGTATGGGATTGTCGGGAGAGTTCAATATTTGATATCAGCGGAGACTTTGGACGTTGCTGTCACACAGGGAGTTCCGACTGCTTCAAAGCCACCACATGTGTAGACGACAGTGTCATGGTCGCTGCGGGGACATCAAGCACATGGTCAGTATAGAGCTTCACTCTTACTTCTTGTATTGTCAGCGCCTAATGCGAGAAACGCAGCTCTGGCTCCGCTGCGCAGACTTCTTGCGTCGCAGGGACGGTATACCATTCCATTGGCGACCAGGAACCTATTATGAACTATCAGTGCTGGCCCGAGTGGAATGGCGGAGAATGGGATGCCACGAGAATCACCACCACACCATCAGCGACCCCGTCGGACGAATCTTCATCGATATCTCCAGCGTCCACAGCCGCTACAGCCGAGCCATCTGATACATCAAACCCGTCCGCTTCAGGTTCAGCTTCAAGGACCGGTACGGGACTTGAAGCAACACAGAGCGCAACCGAGGAACCGTCTTCTGAAGGAGAATCAAAATCAAAGGCCTGGGTTGCTGGGCCGGTCGTCGGCGTCATTGCTGGTTTGGGGCTTCTCGGTGGCTTGGGCTTCTTCCTGTACAGGCGGCGCGCAAAGAAGTCACCGCATGATCATCAGGGTGCCATTATGCTGGACGGAAATCCCAAGGTACCATCGGAACGATATGCACATATGCAAGGCGGAGGCGACAGCAAGGAGGCGCCTCACCAGGCGCCGGTTGAACTGTCCACCGACACGCGTTATGAAGCTCCCTCTGCTGAATTGGCGGTGGAGGCTGACGGTGGCGAGGTGCCCACGTCGTTCTTGTCGGACAGGAAGAAATAAATCGTTAGATCATGTATCACAAGCAAAATGGCCAAGGATTACTTAGGACCGACAGCAAGAATTTACTCATTACAGCGCTTCAAAGAGACGGTACCATTTGTTCTATTCGAGCCGTATATTACACGAGTCGCATGACCCAGATCCATCCCCGGCGCATTTATCTAGGTATTCTTTTTTCTCATTAGAGCATGGTCCACGGCGTTGGTGGTTCTTCGTAAAACAACAGCGACAACCCCAACCACTTTGAAGGAGTCACTGAAGGAAGCGCGATCGAGACGACAAGAACTCAACAGCATAAACAATCTCACCTCGACCTCCAATGTATTGGCTGGCTGCTGCTGCATCGAACAACCAGCCAGGTTGCCTGACAGGAGCGGCGAAGCGCGCAATCATCAAACCATCCCACCCACCCACCACGTTCGACATTCAAGGCCACCCACTACATTTTATCAAATTCTCGACCAAAAGGGGCGCCTTGGCCAGCCAATAGTCAGCCTCGCATCGCATCGCATGTCCAGGCCCCAGTAAGACAGCCACATTTACCAAATCTTTTTATACCACCATTCCTTTCTCGATTGTATGTACATAGATACAACCTTTAACAGAATCTTTGGGCCCCATAGTATGCCTGCATAATAGCCTTTCAAAATGACAATGAGAAAAATTCTTCTTAAACATTTCCTATTGAAAAGTATGGTTTTCGTGTAATTAGTCTCGCAATCCAAATTCTTAATCTAGCTTAGTTGGAGCCCAGCCACGTAAAAGGGCGTCCAGGAATAGATAATTCTTTACAGCCAAGATCTTGCCACACCCCTAGAGCGATAAGCCCCCAGGGACCATGGGAAGGGAGTAGCCGCAGCAGCACAGCAACCAACGAACGCTAGAGAACTTGCTGCTGGTGCTGGTGCTGTTTGGTATTGATCGCATGCGATGCAGTAATCGCAGTCAATCAGTCAGTCAGTCAGTCCTTCCTTTGGACTCTTGGTGTTGGGCTGGGTGCGCAGCAAGCCAAGCCAAGTCTCATCTCGGATCGGAAATGACTCCGCAGCCAACGACCTTTGCAGTCTGTGGGTGTAAAGTGGCCAAGACCAAGGCCGAAGGAGAGAGCTTGTGTACGACTCTTTGAAGATGTGATGGGGAAGATTGACAGGTACCTATCCGTACGCTACGTACGCTATGCGGGTCAGTATTTAGAAGGCTTTTTACCACGTTTGTACTGTCTGGTTATTTACTTTTTGATGCTAGGTAGAGGTAGCTCCGTGCGGTTCCATGTGCTATTTTTTGCCATACACCTATTTCATTGTGTATACGTACGTCTATGTACGTATGTGAAGCTTGTATTTTCAAAAAATACCATGACACCGCGTACGTCGACGTACGTCGCGGGACACGTTCCTTTCAACTCCGCAACGAAGGATTCAAATGACGTTAAATGCCTACCTTGTCCTGCCATCCCATCTCGTATTCTGCGGGAGGCGGTGAAGCAAATAAAACGGTTGGATACGATACGATAACAAAATGAGGAAAGAAGCGACCCGAAGAGAACAGGATTAGTGAACGTTTCACGGCATTGCGTTGCTTTGCGCCGAGATACCCCATGGAGATGGAGAACTGTACTTACGTCCGTAAGGAGGAATTGATAATTGGGAGATGTGCGAGCTTTGCATGTGGTATCAATTGTATGGAGAATGGACTCGAAGCCTCCGTGCAGGTCGATTCCTCCAAGGGGCAGTGCTTGGATGGGAGTGCAGTGCCTGGAAGCATCCCGGGATCAAGAAAGGCTTGAACAAGCAATATGGCTTGGGCGGTTTCCGAAGCTGGGGTTCTGTGTGGTTGGGTGGTTGGGTCAATTTGACGAGCCATGTGGCTTGGCCTGTACTGTGCCTTGGGGGGTAAGTGGGAGAGACAGGGGAGGCGCGTGAATGCTGTGCTGTGCAGTGCAATGCTGTGCCTCTCGTTCGTTCGTCGGATACGGGCTTGTTGGTCTGTGAGACGAGACGAGATGAGACGCGGCGACATCGATTCATATTCATCCCACAGGTTACCAGATGAATAGATATAACATATGTGTTTTCTGAAGGAAGCATGATGTGCATCGTGCTGCGCCCGTTGAATCGGCACGCGAACCGCAGTTTGGCGGATTTTCATCCAGGCTAACGTACTGTATCTAACGGCTCCCACGGACGCCGCACACAAGTACAGCGCCTAGTTTCTGTAGATCCTGTTTCTTTTTATTGTTGTTCCGGACCCCGTTGCGTAGATGGATTGCGAGATAAATCGTCGTCCATCATAATTTTGGATGAAACGCATTTGCTTGCCTGGGCTAGGCTAGGTATTGGCAGTCGAGTCGGCAATTGCGTGGCTGTCTTGCCCCTCGCCTTCCTTTCTTTCTTGCTTGCTTGCGGAGCAGATTAGGGAAGAGGGCATTGATTGATGGGCGCTTGGAGGGCCAGCTAGATTCAGGCTTCCTGTAGTCATTGTGTCTGGGCGGTGAATTATTGGGTGGTAGATGCTGTAGGCAAGGTCAGAAAGGCAGACTGGGTCGGTGGCGTGAGCGGCTGCGCTTGTCGGATAGGGTTTTAAAGGCGAAGACTGCTCCTCTTTCTAGATGTGGTAAATGCCAAGGACCTTATTGTCATCCATCTGTCAATGTTCCCGATTATTATGCCATGTGGCCATGTCCTCGATGTCCCATGGCAGTGGGCGTCTATATTGAAGTCTTCAGCGTCTTGGCATTTAGGCGGGTATAGCCCTAGGTTCCAAAGTCTTGCCTTCGTGGTGCATTGCTAGATTAGTTGTGCTCGAAAAGAGACTGACTAGAAGGATCTAACAAGTATGCATAGAGTATATAAAACTGACCTCTGCAACCAATCTTACATGCAAGCACCATCGAGTTCCAGAAGGCAAACTCCTGCACCATTTTACGAACGAACGAGCTGCGAGGCAACCATCAGAGCTGAACTTGAAAAAAATCAGGTCGGGTCATCTTCAGTCCCAGACAAGAGGTATTGATAATAAGCGATTTACCCAAGCTTTACTTGGTCATTTCAAAATTCTTCACTCATTGGTCAAGGCCACTTCATAATTCTGCAAGGCACCCGATTCACTGGAACCTTGTCTGTAGGTGAAAAGGAGGATAAGCCAAGTGCTGGGATTGACATGTAGCGCAGCGTGCTTGCATATTTACCAAGTCCAATTTTCTATGAAGAGCGTACCCAAATACAACTGGTGTCGAATTTGCCTTTCACAAGGACGTTTTGAGAGACTATTATTCTAAACGGCATAATGGCCCCAAATTCAAGCAGTGTACTATTCTAATAGATGCAGAGTACATGAAAGCATGAATGGAAGAGAAATTGGGACAGGCTTCTCGAATTGATCACAGCACTCTCCATTAAAGACATTCCCACGTTATTGGCTTGCTTTTTCAATACCCACGGAAATGGCTGTACAAAGTGATGCCTTCTTCCATCACGATCTAGCATGAGGCGCGAAAGGAATGGAGGCAGCTAACAGTGTCACCTGGATAAGAATCAATGAGTCGATTGCCCAGCGCTATAAAACTATGTCTTTTCATGGAATTATTTTCCTTCGGCGCATCAGATTAGGTCTTGTTTATCAGGGATTTTATGTCTTTTATTGCTATGTTTGCACCATCAGAAATGAGGGTCTTATGGAGAAGTGAAAGGAACGAGCTTGTACTCGATTTGGGAGATTACATAGGGACGGAAATATATGTCACATGAATGGAAGAGCTTTTGATCAGGTCTGTATACACTTTTAGATTTTGATCCTTATGGCCATTCTGTATATATTTTCCCAACACTCTGCAACAACCCTTGAACGTCTCGATGAGGGCGGAATCTGAAAACATTCGTTTTCACCCATGATACCCCAACTGACACTGTGTCCCATTCATAGTGCAATACGGCATCTGAATCGGCTCCGCCCCAATGCCCAACGCAACCAACCTTTCCCTCATCTCCGCCAACCTAGGACTAGCCTCAATCTGACTCCGATTCCTCCCCTGGCTATCCTTAGCCCCAGACCAAAGAATTTCCGCGACCGCAGAGCCTCGCGGCCAAACCATGCGATCCAGGTTCACGGGGTCGGTTTGTTCGGCCCACATGTGTGCTTCGCCGCCGATGACGAGGTGGTGTAGTGCCGGTGGGACGCCGGTTAACGGGTCGTAGGAGTAGATTAGGCGCCAGTTGTGGAAGGGAGCGCAGTAGTCGTTGTAAGGCCAGAAGCCTGCAGAGACGCTGGGGTCGAAGTCTAGCCATTGGCCTTTGCCGCAGTCGAGATACTTTTTGGGGTGGTTGTGTTAGTGGGGATTGGTGATGTGTTTGTGGGATGAGGCACTACCACTATGTAGGGGACGGGGAAGGGAATGGTGGGCTTACCCAATATTGATAGTTACCGGCTAGAGCTTTATATCCCTTTTCGACTATCTTGCGGACTGCTTCGTCGCTTTGCCAGCTTTGTACGATTACGTCTTTACCTAGCTTTAGATTCCAGTCCAGAAGCATTTCTTCCCAGACCACGGGTGTAAGGCCGGATTTTCGCACGCGGTTGTGGTTTTTGTCGATGAACTTCTGCATCAGGGGGCCTAGGACTGCTGGATCACTTGAACGGACGGTGTTGTCGAGGGTATATGCATTCTTGTTGACTTCGTCTCCGCCTGTATGGAAGTATGAGCTAAAGGGGTACACTCGTGGCAGGAGGTCTGAAAATAGAGTGTCGAGGAACTGATCTACTGCTGAAGAGTTCAGCTTCAGAGTCCCTGATGGCGGCTCCGCAGCATAAGAGTCCCAATTTGGCTGCACGTTGAATGAAGCGATGAGATCTGGGTGGGAAAAGTAGATGGAGGATGTGTGGCCGGGCATGTCGATTTCTGTGATGAGTTCCACGCCTTGGATAGCTGCGTGGTATTGAATCTCTTTGAAATCCTTTACTGAATATGTGAGTTCCGGTCGATAGGCTCCCTTCTTTGCTAGTGTTGGCAAGGAAGGGATCTCGAGCGGCCAGGACTGGGAGTCGGTCACATGTAGATGAAAACGATTCATCTTATTGTATGCGGCGGCGGAGATCATGCGTTTGATATCTTCCACCTCAAACCACTGGCGCGCTACATCCATGTTGATGCCTCTGTGTTCGAACTTTGGAGCGTCATATATCCTTACGGGTGCAAGGTTCGTATAAGCTCCGCCTTTTGAGTGCTTGAAGAAAATTTGAGTGAAGGTGTTGATTCCTCTAACAATTCCAACACTCGAATTCGCTTTGATCGTAGCTTCACCACCTTTCGTTAGCTCGAGTGTGTAGCTTTCATCCACTTTTCCCGCCAACGGTTTTGCGACATCTTCAGGATCAGTTTCGAGGAGCTCGAGATTAACAGAGGTTATTGATCCGGCATCTTTCTTTCTAGGCTCGATCCAGTCTTTTGGCCTCAACCTCCATGGAATAAAATTCTTCTCAAATATTGTCTTGTGAGCCTGCTCGATCGCAAAATCAACCATATCATCTCCAGTGACGCTCTCTGCATATTCCTCTTCTACACCTTCAGTTGTATCCCCGTAGCCAAATTGGTTACCGTGATCATTGCGCCCGAACTTCCGTCTACCATAACTGTACTCATCTTCCTGTAAGTCAATGCAGAGTCAGCAAACAGGAACGACGTACGGGTCGAAGGGTGGTGAATTGGGGTTTTGATACGCCAAAGAGCCTACATTATTTGCGCCAGCCCAATAAAAAGCCACATCCTCTTCTATCCAGAGAGTTTTATCACCAAGTTTTACAGATACGGGAATTGGCCATATTGCCGTTGTAATGGATGTGAAAAAGGAAAACAATATTACTGTCCTCATTTTTTGAGAGCGGAAATAAGAGATGGATGAGAAGCAGTAAGGACGTCACTTGTAGTACTTTTTTACCCCTCTCTATTCAAAACTAGAAAGGGATCGCTGCTCAACGCGTGACTACAGGAATGCTAAGAACTATGCTATATACATGCATGGGAGGGATCCCACGCAGGAATGCGGCTGCGGGCGGACGCAAAGTATGTATACTCGTAGACGTGCGCAACGGCTGTCGCGTATTGACACCCAATGGCAGTTCCTGGGACTTGGGAGATTTCGAATTGATGGATAAGAATGTGCACCTGTGTTAGGTGTTGTCAGTTTGAGTGGGGTTGTCAATGTCAAACTGGGGTCTGAGGTCATATTTAGCCGCACCCACCTATCCCACCATACTCGAAATGGACAGTACCAGCGATACCCACGCGTTGTAAGTCAGCCGGCGCAACAATCTCAAAGCTCAGATGAGTATCTATGAGACCTATGTCTATGATATTATTGACTTTATAGGGGTGATGTCCCTATTAAAAATATTCATGGCTCGGGTGCGTTTTGATTGGCTGGTAGATGGTGCATTTAAACTCGAGACAAGCGCGCAGCCTCTGGTGGTAGCGAATTGTCGGAAAGAAATTTCGTAATCAACCATAGCATAGAATCGTAGATTTTGGTCGCCAGAAATCGATACCTAGCTAACAAGATGACCGCTCTCGGTGAAAAACTGGTATCATGCTAGCTAGCTTATTGTGGATTTGATTATCTATTTTGGGGGCGATACAATGCTATGTTTGTCTCGAGAATTTCTTCACCACGGGAGGCAGCTTACCTTTGTGCCTATCTATCGACAACCATCCAAGTCGTCATGGCGAATTTCTCTATTCTACTGTACGAGCCTCAACCATCAGCATCACTATCACCCTCCCCTCTCATACTCCTCCACCATTGACTCTGCTCGTCAAGCCCCGATCCATCAACTAGAAGCCTCCACTTCCTATGGAACCACTTCGCGCATTCCCAATTTCTTCTATCTCTCACAAGCGACGCAGTTCGATCCGTGACACTTTGATCAGCTCCCCATACCAATAAACCTTCAGACTCAATATCGCGCTTGAGTTCACTCTCGGAAAATGCTGGAGGTTGCATGGATAGAAGGGTGATGGCTCTATCGCGGAAAATGGGGAATGGTATCATATCCAAGTACATTCCATGTGGGTGCGACCGTTGGAGGGGGGTTGGCGATAAGTCTGCGGTGACTGTATTGGAAAGGTTGAAGCAAGGTTGACGACGAACGGGCCGCTGAACGTAAAATGTATATGAAGATGTGGCTGAGTCGGGAGTAGATTCAGCAGCGTCAGGAGAAGGTTCTTGCGAGGTAAGAGCTGAGAACCGCGTGAGCCAATACCAAGGCGAAATGTCGTCCTCTTTCTGCGCTAGGACAAGGGGAAGACCCATGTATAAAGCATTCTGTACACGTGCGACATAGAAGCTGAGGTTTTGAAGGCTTAGATGGTTCCGGTATGGTGATGGGAACAAAGACGCCATGTCTTGACACGGCAAGACACGCTGTTGTGCTGCCGTTGGAGAACCGAAAATCGGGATGCTGTCATAAAGGAGTTGACTGGTGAATGCGCGGTCATTAAGCAGCTCAAAGACTCCATCCTGGGAGCTCTCTTGATTTGAGCTAGAAATTACTTGCGTCGCATTAGAATTGCCGGACTCGACCTCGTGAAGTAAGCCCAACGAGCTACTATCGGAATACGCCAGTTGCTCAAGTGCGGTCTTTCTTCGTTCTCCTACATGCGAATCGTGTAAGCCCAAGTAATCACACTCATGGATTAGGTACTGACGATATCTTCGCTGCGCGTCGCGATTCTGCCTACGTCTATCATCCGTGAGAATCCGCTTTCGCCGGCCACTAGCAGGACGCCCAGAATCTGCCCGGAGCGCCGATTCTAGATCCATGGCTGCAATTGATATGTCAAATTATGCTGTCCTATTGCTGATCATGTTGTGGCTTKTGATGATATCTCCTTAGGTCGACGGGCTGTTGATGGTGGATGAAGGAAAAGTAAGCCACACTAAGGTGGTGGCTCTAGCGCGTAAGCCAGCAGATTTTCGGTGTAGGTGAACGGCTATCCCAATTAATGGCACTAACCCTCTTTTTCCTAACGCATAATGGCTTACCCTAGAGCATGGCCTGCACTATACTACCTCATGATATTTACTATCCCCCAAGAGTTACCTTGTTGCCGTGTAAGCCAATCAGGCTTATCTAGTATGAAAAGAGGGCTTGTATCTTCTCCGCAGCTATAAATGACCAGAGTGGTCTCAAAGGTAGCATATCTGCAAGCCCTCGTCTTCTTCTTTTTTTTTCAAAATGTCTACCGATTTTCCCGTCTTTACTAAAACCTTTCACTCGTCGGTCTACCCGAGTATCGATCCAGCAAACTCTTCTCTTTCAGCTAAAGAGAAAGTAGTCCTAGTCACAGGCGGTGGTGGAGGCATTGGAAAAGCAATCGCTATAGCCTTTGCAACTGCCGCAGCACGTGCTGTTATTATACTTGGTCGGACATCTTCCTCACTGGAAGCCACAGCAAAGGAGATCTCCAATATCGCGAAACAGGCTGGGTCCGCAACAGAAGTGCGAACCTTCGCGGCCGATATCTGCGATTTGACCGCTGTATCTCATGCCTTCAAATCCACCAGCGCTGAGTTTGGCAGCATCGACATCGTCGTCAACAATGCCGGAAGTCTCCATCTCGGTAGCATCGAAACCTCGGATCTCTCCACATACTGGAAAAGCGTCGATACTAATGTTAGAGGTACATTGAACATTATGCAAGCATATCTCCTTTCCAGTCCTGTCGACCATCGAACTGTTCCAGGTACCTTCATCAACGTCTCCACAGTTGGTATCGCCATGCCTAGCATACCTACATGGTCCGCGTACACTGCTTCGAAACTTGCCGCGTTCAGTTTGACAGGATTCCTGAGATCTGAAACTGGTGGGAAAATCCGTGTGTTCTCAATCCAACCTGGTAGGGTTGCCACGGATATGGCAGTTCAAGCTGGTATTCCTGTTTTCGATGACGCTGGTAAGTCTTTTATTCTTTGACCTAGCTCGTGCGTATTGGATAACAATGTATATGTAGAGCTACCGGGCGCGTTCTGTGTATGGCTCGCTGCAACGCCAGAAGCGGACTTTTTGCAGGATCGCTTAGTCGCCTGCAACTGGGATGTGGACGAGTTGTTGCAGATGAAAGATGAGATCGAAGCTAAAGGGCTCCTGAAACACACATTTGTGGGACTGGATGGGAATTTGAAAATGTAAATAGTATTTACCAGCAGTGGCTTAGATCCTTGAGAGGGGGTTTGACGCTTGCTCCCTCTGGGATTCTGTTGCACTTCCTGGACGACACAGATGTATCCCCGGAAAAGCGAACAATTCAAGGCTTAGTAGAATTTGGACTAGTCCACTCACAACGGTAAAGAAGCTGATATGCCATGTATACTCTATATCCATTAAAACCAATACGGCTGATCATCCTCGATTCCCCATAAAACGCTATCATTAAGGCGCCAATCAAGATCACCCGTAAGATCAAAGGGGTCCTGCGTCGAGTTTTCATGGTCGCGATTTGTACGCCTTTCAACGGAGCTCCTTGCTGTATCGGCATTGGGTGCTGAACTGGTGAAATGACTTCGTTGATAAGCCGGATTATCAGTAGTGAGTTCTGCTGGTGTTGGAAGTGGATAATTCGAGCTATAGGTGACGGGTGCAACTCTGTTGCTGCTTGAACCTCCAGAGTAGAAATAGTCGTGACCACCGTCGGCCCGTGTGAACCTCTGCAGGACTTCCTTCAACCCCGTCACTACATGTCTTGCAACGTGGCGATGGCTCGCCTTATCGGCCATGGAGCTAAGAGCTCCTGTGAGGTCTTGAATCAGGGAAATTGCGCCTTCGGCATGGAAGGTGAGTCCCAATCTTGTCAAGTCTCGTGGGACCACTATTTGGTGACCAAGCGGTTGGTTTGTGTTTGGGGTTCCAAATACGACTGCGAGCTTTAGTAGGAATGATGCACATACGGCGATCATCGCATGCGCGAAGATTGGCATTCCTATCAGTGCCATGCAAAGGTCTTGCTCTTCGATAATCAGCTTTAAGGTGCCTCTAGCGGCTTCGATGGCAAAGTTGGCGGCTTCTCGACGATCAAAGCTCAAATCGGCATATGACACTTTCTGCGGTGCATTGTGTGCTGAGATGCCTCTGAGAGATAAAGAGTATAGCTGGAACCTGGCAAAATGATAATATAGAACTGTTTCTTTGGATAGATAGGTATGGCGAAAATGCGTATGGTCGAATCTGGATTGATGCTCCAACCGCCATTGATCGATGGAGACATTGAAGGAACGTATTCTCTGGAAATCCTTTTCGTCGAGCTCGAGATCAGCATCACAGCCGTACATGAACCAAGCATCGGCCAGAATACGAAAGATGTTGACTTGGGCGATCAGTCTTCGATCGCCGCTGGTAGACATGTCATTGGACAAGAATTTGTCAACGTTTCTGATTGCGGCGTCGTCGTGCATCATGGGAGGCCGTCCATAAGCCAAGGCGAATTGATGGTCGCAAACGTACAGCACGTACCACAGGCGGACGCGCTCATAGACTTCAGAAGATCCTCTAGAGAGCTGCAACGATGATTTGTGAAGATCCATCTCGGTTGCCACTCGTACTGCTCGGCTACATAAAGCCCAGCTGAGGCTGGTCAGGTAGAATGCCCCTATACATAAGCCTCGAATGTCATCTAGGCTTTGACTGCGCAGAAGGCATGATCCTCTCATAAGTGCAACAAAAGCATCGTATACAGCATGCAACGTCTTCTCTCTTCCTGAGATTTGCAAAGCCGCAACCGTGAGAGTAGTAGCCACCAGCAAAGTAGAAGATCGTCGAGCTTCTTGCAATGATCGATGAGGGCATAATACTCCATCCCAAAGGAGTGGGTTGATATGGTCGCGGTAATGGCTAAAGAGGAATTCGGCCTCTGCAAGTGGCACTACACCTTTCGCGATGAAGTCTGGACCGTTGATATCGGCTGGATCCACGCGAATAAGGCGAGAGTGGCTGGGTTCCGTCAAGCTGTAGAGGTTGTTCATCGGGACAGGAATCAATTCGGAATCATCTTCGTCAATCCCTGCCGACGGACCTTCCGATAGAAAATTACCCGGAGAAACCTCACTCAGGGTGTTGGCAGTGGTCGATGTTGTCGGAACTGGGGGTTGTCGGTCACCGAATTCTGAGAGCTCTGGTAGATTGTCGCGTCGCAGTATATATTGAACCGCCGCTTTTAGCTGCTCAAGCTGTGATGTGGCTTGAATTTTCCAACTACATTGAGGTCAGAACGATTGCAATTTTGTGGGAAGGGGGTCTGCTACCTCGCATCTTCATCGACGAACTTCTGTATCAGATTGTAAGGATTGCACTCAATGCCGCTTTTCAGGCATTTGTTACAAGAGGTCTGCCCAGCCTGAATCTCGCATTTGATCTTGTGCTTCTTGCATTCTGCGCCTATCAAAATATTAGCTTACATCGTGCCAGGGGTTTCGGGTGCATACAAGCCCGATTCGGCCGCGGCTTTGTAGTAGCTCCAGAGACATTCTGACGTTGCGGCGAAGGATGACTACCATCCTCGAAACGCGGTCTTTTATTGTTATTGTACATTTACGTAATGCTCGACACCCAGCTCTCGAGATGTCTGATGCAATGTGGAGCAATAGTCTGTTATTGATGAATGATAGCTGGCATAACGCTTGAGGAGCTGTTGGTGTTTTGCTCGGCGATGAAGCCGAGAGCGGAGAAATACCGACACCACCAAAAGTACCTCGGGTGACGTAACTCAATCAAGATGTCACTTGTATGTCCCCTAAAAAGAATCGTTAACGAGAGCTACGATATGTATGATCTTTTTGCTAGAATATTGTAAAGATAGGAAGTCTAAGCTGTTAGCTCTAAAATCCTAAAACTCGCTGTAATGCTGCATCTAACCAACCACCCCCTAGCTTTCAGCGCATATTATTAAAGGTGAAATATAGAGTAGATGACACATATTGCCGCCACCAATAGCATTTCAAAATACATGACATTTTAGGATATTCGCATATCGCCATGATAGTTAATTTCAGGAATCTATACATGACGTGTTCGTTCGTAAGATGATTTTCGATATCATGTTGTAATGATCTAAAACCTGCTGCACGGAGTCTACGACGACAAGGATAGGCATAGAAGCATAGTATTTTTCAATTAGTATATTACGTAAAGAGTCCTTTCTTAAATGGAAGGTAGGACATATTGACAATCTCAGACTATCCTAGGAAGGTATGAAGATGATTCTTCAACGAGGAAATACCGTCTGTCGTGCACTAGGCCGTTGCCAAATTTTGGCATATTAACATATTAAGTCGAGACTCCCTCGAAAAAGCTCGAACTTTCTCATTCTGAACCCGAACAGATTCACTTCAAGATATGCCGTCATATTCTCCAGCTAAACATGTCTTCACGTACGTCCAAAGCCACCTCTAGACCTTTGTCTTCTGTTCATTCCCCTCTCTATGCGCCCTCAATTCTGCAGCCATAACCTCGGCATAATCCTTCTTCTCAACCGGATATTTCTTAAAAAGTCTCGAAAAGAGATATGTTGCAACGCAAAGCACACCCAACCAAGAAGTCGTGGTTGCAAAGCCCGGTATATATCTTGGCGCGTCCTTCTCCGGCCACAACCACGTTGAATAGATGGATGACGCATTTCCGATTGAATTGATCAGGGCGATGGCGATGGCTCTCTTCGCAGCGGGCTGAGGGATAACATCTGAGACCCATGTCTTTACGAGAGGAGAACAGCCGTAGATGGTGCCGAAGGCGAAGATGGTGAGGACGTATTGGACCATGCGATTTGTGGATGTTGTGACTGCAATGAAGAGTATGCATCCTACGCCGGACAAACCGCAAATAAAAGGCCACTTTGTCTTGAATCTATCGGCAAGCCAGCAACATGCGACAACGTAGACTAGGGCAGCCATATAGGCTGGGATCGTGTGGTCTACGGGATTTTAGTAAAGTATTGCGGCCACCGGAAAGCATTAGCTTACATTGACCGATATGACCAGTCCAGCCAAAACTTTTCACCAATGTTGGAATGAAATATTGCATTGTTTGAGCTCCCGTGACCAACACGAAGAGAAGACATTGAGCCCAAACTCTCCAGTCGCTGACAGTCATCTTGAATGCGTCCCAATGCGGAATGTTCTGAGACCCTGCACCCTGGGCCATGCCAATACCATCGACAGCGAGTCTGTTGCAAGCGAGAATCATCTCTTCCTCCTTCAGGAATCGCTTGCTTGTTGAAGGGTAGTCAGGCAAGAAGAAGTATATTACGATAGCAGCGATGACTGATGCAATGCCCTCGAGAATCTGGAAAATTAGGTTAGTCTGGTAGTAGGGGTAGACAGGATGAGGAACTGACGAAGAGCCATCTCCAACCAGGAAGATCAGCAGTGCCGTCCATGTAGTCGGTGATGAGCCCGGCAAGCAGCCCCGAAACAGCGCCTGCAATTGGTACGGATGTATAGAGAAAAGCAAATCGTGTCGCCAACTCATATTTCCTGTACCAGCAAGATAGATAAAAAGCGCAACCAGGTGCAAAGCCAGCTTCAGCAACGCCCAAAAGGAATCTCAGGCCAGCTAGCTGCGACCAGTTCTGCGTGGCACCCATGAGAGCAGCAAAACTACCCCAGATCACACCAAGACCAGGGAGGAACACTGATGGTCGAACGCGTGTCAAGATCATGTTGGCTGGAACTTCACACACGAGGTAGGAAATGAAGAAGACAAGGACGATGATGGAGTATTGGCTAGATGTAAGATTAAAGTCGTCCTCGAGCCCTCCAGTTTTGGCATTTCTATCCAGTACGGGTTAGCTTTGTATTAAGAATCGTGTGATAATAACAGACTTACCCGACATTGGCTCGGTCAAGGAATCCCAGAAGATACAAGGTCCAAGCGCACGGCAGTATGCGCCAGTCGAGCTTGCGACGGAGCTTCCTCTCTTCTGCGGTATTGTCGACCCATTGTTCACGAAGTCGACGGGCCTGATCGAGATCATCAGTCTTCTTATCGCCAACATCGCCACTGGAGTCTATGGAGACGGCTTGAGCAACCGTTTCGAGTTGAGTCTCGAGAGTCTTGACTTCCTGAGGAGCCATAGCGAAGGAGAGGTGAATGCTAAAAAGTTGGTAGATGAATCGCGTGTACAACGATGTGAACTATGGATCGTGCTGCATAACGTGGTTCGGCCTCGCGAGTTATGTAGTCTGTTGATTCACTGGAATTTCCGTTCTCTCATACTCTTCGCGCCCTCAACGTGCCCCATGGGGTCGGCAATTCGCCGATCCTCGGTAGATGTCCCTGGACGCGAGAATGAGTCGAATGACAGTGGAGAGTCTGTTGTCCCTCGCGAAAACTGGTAAGGCTACATACAGAAGTCCCAACATGGGGCAAACCCCACGGGGTCGGTGGTTTCCGAGTAGAGGAAGATCACTCGGAGCTAGGCCGAGAACTAAGGTCCTTTTAGCGTAGATCTACTACATTACTGGTAGGTAGTGCTTCTGCTGAGAGGAGTTGATCGATCACGGAGAAACACCGAGTGATCGGGAGTTGATGTGCCGATATCATTCGGTGATTCGCCGATTACTTTGTGATGCTACCGTAAAAGAGGATTGATAATGTGCTCTTTTCTCGAGTCAGCCACAAGAATCACCCTCTTAACTCGGACAAATCAAGTTGGATACATATCTCCAGTCATTCTTCACAATTCAAACGCCCAACATTAATCGCAATGCCAGTCGCCGTTCCCAGTAACGGTGCTCATCATCATCAGCATAGACGCCCGAATGTTGCTGTAACCCTAGGTGACCCGGCAGGTGTTGGCCCCGAGCTTATTGCGAAGCTTTTGAGCGACCAGGAAAACCTCGAAAAAGCCAACATCTATGTTCTCGCAGACAGATCAGAATTCGACTCGGCTATTGTTGATGCTGGAAATGTCCATGTTCCCGTTTCAGACATGGCAGGAGTACAAGGAGTACAAATCCTCGACGACAATAGCGCCCGGCAGTATCCCACCACAAGATCTGAGGTCTCTAAAGCTGGTGGCGCACGATGCATGCACCAGCTAAAACGAGCGCTGAAGATGATAGAAGCCGGCGAGATCGATGCCATTGTTTTCGCCCCTCTCAACAAGAGCTCTCTGAAGTTGGCAGGCATGACTGAGGAGGACGAATTGCGGTGGTTTGCTGATCAGCTCAATTTCAATGGCACAACGAGCGAGATAAACATTGCTGGCCCCCTGTGGACTGCACGTGTGACTAGTCACATTGGACTTGAACAGGTGGCTGCTCGGATCGATAAGGAGTCAACGATGAAAGCTATCGAGCTACTCCATCAACTGAGGTATGTACCGATAGACTCAGAATAATTGGCCATGGAGACTGACTCTACCTTGAAGATGGGAATCCGGCATAGAATACCCACGCCTCGCAGTCTGCGCCCTGAATCCACATAATGGAGAGAATGGCAGTTTTGGTCGTCAAGAAATAGACCATATCCGTCCTGCCGTCATCGCGACCCGAGAGAAGGGTATAGATGTTGAAGGCCCCTTTCCATGCGACACCATATTCCTCAAGCGGGAGAGATATGATGGTATCGTCACCATGTACCACGACCAAGGTCAAATTGCATTAAAGCTTTTGTCATTCGAGGGAGGTGTGACGGTGCAAGGCGGTCTTCCCATTCCAATCGCAACGCCGGCCCATGGCACTGCTTTCGACATTGCTGGCAAGAATCTCGCTAGTGTTACGAGCACACAGAATGCTTTTGATGTGGCGGTTACTATGGCGAATAGGAGGATAGGGAGGCCGCACAGGACTGAGCCTGCGGTGCTGGACGTCACAGCTCTGAAGCGAAAGGTTTTGCCTGAAGTACAGAGCAATGGAGTGGCTTCGTGTTGCTAGAAATTTGCACATTTTAGACGGGCTATGGTCGGAGCAAGGTCTGGAATGGAGTTAAGCTAGTATTTATACAGGCCATTTAAAGGCACACAATTTCAACATCTAATCCATGCATCCTCAGCAGAGCATTCAGCAGAGCACCGAGAATAACGCCAAAATGCAGCTAGACGTTCTTGACCCCACTTTTTGCATCCCATCCTTCAGCTTGTTTGCCGTGGTATGAAACGACCATAGTGACTGAGCAGCGAGAACTCAATGATAGTCCACACTCTGCTAATGTTTAGTGGATTGCCCAGAGGGCGCCTAGGTATTGCACTTCTAGGCGAGGCAGATGCAGTCTCGGAAAAGCGAACAAATCAAGGCTTACCTGTACATGGTGTCTGGAGTTTCTTATACAAGCCCGCTTTGTCCGCGGCTTCGCAGTAGCTTCGGGCACATTCTGGCATTGTGGCGAAGGTCGACCGGCCTCCTCGACACGCGGTCTTTTGTTGCTTTGCATATACGTAATCTTCCTCCAGCTCTTGCGATATGCGGTGCAATATGGAGCAAGCAGTCGGTTACTGAGGAATGATAGCTGGTTGTAAGGAATGAGGTGCTGTTCGTATCTTGCTCGGCGACGAGGCCGAGAGCGGAGAATGCCAGTGTTCAGGGTCAGCTGACAGCAGTGTGCAAGAACTGAGCTGATTTCTATGTAGGAGGGCCGCGAGGGCCTTAGATACAGCGGGTGGAACCGTACTGATGGCAGGGTAGACAGGGGTCTGCAGTTATTAGTACTAGCTAGCCAAGGAAAAGTTGACCGTCTTTAGGATCTGGATGATGAGTTAGACGCTGGACGGCATTCTAAGCAATTCCTAGCGGCAGAACTCAGCACGTGGTGTGGGTGACCTTTCAATTTCGGGATGAGACAGGCGATACTCGCCCGCCTGATCTCCGAAAACAAGTGAACACACTCCGGTTTGCTAGCTGATGTACTTAAATCCGAGGATGTTCCAAGGTTCGCATATCGGGCCCCCAGTTCAACCGAATGTCAACCTTGGTCAATAAGAATGATCAGCTGATCGCAATGTGCCTAGGTAGCCCTGGAGGTAGTAGGTACGTTGTTAAATATGTGCTGCCTCGCATGCCTGCTAGTTCACAGTAAACCCGCTTCACAGCAGCGTTTTGAAACACAAGCAAATTCGAATCTAGAACCAGTGCGATAGCCAACTCCAATAAGGACCACGCCTCACATGTTCAACGAAACAGGGAAAAAAATGAAGCGAACGATTACCAATGTGGATGTATCTAGGCTTATACAAGGTGGTGAAGGAGAGGAAAAGTCCGGCGAAACACTGCCTCCATACACCGCCTTTCCTTCAGAAGACAACAGTTCCAATCATACATCCAACATCAATACCTCATATCCACTTTTAACCATGTTCGCCAGGAGGACAAGGGATGACCGTGGCATGCGGTTCTTCTGGTACCTCGTGGAAATCGTGGCTGTCACATTCGGCACGGACTGCCAGGCCCTCAAAGTAGCCTTGGCAAAGGTTAATCCTGGCTGGGCTGAAAGGATGGAAGAAGCATCTTCCATCCTATCCAAGAAATCCAGAGCTTTACTTTCGGAAACGTCGGAACTAATTCGAAACCTGGAAAAGGCAATCGCCGATGACCGCTGGCTCTTGGTCCACAGCCTGGATAAGGACCTCATTCAAAAGATTGTATTGGAGCCGGTTGAAGATTCGAAGGTCAATCTTGACTACGCCTTAGAAATCCTGGGCCGTTATAGACGCGTTGAAGGTTGCAGCAGACCAGAAACAACAATGATTGATCATTGGATGTTATCTTCGTCTACCACGGATCTTGGTGACACAATAGCATCGCATGCTTTATTTCTCCGATCATTATTGTTGGCGGAAGGGCCCCACCTCATATTGGAGGATGCCATCGCCACCTTCCGGACTGAGAAAGGTCTGAAAGAACTCCGTACCTCAAAGGAACTTCAAGCTGAATCGTTGTTGTCCCTTCGAGAAACATGTTGTTGGCCACTGAGTGATGGGTACATGAATCTAGCGCAGGGGCTGAGGACATTGAAGCCAAAAGGAGAGATCCATGACCCTTTCGAGTCGAGTCGAACAAGACTTAAAGAAGGACGGAGGTTTCGCGAGCACCAAGATGAGGGGCGGGCGAGAAGATGTATCTGTAGCTCGTCAGTGTCTACTTAACCTCGAATATGACAAACACAATACCTCTTTTGACTCGACCTCTCATGGTTGACCGGGTTTAGAGCCTGAGTAATGGCAGCCCCTGGACGTTCACCAACGTACCGGTCCCCCCAGGGGTATCTTTGATAACGGGGTTTTGCCTCCCCGGGTTATACGTCACCAACG